>OU795043.1:4363597-4963597 GCA_917208275.1 Patella pellucida | reverse complement strand
ATGGGCAGACCATATTTCCAAAATTCACAAAAAAAGCTTCCACAATCTACGCCAGTTCTAAAAATTCAAATTAAATAGATCTACGTTATATACGATATTAACGTCATTTATACGTCCTATTATGGAGTATGGGGATAGTATATTATGTGACAATTGTAGTTCTAAAGATTCGGAATTTCTTGAAACTAGAAGCAGAAAGAATCATAACTGGTCTGCGCCGAAATTCCCAAAGAAAATATGTTTATGACGAAATAGGGTGGGAACCATTGTTCAAACGCCGTCAAAAGCATAAACTAGTCTATTTTTTGGATAAAATTCCTTAATTTCTATAGTTATCAGTATTTGTCCTATATTCTAACGAAAATACACCCCGAAACAAATTATTACAACCTTAGAAACCTCAAACAGAAAATACCACAATATAAAACATCTTCATATATTAAAAGTTTTTCACAATAAAACTATGGAATAGTCTTCCTGGGTAAGGAAAATATCATTCACTGCCAACTAAGAAATAAATCTAGTAATCTCAATAATCACCTTTTTCATCATTTCATTGCCTATCTGAATCAAAAATATGTCCAAAATGCAAATCTTCGAATGGAGATAACTTACACTTCTTCTTCTCTTGCCCGTCTTATTCAGCTATCAGAATTGAACTATTTTAAACATTCATAAGATGTATTCACAGAAACTATTAATCTATATCTAATTTGAATGGATCTAAAAAATCTTTCGAACACCTCTTATATTTTGATTTTTGAAGCAGTCTATAATTTTATTACAATTACCCAAAGGTTTTGATTTGCTTTTACATATTGTTGTATAATATCAAACAATAGCCTCAACTATATTTTGAATTGTATCATTTCAACATGAAACTTATACATGTATGTTCGGTTTTACAATTTATTATATTTAATCTTATTTTGATGTATATGTTTATATTTATCATTTATTATATATTCTGTATCCATGGGAAAGAACTTATATAGGCTTTGTCTGTTGTTCAATCCTTTTCAAACGAATAAAATATTGTTCAAACTAAACTAAAACAGTTCTTCGGGAAATGGCCCCTGTTTCAACGAGACGGTTAGAGTAACTTACATGTAAAGAGCTAAATATATATTCTTTGGTAACTAGAAATGGACATAAATTAGTCGCAAGACATACAATAATGTAACATTTTATTCCCTTACTTTAACATTATATATTTACGTGTATACTATTTAGGGGGAGGGGTTTTACATAGGCTAAGACTGTTCCCCAATCCCATTCAGACATCCTGAATAAAATATCGTTTATGAAAAAAAAAATATGAATGTAAATAACTGATTAACATTCAATCGTTTCCGTTTTTACTGTTATTTCTAATCTGTTATGTTCGGAGACATACGCGAAGAATACGCGAAGAATTATATAAAACATGGCTATAGTAATGCAATATGAATGAATGCATGTAAATTGATTTACATTCAATCGTTTCTGTTTTTACTGTAATTTCTAATCAGTTAGTTCGGCGAGATACGGTAATGTTTGTAATCTCCACCGAAAGGTAATTAAAATGTAACAATATTACGCAAATTATACTGGCTAGAAAACAAGAAAAAACGAAAGTGTAGCGGAAAGTACTAGATATTAAAGTGTCCTACCTGTTGTGTAAATTGTCCATTACATCCTATTTTACTTGTTCAGAGGGTTCAAAAATATGTTTAAATCCAAGTCACATTTAAAAAAGGTTTACGTAAGGCTTTCCAAATCCTACAGTTTAATTTTCCCATTTTTTTAAAGTAGGTGTGATAAGATGAAATTTGTATCACCAATTAATTGGAATATTGTAAATTAGTACAATTTGTTGACCAGAATAATGATTGGGGCATATTATTCAGTTACAACAAGAGTGGTATTGGGCCTTAAGTGAATGGACCGGCACTCGGCAATCCTCGGAAGAGTATCCTGCATCTTGCCACGGCTGTATGACGGTAATTGATATGTACCTTCGCCTATACAATTGCGACGAGGCACCGGATTAATTATGAAAACTTGCCGCATTTACAAAGAAGTTTTCACAATTGCTTCCTTCGAAGAGTGTGTAGAAAATTCAGTGCAAACTTGTCTTTGTCTATAGAAAATCGGATCAACCAGAAAGAGAAATAGCTTCAGACTTTGAAAGCTTCGTATAATAAAACATTCTTCAAATGCGTTGTCACGGGCAACGTCGTTGAATCCGGGAACTTAAAAGTAGGTGACTGGAATCTGCCGAGGTTTGCCGAATGAATGCATACATATTTGCTTAATTATATGATACCGCATAACAGATCATAATTATCTCAAGATCTGAAATTTTGAAATACTCAACATAATTTAAATATTCAACTCGAGTAGCTTCATATTACGCGAGGGTAATTAAGGATAATTAGATCATATAGCATAATTGATTAATAACCCATCTCGGTATTACAGAGCCGTTGATAATATAAATCAGACAATTCTCTACCATTACCCTCGAATTTTTTGCCTGTTTTAATTATGTCAATCCATCATAATTGTTCACCTTTGAATAAAGACGTCGCGTGCAAAAAGAAATTCACCACAAAGAGTTTCTATAAAAAAATTACAGCTTAAAATTTTTATATAATCCCACTTGATTTACGGCCCGTGGCTGTGTGAAAATTACGCACTCGTAACAAAAACTGATCATGAGCAGTTATTGGGTACGCTATAAAACTCCAAGAAAGAAATCTTCTTCGCCGGCCATAAAGATGAAATCTCGACTAGACGTTACTCGAATCTGTTTTTTACTAAGATACCCTTTATCAAAAGACAATCCTTTTAATGTATTATTATAGCAGGTTGCATTAACTTAAATGGTTTACTAGTATATTTGTGGGTTTATGACCATTTTGTTACCCGATTACCTAATCTTAGCCATAAAGATCCATTATATTAATTATTTTATCATATAGTTACTTTATTCTCACAGTTGTTTTTCCTCATTTCACAAGTCATCATGTTAGGTGGTCACAGAATCAAATCATTTGGATAATTTTTGGCTATAGAAGAAATATTACAACCCCTATGATACCTAACGGGGGAGATCGGAGTCCCCATGTTTTATAACCGTCAATCGTATATTATATTCTAGTTCTAAATTCGACTTCCTGGGTATCGGGGAAATCGTTCGGTTCCTCTCCCAGCGGCATGTGATTTTAAATCCCACAATTTAACACACAACGTAGCCTTCATACAAAGAAAATACATCAGATTTTCTCGGTGGCACAACACGGAATTAACACTAAACATAATTGACATCTTATTTTAACTAACTTTTAGGGTAAGTCAGATAGGTATGGACCTTCTCTTTAGTGAAATTATTCATTTACAGTAGCATAGTTACGGAATTCTTTTGGAGGGACTGAGGAGTGAGGGTGTGGCCGACAAAGAACGTCCTAAGAAATCATTATTGTTGGCGATATATTGGGGGGGGGGGGGGGGTAGGTATGACTGTATAATATAACATTCTCTTTAGTGAAATTACGCATTTACAGTAGAATATTTAACAAATGTAAATGTAGGGACTTGTTTTATAAAACAAGATAATTATAGGTAGAGAGAGAGAAATGGGATTAAATGCCACTCGAAACAAAACAGGTCATTTCAAGACTAACATTTGGTTCTATTTTGGTTCAAGAATTCGCTTGCGCGTAGGGGTCTTTAGCAGTGGGAGGAAACCGGCGGTCCGGAGAAAACCCACGTGGTTGGACAGGCGACCCATATACTCTTTGTCACGTACAACCTGTGAATCGAAACCACGCCAGTTGAGTCAATGACAGACCTTATGATACAACGCACCGGTGCTAACTATTCGGCCGCCTAACCGCCCTTTAGGTAGAGAACCAAGAAATACACGTAATACATTTCATTGTGCTTTGATAAAATCTCTTAATTACCCAATCTGATTAAAACACAGATCTAATTGCGTTTCATTTTTATAGTTCAAAATTTCGTATTTACTTGTCTTTACTACGTGTAGGCCATCGAAAGTATAAAAAAAACGAAACGAAATATAGATCTGTATCTTTTAAGATTAGATTGTTAATTACTCGGCTATAGTTTATAATCAAGCTAGCAATACCAGTGTACTTGTACATGAATGGGTTGTGAATCCGGTTTTGTAGACGTGAGTAAAGGTTGATATTAGCGAATTCCGTGTGTGACATCACTGATTTAACATTCGTGCGAAATTTATCTTCCAAGATTCTGATCTATTTGAAGGTCGAAACGCGCTGATTGCAATAGCGTAATGATGTTGTGAATTAAGAGAGGATTGTTTTCCTATAGTGGGTTACCGTCTGTGAAGGCTGACACGTACTGCAAGTTAATAATCCAAATATAAACCTCTCGATTAAGTAATTACGTTGTATGCCTTGTCTCGCTGCAAATCTGCACGCATTATGTGGTACACATTCAATACATTTAACCCTATTGCATATAACGGCTTTTCTTGGCAAGTGAAAGCAGGAGAGGAATTTTGATTGAAATGACGGCAAAGAAAATAGGCTTCTATTCTATGTTCAAACCCTCATCTTAAACGCAGATTACCGAAGTTTTTGCTCTCGATTGTGATGATGATTTTCAGTACTTGATATCTCTCTCTCTCACTAACAAGAGTTGTCCATGTTTCATTCAGCTGTTTATTCAAGTCGATAAGCGCCGTGTGTTAGTTAGGTAAGTAGATTCTTCTAATTCATTGTTTTATATATAGCTGAGGGGGGGGGGGGGTTGGCCAAGTGGTTTAGAGTGCCGCGCTTCGACCTCTAGCTGGCCGGTCGCCTCTGGCTTGCGGCTGTGGTTTCGAGCCCTGGTGTGAGCGTATGTGGCATGGAGATAGGGACGCCTTCTCAATCTCGTGGGTTTTCCTCCGGGCACTCCGATTTCCTCCCACTGCTAAATACCCCTACGCGCAAGCGATTTATTGAAATACAATTAAACCATATGTTAGTCCCGAAATGACCTAGTTGTGTTGAGTGGACGTTAAACCCCTCTCTCTCTCTCTCTCTCTCTCTCTCTCTTTATAGCTGAGAAAAAAATATATAATTATTTTAAAATCTAGACGTTTAGTTCATATTTGTAATTTTCTAATATTCTCGGGATACTTTCTACAAATTATATTATTGGTTATGTTTATCATATGGGAGCGATTCACTCGATGTGGAGAGGAAACCGGAGGACCCAGAGAAAACCCACGGGGCTGGACAGGCGATCCTACTCCTTGCAACGTACAACCGGGGATTTGATACCACGCCAGTTGACTCAATGACAGGCTTTATGACACAGCACGCACGTGCTAACCATCTGCCCCCCCCCTACTCGATGAGGAATACAGGGCTCGGGATAGTATGTTATGTTAGTTCTGAAATGACATTGTTTGTGTAGAGTGGACGTTAAACCACATCTCTCTCTCTCTCTCTGTCTCTCTTTCTCTTTCTCTCTTATTTTCTCTCTTTTAAACCATTCGATAGTAATTTACCTCATTCCGTAACGTACGTGTTAAGTCGCATACCTTGGTTATGTAGAAGTGCACTTTTCGTGTATCTTCTGGAATCTTCGTTGCTCAATAAATGAAGACAAGACTGTTGTTGACTTTTAATATTTCTCTATATTATTTGGTTAACAATTAATAACAAAATTTACAGCATTCAATTATTGTAACAGTTATCGGTTCTATGCTTAATAGCAGATAAGCTCCAATATGGATATGGTAAGTGACATAAACTTATGTCTCCAATATCCAAATACAGGTATAAGGTCTGTCCTTAGGTATGTGATCTAAGTTGATCTCCCAAGACACGTCTGTCTAGCAACTTGTCCCTGTGTCTATATATATCCCCCTGCGTCGCTTAGGGCATTAATCCTATAAATCTATCGTCTATACAAACAATATACATTGGTAACTAATTTATAAGCACAATTTAAACTTTAAAACAAAGAATACTGGAGACAGGTGATTAATGAAATATATAAGACACTATGAAGTAGATATAAATGGGGTGTAATTAAGGTGGATTAAGATCCATTAAAATATAATTTACTGAATTAAGTAATACTGTGCGGATTAGCACGACGTATTAAACATATACTATTGGGTCCAATTTCACCCTAGTACAGTTATATACATGATGAATATGTGGAATCTTGTCATTGAAAAAGATACACTAACCCTGCTAGTAAAAATAATGTATGGATGTATTAACCATTATATACATGGTAAAACCATCGGTTATACGTTTTCTTTTTAAAAGGAGCTGACAATTATACAAGTTCGCGTTTTTATTCTACAAACTAGTAAAATTGTTTATTTCTGAGGATAAGTGTGTTTACAGACAACAAATTTAATCAAATTCTTCAAGTGCAAATCGATCATAATACTTGTTTATCTTGTGGAAGAAATTAATTGCACATATTTTGGTTTTTTATAATAATATTCATACTTATATTTCAAGTTAACCCTTAATTTATTTAGCATATTCGTGAACTCCTTTTAAAGGAGCTAAATCGCTAACAATAATTGACAATAGTGGGTCGCAACGCATATAATACTATAATATTAATGTATATGAACTGATTTACATTCAATGGTTTCCGTTTTTACTCTATTTTCAAATCAGTTATGTTCGGCAAAATAAGCCAGTCGTCTCAATCGAATGTAAATTTCTAGCCTCTGGTTATTCCAGTGTACATACCCCGTTTGATTTGGTGCAATGTGTCTAGCCTCGTCCCTCGAGTCTCTTGTCACAACTGGGACTGAAGCGCATTATGGTACACGATTCGTGTACCAATAGTAAATGTTTATTTTGTCTTAAATATTGGATATCAGAAGCCCATCCTTTTCCGGTATGATCACAACATCAATGTTAATTTAAATTGACAAATAAATCGGGTTTTCAGATTATGATGATATTGAGTTAGAGACTTAGCTCCTTTAAGACATTGGCGGTTCTTTACCCTGAAATATTGTTTATATCAAAAACTCTCATAAACGCGCTATAATTAGATATAATGTAACAAATGCACCCCATAACTACGAAACAGTTGCCCTGCATATTTTCTTAATTCGTCGCCTCTTTACTTGGATTCCAGTACTAGTAGATCATACAATCAAATTATGAATGAAGTAGAAATTCTAGGCAAAATGCCAACAATATTAAACAAGTACACAATAATAATAATAGTTTTTTTATATAATAATACACATACATTTTACTATAATAACAATGTGTACACACGCTCCACATGCAGCCCAAAAAATAATTTTAAATTTTTTTATACGAAGTCGAAATTATCTTGCGAATTTCGTTCGGAACTAGAAGTCGAAATATAAAATTTGGGGTACCGTCGACAGTGTTGCATCAAGAACATAAAATAAAACCCGGTACGAACAATCCAATTAAACAAAATTCGAAGTCCTAAAAAAACGGTATAGGCAAAATAGTGTAATCAGGCAAAATAGTGTAATAAGCATATGGACTGTACAAACTAAACGACAAACAGTGGGAACAGGTGTCCGAAGGAGTAAGCTTACCCTGTCTGGCGCGCCAAACCCGCCATAGCTGCATCTAAACTATTAGGCGAAATCTCGGTAATATAGCTGGACTATCGAGAGCCAGTATCTCACTCGGCAAATCTCGACAGATTCCGGTACCCTACATCTAGACTTGGATGTATGACGAATTTCGCCATTTTGGAACTATTTTAAAGGACCCGGATAAAAAAAATGGCTGCCCCCATGGAGATTATGTCCACGAATTAAAAAATGGCTGCCATTTTGGGACTTTTTTGTAAAAGCGGCACGTTTTCCTGTTAAAGTAAATCGGTAGTCGACTAGCCGCATCGCAAATGTTTGGTCGTAGGTACATATCACTTACTGTCATACATCCGAGTCTAGATTTATAGTTACGGAGGTTACCGGAATCTGTCGAGATTTGCCGAGAGCCATTATCTGCAGGATGTATTTTAAAATGAAATGTTTAATTCCTGGTGCCTTTAACTAGGAACACTCTACTGTTGATAACGGGGGGTTGGGATGGCCTAGTGGTCTAGAGTGCCGCGCTTCGACCTCTAGCTGACCGGTCACCTCTGACTTGCAGCTGTGGTTTCGAGCCCTGGTGTGAGCGTATGTGACATGGAGATAGGGGCGCCTTCTCAACCTCGTTAGTCCCAAAATGACCTAGTTTGTGTCGAGTGGACGTTAAACCCCATTCTCTCTCTTTCTTTCTCTACTGTTGATAACAGCTATCTGGTCATTGACTCAGTGCATGTACACTGATAGATAAGCAATTCTAAAAAATAAACAATTTCATAATGTATTCAGCATTAAAGTAGCTAAATCTCTAACTCAATATCATCTCCAAGATCTTCAACAGTGAAAACACTAATTATTTGTCATTTTAAATCAACATTGATGTTGTGATCTTGCCGGGAAAAGGTGGGCTTCTGATATTCAATATTTAAGACAATATAACACTAATCTAAATGGAACTCTAAAACTTCCAAGTGTTTTATACCAACTGGTACTCGATGTTCTAGTAATGGTTATAAAACCCTGCCTTGTATACGACATTAGTACTTAAACAAGCCAGGATTTTTGGCTTAGATAGTTACTGGTTAGAATGTTACCTTGGGCCCAAAACAGGGTGACCAGATTATTTTTGATAAATAAAAAAAAGTGTTCTACAGACAACACCAATATCATACATTGTAGTTATACATGCTTGAATTATGTGTGGTTAAATGGTCGAGATGGAGACATTACAGGGCCAATCCAGATAATATGTTGGAGAAAAAGAATGCTTAATTTTCTGTTAAAATCCCTTAAAGTCCTCTATCTTAGAGCCTTTCGTTATCTAGAACAGCACATGTGTCATTCACTGTACAGACCTATAAAGGAACGGGAATCGATTAACTGGTCACCCAACGAAAAGAGTTGATCCGAATCCTAAAAGGGTTACATGTCCGGGTAAGCAGTTATGACGTTCACGTCCATACGACTCAATATTTTGTGCTGAATTCTTGAGACAAGGTAAATACACCACTCCTCTATATTTTGGCGCTTCAATTCCATTCGTACTCAGACTTTTATTTTTAAGACTGTTAAAATCGGGATAGTCCCCGTGGTGTTTCAAAATATTACGCAATGTCTTAATCTCGAGACCAATAAACAACTTAAAATACAGACACTCACTCGTGCTTTGCAGTGGCATACGTCACGCGAGTCCAAAATTTCAACTAGTATAAATAATGTTCGCTTGGCACATTGTCCGTCCCATTTTTTTGAAATAATGGTACGCCAGCACCAAAGGATGATGTAACATTTGTATGTTAGGTACAATTATGCTACATACTTTATAATATAAATCATATCATCATTCTGATTACCCGTCTTCCATTAGCCCAGGTTAGGTGCATAATAGTAGGACGTTAAACCCCATTTCATTCATTCATTCATTCTGATTGGTCCTCATAAACACATTTCCTTTGAAGATGGGTTAAAACGTGCCTGCTGTATTATAAAGGCTGTCATTGAGTCAACTGGCGTGGTTTCAAATCCTCGGTTCTACATGATAAAAGTAGGGTCGCGTGTCCAACCTCGTGGGTTTCTCCGGGTCCTACGGTTTCCTAACACTGCTAAAGACCCCTTACGCGGAAGCGAATTATTCAAATAAAATGTTTGTCCAGAAATGACATAGTTTGTATCGAGAGGACTTAAACCTTGTCTCTCTCTCTCTCTCTCTCTCTCTCTCTCTCTCTCTCTCTCTCCTGATACCATTTTTAATTTGAATATCTATTAAAATGTCAAAGTGATGTGAATTATTCTTATGCTACCAGGTTATTTAGAAACTAGGGGATCACATCTTTAACCCGTACGTAACCAACGTGACGAAAATTAAATTGAAGCTGGCTTTTTTTTTTCGCACGTACGCAGTGAATGGCCATTTTGCGCAGTAATCCCAGCCAGAATTTGGCTATTTTGTTAAATTTGCTATAAAGATTTAAATATTTGTTTAGAGATGAAAATAATTAACTGCTAGTCAATCCCCACGCTAAAAACATTAACAGAATTGATTTTGTATATCTGAAATAGACTTTACCGAAGCACAAAAAAGTTTAAAGATGTCAGCGCCTATAAGCGAAGAGTTTCGGAACGCTATAAATTGTCATCTTCGAAGTTACAAACTGAAATTTGAAGGAAAAACAATTGGAGGGATTACATGCTTGTTATGAAGGTCACGACTGTGTAGCTGTGTTACCGACAGGTTATGGAAAGAGCCTGATTTCTCAAATTCTCCCATGGATATTACAAAAGAAATACAAGGATGAGTTAAGCCATGATGGTTATTGTTAGTGCGTTGACCTCATGACCTGCGACGTATAGACAACGTCATATGCAAACATGTCGATTGACTGTCTCTGAGATAACTACACCGCAGGTAGCGTTTCCCAGATGTTCAGAATGATCTTTAACCCTCTGCTCGTGGGCGGCTCATTGTTAAAACACGCAACTCGACTTAGTACATTATGGAAGTACTGGTTATGGAATGTAACGGCTTTGACGAATCGGATCGCTTTACGTGATGGATAATGGCCGAAAACTGTCCATTATGTAGCGTTTCTCAGATGTTCAGAGTGATCTTTAACCCTCTGCCCGTGGGCGGCTCATTGTTAAAACACCCAACTGGACTTAGTTTATTATGGAAGTACTGTTTATGGAATGTAACAGCTTTGACGAATCGGATCGCTTTACGTGATGGATAATGGCCGAAAACTGTCCATTATGTAAATAGAAAGAACAACTGGGACGACAAATATTAATAATGAGAATATAATTATGTGATAAGCATTTGGAAACTGATTACATTTGGTAATGTACTCGATGTGGAAGATAACAGCCGTAAAAAATTGATGTTCTTGATATGGGTGAATAATAGCCGTCAGAGTTGTGATGGAAAGGCTGCTAATGAGAATGATTTAGATATTGATGATATAATTGGTACTGTGGGTAATATGGAGGGTACTGGCCGTCCAAAATCACGGAATTCAAACTCAACTGTCATTATGGTGTAACGGGGATATATTTGAACGTTTTTTAAATCTGATAAAAATTGTGACCCATGTATAGGTTCCACAGGCTCAGTCAGGGGCCATAATCCCGAACACGAACTAACGGTCGAACTTACGGTCCGATATGCGCAAATATCGCAAGGAATCGAGATCTTTTGGTTATAAGCACACATCATCAAAATGGGCTAATAATTGTGACCTCTAGTGTGTACAGTAAGAGGCCATAATCAATGAACTTACGGCCCCCTGCAAGCCAATATCGAAAGGAACCGAGATCTTTGGGATATATGCCTATATTTCAAGTTGTGGCCTGTAGAGTGTCCACAGAGAAGGTGTGAAAAAGAGGGCGTATAAAAATCATCGGCCTAGTGCCAAGCGTACTATTAAACGTACAAGTGACATATAATGGACGGCTTTCAGTGGAATTCTTTATGTAGATAAACACGTGAAATCAACATTCGGTCATGTGGCATTTCGGTAACTATAAGGTTTTAAAGTAATTTCATGTTCTGTAATTTAATTTTTAATTTTTTCAGAGAATAAATTACCCTAAATTACAGATAATTTCAATAATAAACAGTCTTATAAATAATAAATAATGGACAGTTTTATAAATAATAGACGATTGCTTAAAGGACGTAAGACCGCGACTCAAAATCCTCCAAAATCGTCGACATCGAAAACATGAATTATTGGTCAATTTAAATCAACATTGATGATGTAAACTTACCGGGAAAAGATGAGCTTCTGATATCCGATATTTAAGATAACATATATTTGTTAACATCGGTACACGAATCGTGTACCATAATGCGATTCAGCCCCATTTGTAATGAGGGACTCGAGGGACGAGGCTAGACATTGCACTAAGTCAAACGGAGTTATGTAGACTGGAATAACTAGACGCAAGACTTTTTCACATGATTGACATTGTTGGCTTATTTCACCAAACATAACTGATTTGAAATTGGAGTAAAAACGGAAACAATTGAATGTAAATCAGTTTATATACTTTCATATTACAAATATTATATGCGTTGCCACCCACTTTTGTGAATTCCTAGGTCCAAATGTTAGCGATTTAGCTCCTTTAAGGAAAGCGTCTCGTATATACTGGTTAAAAACATCAAAGGTCGACGTCATATCTATGTTTTGAAATCAGTTCATTCCCACATGGCGATTATTAAAAAAGTGTTGGTTTTTTTTATTGAAAACTTGACAACGGTTTACGTATATGCCAGGTGTATCCAATCGCTGAATGCCTCTCAAAGATTTTTAACTTCCATAATGGCCGCCGACTTCCTTAAAAAATATTTATGAATTTATAAAACATTTCATACGTATACACACAAAGTGTTTACGTAAGAAAATGACGTTTATGTGTTTGATATTCACGTGAATGTTCACAATAGACGTGGTTTGGCTTGATATTGACAAACACTTTTCCATTGAATATTGAATGAATGAACTTGACTTTAAATGATATTGCATCACCCGTTTCACACTGCATGGTAGGTGAAAAGTGTGTACTAGTATTTGGCGGATTTTTTCTACACTATTAAACGTGCAGGATTACAAACAAGGAAAAGAACTCGGATAACTTGATGAAAATGTAAGTTAAAATTGTAGTTGTAGTAGTAGTACCCTGTTGTTTAACGTCTGCTTCCACTTAAGTGATATCGCAGACAAGACATAGGAGAGCCGAGGCTGCTTCCTGTTTTTACAATATGATTTTGAAAATTATCCATTTTCGGCCTTAGGCCATGGATTAGTTAAAATTGTTTTGGCGTAACTTCAGTTATGCTGTCATAGCCTAGAGATTATAAACAATTTTTGTCAAATTTGTCTCTAAGTTATCGCCTTTGTCGTTGAAAGCTCTACATTTCATGGTTTCTTGTGTTGGCATAGCCTAATTAATTCTGTGGGCATATAAATTTGAAATCATTGACGACATTTCGATATTGAAACAGTGAATTTTATTTTAGCACAAATTTCCTCATTTTAAGAATAAGCAATTATATGGTACGTATAAAGTTTATTTGTCAAGTGGTAAAGTTTGCCAGATCCGACTTATGTTAACTTGATTCCAGGTCTTGGAGGAATTAAAAGAAGAGTGCAAATCTGTACGATGCCTTATTTTTTCTCTCCAAAATCCCACTTGATCTATCTTACAATCTTGAAACCATTAAAATTTTCTTAAAGCCTCAACACCACTCTTGTTGTAACTGAATAATATGTACTAAATTTTATTCTGGTCAACTAAATTGAAATGTTTTACAATATTTCAATTAATTGATGATACAAATTTCATTTTAACTCACCTAATTGAACGAATTGGAAAAATTCATCTGTATGATAATGAAAGGCCTTACGTAAACACTTTCAAATGCAACTTGGATTTAAACATATTTTCGAACCCTCTGGACAAATAATATAGGATGTAATGGGTAATTTACACAACAGGTAAGACACTTAAACGTCTCATAGTTAGAATAAGGCTAATTTTTTCTGGACCTGTCAAGCCAACCAGAGTGGTATTGTCCCTTTAAAGCGACATTATTCAATGACTAGACACTTTTAGTTTTTTATGAATCGTGTCACGAATTTCAATAATCACAATCACTAGTTCTATGCTAAAATCAATATCGTTCAATCATATAGATTTAATTTAAATAACTAATTTTATTGGTTTAAATTTGACACTCGTCTATATTGTGCATATTACAGATGATCTAGATTATTGCATCATACTAATATGCATACTGGGCTGAAGAAGACGGACCTACATCATACGGTGTACTATGAACGAAAGTTTTTCCCTGGACAGCGGTGCTACAGTTGTTTAATAAAAAAAACTTGAAAACTGTTTCTTTTTTTCCTGATACTTTTTTTTCCTAGCAAAAACTGATACTTTTTTTCCCTAGAAAAAACTGATACTTTTTTCCGATACATTTTTTCCTGATACTTTTTTTCCGATCACCTATGATCTCGGATTCCAACGTGTACACGGGACATAGTTGTTGTTTTGTCCCATCCGAATGCCGAACGTCCAGCAACCTCTCTTGCCAGATCCTCCACTGTCCTTCACCCACTGTATTTTCAAATGAAATGAAATGAAATGGGTTCAACAACCTACTGCTCTGCTCCTTAACTTATATATTTATTGTATTCTAGTTTAAGGAGGTAAAAACAAAATGTCTCCACTGATTTTAGGATGACAGCCGTAACCTAGAAATAGAAATAAACAGACTTTTCGCATAATTATCACAAGCGAAATAAAAACGTTAAAACCTTATGAATATTATGTATTTTAATACAGCGTTTGCGATATTCATTGGTTGTTCCTTGTCGTACCTTGTCGACAAGTGATACAATAGTCAGAATATTAACGGACTTTCCATTGTATATTTCATGGTATATTTATTTTATGAGAAATAGAAATGTAAGTAGCCTTGAACTTGTAACTCCGTTTTCACATAGTTTACTATAGTGATTACTTTGGGCCAGGGGTCTAGAGTGCCGCGCTTCGACCTCTAACTGGTCGGCCACATCTGGCTTGCGGCTGTGGTTTCGAGCCCTGGTGTGGGCGTATGGGGCATGGAGATACGGGCGCCTTCTCAACCTCGTCAGTTTCCTCCGGGCACTCCGGTTCCCTCCCACTGCTGGTGCTAAAGACCCATACGCGCAAGCGAATTATTGAAAAAAATTAAGCCATATGTTAGTCCCGAAATGACTTTAACTTGTAACTCAGTTTTCATATAGTTTACTTGAGTGATTAATTGTAACTTGTAACCCAGTTTTCACATAGTTTACTATAGTGATTACTTTAGGTCACTTTCTACATCAAATTGAATTAGACATCTTTCCACGAAAACGGGTCATAATTCGCTTTTTCAACATACAAGTGTTGTTTTTTTTTGATAAAGTACGCTTTTTGTACACAGTTTTTTCATTGTTTAGTCTTTTATTTAATGATTTGTTGTGGTTTTTGTTATTTTTATATTGCATTCTAGGATCGAGCGCAAACGTTAACTTTTCATCAGTTGTGAATCTTAATTAAACAAAATTGTCTGCTCCTTTTTATAAACTGTATAATAAATTATGTATTCGTACATCACATCATAACATTTTCGCAAATTGAAAAATGCATACCTTTGACAAGAATTGTGCTCAACTTTAAAGTCATAAAAGTCATCTCTTGGTGTGTGAGTGTATATTATGCACGTCAAGATACATATTTAATTACCCAGCTGTTGATGTGGTTTTATGATCAAATTTTATGTTAATGCACAAGCAATAGAGTCAGTAAATTGTTTGTTTTTGGGCCAGATTAAATCTATTGTCTCATCTTTCTTTGTTTATTTGTTGTTTGTTTTTTGATAGTTATTTGACATGTCAAAAATATTAAGTTTTACTTTTGAAAAGATTTATTCATGCGATATGCATAGTAGTACGCAAAGCATTGAAATACACCGTATTATGTTCTTGAATTTAATTTCCGCACGCAGTCATTAATCATTTTGATTCATGTCTGACCCCAAACATAGCGCTGCGCTGTTTTGGGAAGATTTTTTGTCCAAAATATTGTCAAAGCCCTGTGGTTAGACGCCCTTTTCATGTTGCTCAGATAAACCTTGGGTTAAAGAATGAAAAACTACCCCCGAAGTTGTCAGATGTTCGCCTTTGGTTCATTTAAACTTATACTCAATCCTAGCTTACACCCCCTGTGGGTTTCCTCTGGGCACTCCGGTTTCCTCCCACTGCTCAAGACCCCTACGCGCAAGCGAATTATTGAAATAAAATTAAACCATATGTTAGTTCCGAAATGACCTAGTTGTGTTGAGTGGACGTTAAACCAGATTTCTCTCCCCTCTCTCTCTCTCTCTCTCTCTCTCTCTCTCTCTCTCACACGGGCAGTTTACGGGGAACATTTTTGTACGAGAGACTGGCCGTAAAGACGTTCTTGTCAAGGGGATGCATAATTCAATTTGTGGGAATGTTATGATGTGATGTACGAATACATAATTAATTATATAGTTTATAAAAATTGCGCTCGATCCTAGAATGCAAAATAATAATAACAAAAAACGCCAACAAAGCAATGAAATAATAAAAAAATGTGTACAAATAGCATATTTTATCAAAAAACAAAACAAACCCTTGTATGTTGAAAAAGCGAATTATGACCCGTTTTCGTGGAAAGATGTCTAATTCAATTGATGTAGAAAGTGACCTAAAGTAATCACTATAGTAAACTATATGAAAACTGAGTTACAAGTTAAAGTCATTTCGGGACTAACATATGGCTTAATTTTATTTCAATAATTCGCTTGCGCGTATGGGTCTTTAGCACCAGCAGTGGGAGCAAACCGGAGTGCGCGGAGGAAACCGACGAGGTTGAGAAGGCGCCCCTATCTCCATGCCCCTTACGCTCACACCAGGGCTCGAAACCACAGCCGCAAGCCAGAGGTTGCCGACCAGTTAGAGGTCGAAGCGCGGCACTCTAGACCACTGGGCCATCCCAGCCCCACCCCCCTCCCGAGAAGGTGTGAAAAAGAGGGCGTATAAAAATCATCGGCCTAGTGCCAAGCGTACTATTAAACGTACAAGTGACATATAATGGACGGCTTTCAGTGGAATTCTTTATGTAGATAAACACGTGAAATCAACATTCGGTCATGTGGCATTTCGGTAACTATAAGGTTTTAAAGTAATTTCATGTTCTGTAATTTAATTTTTAATTTTTTCAGAGAATAAATTACCCTAAATTATAGATAATTTCAATAATAAACAGTCTTAAAAATAATAAATAATGGACAGTTTTATAAATAATAGACGATTGCTTAAAGGACGTAAGACCGCGACTCAAAATCCTCCAAAATCGTCGACATCGAAAACACGAATTATTGGTCAATTTAAATCAACATTGATGATGTAAACTTACCGGGAAAAGATGAGCTTCTGATATCCGATATTTAAGATAACATATATTTTTTAACGTTGGTACACGAATCGTGTACCATAATGCGCTTCAGCCCCATTTGTAATGAGGGACTCGAGGGACGAGGCTAGACATTGCACTAAGTCAAACGGAGTTATGTAGACTGGAATAACTAGACGCAAGACTTTTTCACATGATTGACATTGTTGGCTTATTTCACCAAACATAACTGATTTGAAATTGGAGTAAAAATGGAAATAATTGAATGTAAATCAGTTTATATACTTTCATATTACAGTATTATATGCGTTGCCACCCACTTTTGTGAATTCCTAGGTCCAAATGTTAGCGATTTAGCTCCTTTAAGGAAAGCGTCTCGTATATACTGGTTAAAAACATCAAAGGTCGACGTCATATCTATGTTTTGAAATCAGTTCATTCCCACATGGCGATTATTAAAAAAAGTGTTGGGGTTTTTTTTATTGAAAACTTGACAACGGTTTACGTATACGTCAGGTGTATCCAATCGCTGAATGCCTCTCAAAGATTTTTAACTTCCATAATGGCCGCCGACTTCCTTAAAAAATATTTATGAATTTATAAAACATTTCATACGTATACACACAAAGTGTTTACGTAAGAAAATGACGTTTATCTGTTTGATATTCACGTGAATGTTCACAATAGACGTGGTTTGGCTTGATATTGACAAACACTTTTCCATTGAATATTGAATGAATGAACTTGACTTTAAATGATATTGCATCACCCGTTTCACACTGCATGGTAGGTGAAAAGTGAAAATATAAGTTGTTTGTATTAGTATTTGGCGGACTTTTTCTACAGTATTAAACGTGCAGGATTACAAACAAGGAAAAGATCTCGGATAACTTGATGAAAATGTAAGTTAAAATTGTAGTTGTAGTAGTAGTACCCTGTTGTTTAACGTCTGCTTCCACTTAAGGGATATCGCAGACAAGACATAGGAGAGCCGAGACTGCTTCCTTTTTTTACAATATGATTTTTAAAACTTTCCATCTTCGGCCCTAGGCCATGGATTAGTTAAAATTCTTTTGGCGTAACTTCGGTTATGCTGTCATAGCCTAGAGATTATAAACAATTTTTTTGTCAAATTTCTCTCTGAGTTATCGCCTTTGTCGTTGAAAGCTCTCATTTCATGGTTTCTTGTGTTGGCATAGCCTAATTAATTCTGTGGGCATATAAATTTGAAATCATTGACGACATTTCGATATTGAAACAGTGAAATTTATTTTAGCACAAATTTCCTTATTTTAAGAATAAGCAACTTTAAGGAATAAAGTTTATTTGTCAAGAGGTAAAGTTTTGCCAGATCCGACTTATGTTAACTTGATTCCAGGTCTTGGAGGAATTAAAAGAAGAGTCCTTATTTTTTTTCTCCAAAATCCCACTTGATCTCTTCTAGATCATTTAAGCTATCTTACAATCTTGTAAAATTTTGAAGCCATTAAAATTTTCTTAAAGCCCCAATACCACTCTTGTTGTAACTGAATAATATGTACTAAACTTTATTCTGGTCAACTAAATTGAAATGTTTTACAATATTTCAATTAATTGATGATACAAATTTCATTTTAACTCAACTAATTGAACGAATTGGAAAAATTCATCTGTATGATAATGAAAGGCCTTACGTAAACACTTTCAAATGCAACTTGGATTTAAACATATTTTCGAACCCTCTGGACAAATAATATAGGATGTAATGGGTAATTTACACAACAGGTAAGACACTCAAACATCTCATAGTTAGAATAAGGCTAATTTTTTCTGGACCTGTCAAGCCAACCAGAGTGGTATTGTCCCTTTAAAGCGACATAATGCAATGACTAGACACTTTTAGTTTTTTTATGAATCGTGTCACGAATTTCAATAATCACAATCACTAGTTCTATGCTAAAATCAATATCGTTCAATCATATAGATTTAATTTAAATAACTAATTTAATTGGTTTAAATTTGACACTCGTCTATATTGTGCGTATTACAGATGATCTCGATTATTGCATCATACTAATGTGCATACTGGGCTGAAAAGACGGACCTACATCATACGGTGTACTGTGAGCGAATGTTTTTCCCTGGACAGCGGTGCTACAGTTGTTTAATAAAAAAAACTTGAAAACTGTTTCTTTTTTTCCTGATACTCTTTTTTCCTAGCAAAAACTGATACTTTTTTTCCTAGCAAAAACTGATACTTTTTTCCGATACATTTTTTCCTGATACTTTTTTTCCGATCACCTATGATCTCGGATTCCAACGTGTACACGGGACATTGTGTTTGTTTTGTCCCATCCGAATGTCGAACGTCCAGCAACCTCTCTTGCCAGATGAGATCCTCCACTGTCCTTCACCCACTGTATTTTCAAATGAAATGAAATGAAATGGGTTCAACAACCTACTGCTCTGCTCCTAAACTTATATATTTATTGTATTCTAGTTTAAGGAGGTAAAAACAAAATGTCTCCAATGATTTTAGGATGACAGCAATAACCTAGAAATAGAAATAAACAGCCATTTCGCATAATTATCACAAGCGAAATAAAAACGTTAAAACCTTATGAATATTATGTATTTTAATACAGCGTTTGCGATATTCATTGGTTGTTCCTTGTCGTACCTTGTCGACAAGTGATACAATAGTCAGAATATTAACGGACTTTTCATTGTATATTTCATGGTATATTTATTTGTTGAGAAATAGAAATGTAAGTAGCCTTGAACTTGTAACTCCGTTTTCACATAGTTTACTATAGTGATTACTTTGGGCCAGGGGTCTAGAGTGCCGCGCTTCGACCTCTAACTGGTCGGCCACATCTGGCTTGCGGCTGTGGTTTCGAGCCCTGGTGTGAGCGTATGGGGCATGGAGATAGGGGCGCCTTCTCAAACTCGTGGGTTTCCTCCGGGCACTCCGGTCCCCCCCCCACTGCTGGTGCTAAAGACCCATACGCGCAAGCGAATTATTGAAATAAAATTAAGCCATATGTTAGTCCCGAAATGACTTTAACTTGTAACTCAGTTTTCATATAGTTTACTTTAGTAATTACTTGAACTTGTAACCCAGTTTTCACATAGTTTACTATAGTGATTACTTTAGGTCACTTTCTACATCAATTGAATTAGACATCTTTCCACGAAAACGGGTCATAATTCGCTTTTTCAACATACAAGTGTTTGTTTTGTTTTTTGATAAAATATGCTATTTGTACACATTTTTTTATTATTTCATTGCTTTGTTGGCGTTTTTGTTATTATAATTTTGCATTCTAGGATCGAACGCAACCGTTAACTTTTCATCAGTTGTGAAAATTGTCTGCTCCTTTTTATAAATATATAATAAATTATGTATTCGTACATCACATCATAACATTTCCGCAAATTGAAAAATGCATACCTTTGACAAGAATTGTGCTCAACTTTAAAGTCATAAAAGTCATCTCTTGGTGTGTGAGTGTATATTATGCACGTCAAGATACATATTTAATTACCCAGCTGTTGATGTGGTTTTATGATCAAATTTTATGTTAATGCACAAGCAATAGAGTCAGTAAATTGTTTGTTTTTGGGCCAGATTAAATTTATTGTCTCATCTTTCTTTGTTTATTTGTTGTTTGTTTTTTGATAGTTATTTGACATGTCAAAAATATTAAGTTTTACTTTTGAAAAGATTTATTCATGCGATATGCATCATTTTACGTTAAGCATTGACATACACCGTATTATGTTCTTGAATTTAATTTCCGCACGCAGTCATTAATCATTTTGATTCATGGCTGACCCCAAACATAGCGCTGCGCTGTTTTTGGAAGATTTTTTGTCCAGAATATTGTCGGAGCCCTGTGGTTAGACGCCCTTTTAAAGCTGCTAAGATAAACCTCGGGTTAAAGAATGAAAAAATACCCCCGAAGTTGTCGGATAATCGTCTTTGGTTCATTTAAACTTATACTCAATCCTAGCTTACACCCCTTGTGGGTTTCCTCTGGGCACTCCGGTTTCCTCCCACTGCTCAAGACCCCTACGCGCAAGCGAATTATTGAAATAAAATTAAACCATATGTTAGTTCCGAAATGACCTAGTTGTGTTGAGTGGACGTTAAACCAGATTCTCTCCCCCCCCCCCCCTCTCTCTCTTTCTCTCTCTCTCTCTCACGGGCAGTTTACGGGGAACATTTTTGTACGAGAGACTGGCCGTAAAGACGTTCTGTCCAGCTCTGGATGACCCCCTAGATGCCTGAAAACGGACAATTCAAAACTTTTGAGTAGGCGCCCCTACATGTATCTCCATGCCACATACGCTCACACCAGGGCTCGAAACCACAGCCGCAAGCCAGATGTGGCCGGCTAGCTAGAGGTCGAAGCGCGGCACTCTAGACCACTAGGCCATCCCAGCCCCCCCCCCCTCCCGACCCAAGGACTGTACCATACTACAACAAACAATACCACACACTTTTGTCCGTGTTTGTGGCTCGTTGAATAAGTCTTCGGTTCCCATTTTCGATGTTGTCTTGGTCGGATAGCCGTGGCGATAGAGAGGCGGCTTCTCACCAATGCAACGAGGGATCGAAATCATTCGCACGATCTGTGCCAAGGGCCAAATTGGAAAAAGGCCTCAGGCCTAATTTGCTACCCTTGTAAAATGACGCGATTATTATTATAAGGACAGTGGCCATTCCTTCGGTTGAGGTGCACGTAAAAGAACCCTTGACAGAATTCGATACAAGAGCAGGGGCCTGTTTTAGTAATTTGATTAGATAATATTAGATTGGTTTTAGTGCTTAGCCAATCAATATTGAAGTATCTACTAAAATTTAAAATTTCGTGAAACAGGCCCCATTTTACCTCATTTCTGTCCGCTCTGTATTCTTTATAAATTCCACTTTTCAAATATATATTTAAAAAACGTCTCTAGGTTATCTGTGTTTTGTATCTCTATGTAATTAAGTATATACAGTATGTGTTTTTATTTTTTTGTATCTGAAGTACGTATCGAGAGGGCGTACACATTGGCAGAGTCTGTTCTCAAAACCAAACTCCGACATCTACAGTGAATGGGAATATTGTTTATAAAAATCTACCAAATTAACACTTAAAACTATGCAGTGATTGCGAGATAGTTTTAATTTATTGTCGGCCTTTTATGACAATAAGAACCGTTCTTCTAAATCTGGGGTCATCGATTTTATGACAATAAGAACCGTTCTTCTCCATCTTGGGTCATGGACGTTATGACAAATAGAACCGTTATTCTCTATCTGGGGTCATGGACTTAAACTAATTTTAACACAGCATGATGGTGTGAAGTTATCTTGTATATATAAAAAAATTGTCATTTCATAGCTGTCAGCATGGGAAAACGGTTCAAGAAAACACGTTCGATTTCCCTTCATCTAAACCTGATTTCAAAATTTGACTTATAATATGACAATTAAGATATTTTTATTGTGTATATACCGCTATAATCTACTTGTATGTACTATTGAACGTTCTTTCTGTGTATTATCTTCATTATAATTTGCTGAGAACGTTGAGAGAACCTTCAACGAAACATCGCTTAAATCAAAACAGTAATTAATTGTGTTCCATATTATGGCTTTATGAGAGAGGGAGAGAGAGAGAGAGGGGAGGGGGAGAAATGGGGTTTAATGTCCACTCGACACAAACGTATGGTTTTAAATTTCCATTTCAATAATTCGCTTGCGCGTAGGGGTCTTTGAGAAGGCGCCCCTATCTCCATGTCATATACGCTGACACTAGGGCTCAAAACAGCCGCAAGACAGAGATGACCGGCCAGCTAGAGGTCGAAGCGCGGCACTCTAGACCACTAGGCCATCCCAACCCCCTATATGGTTTTATGATATGGAAATTAAGATATTTTAAATTTCTGATTATCGGTACGAGAATATGCGTTTGAATTTGTTTGTTTCTAAACCTGGGACTTGTTTTACGAAATTTTAACTAAGATAAAATCTAAATTTTAGTAATTTGATTGGATAATATAAGATTGGTTTTAGTGCTTAGCCAATCAAAATTGAAATATCTGCTAAAATTGGGATTTTATCTTAGTTAACATTTCGTGGTAAAGGGCCCTGACTTTTAATATATCAAGAAAGTGTGACTTTAGCTATGATATAAAAGGGCTGCATAATGCCCTATTATATGGAGCGGAAATTCCCTCATAATTCTAACTTCTAACCTTGTAATGCTATTGCTAATATGCTTACTTCTATGCATGTAACTTCTTCCTTACATATGTTAAATTCGCAATTTACACATGAAAAAATGCTAACTTATATGACTTATTTCTTAAAAATTGAAATTGAATTTGTGTTTTGTACTATTTCCATTATTACTTTTAATTCATTGTAGTCAGTTCTAGTGCAAGACGCCTTCTCAACCTCGTGGGTTTCCTCCGGACAATCCGGTTCCCTCTAAAGACTAAAGACCCCTACGCGCAAGCGAATTATTGAAATAAAATTAAAACCATATGTTAGTCCCGAAATGACCTAGTTGTGTTGAGTGGACGTTAACCCCATTTCTCTCTCTCTCTAGTGCGTGAACATTTATGGGTGAAATTCCGCTCCATACTTCTACAGCCCAGTAAGCTATATTGCCTAGATATTTCATCATCATCATCACGTTTATTATTAAAGCTCAGTGTATATAACATTAACTTTAGATTATTCAACTCGGCATGTTAAGAATGTTTGTGCTATAAATGTTATTTACTCAGGGGTAGAGAAAAACATAAATGCCTTCAATGAAGCTCATTTATAGTCCATTATGCCTTTGTATTTGGTTAGTTATTTGGGGGATTTTATTCCTTTTTTTTAATTTTTTTTTTTTAAGCAAACTTGAGGGTAAAGCTTGAAATAATAGTGTAGCGTAATTGAATAGATCCAACCGGTGGGTCGTAAGGGTATCGTCATTTGTTTATTCATTCGCAGATGACAAAATTGTTTTCAAAAGAATTGAGTATGTAGCCATTTTTAACAGACTGGTTCTGCGTAATGGTGGGCCATAGGGGTATCGCCATTTGTTTTTAAATCGCAAATGGTAAATTGTGTTTAAAAGAATTGAGTACGTAGCCGTTTTAACAGACTGTTTCTGCGTACATTGGGTTATCTTTATGAGAACTCCCATCTCTGTCTGTTATCTACGAAGATAATATTTATTATATCAACCTCCCTGTACATTGCTTGTTAATTATTATGATATACATGTACTAAATTAATCAGGGCATTTTTTTTGAAATTTCAGAGCTTCGGTGAGTGGAAGGTTGGGGGAAGTGGAAAAGTTTCGAGAGACAGGAATTGTAGAACTACGGTGTCAGCATTGCCAGAAAAGACAATCGCATACAAAGTGGACCAAAATCAAAATGTTGCGTGTTATAGGACAGTGTGTGTTTTTTTTAATATTTATTGCCGCCTGTGCTGGACTTATTTTAAACAAATCTCTAGATACAGATTATGATATTTCACATGATTATGTGGACCAGTATATAGACTCAGATATATTAATGGTAAGTAAAAATGTAAAACCTTTTTAATTTAAACAATATTTTATTCAATGAACTGAAATGGATTAAACAACAGGCAGTGGCCTATATAAGTTCTCTCCAAACATATAAAATAGTTTAAAGGAGCTAAATCGCTAATATTTGGGACCTCGAAATTGACAAAAGTGGGTCGCAACGCATATAATACTGTAATATGAATGGGTATGAACTGGTTTACATTCATTGGTTTCCGTTTTTACTCCAATTTCAAATCAGTTATATCCAGCGAAATAAGCCTTGCAGTCACAATCTAGTCAACATTTCTAACGCCTGGTTATTCCAGTCTACATTCTGTCGCTTGATACAATGCAATGTGTCAAGCCTCGTCCCTCGAGTCTCTCGATACAACTGGAGCTGAAGCGATTCGTGTACCAATGTTAAAAATAATATAATTTATCTTAAATATCGGATATCAGAAGCTCATCTTTTCCCGGTAAGTTTACATCATCAATGTTGATTTAAATTGATCAGTAATTCGTGTTTTCGATAATGTAGACAGTGTTTTAAAAATGAAAGTTTCAAAACCGTTTGCCATCTCTTATAAATTTTTGCTGTCTGATAATACTAGTCATCTACACAATCAACACCAACATCACCACTATTCTACATGCGGTCTCTCAACTGGCGTGGTTTCGATTCCCCGGTCGTACGTGACAAGGCGTAGGGTCGCCTGGCTAACATCGTGTGTTTTCTCCGTGTTATTGAAATAAAATTGAACCAATATTTAGTCCCGAAATGACCTAGGTTTCGTCAAGTGGACGTTAAACCCCTTTTTCGCTCTCTCTCTATCTCTCTCTCTCTCTCTCTCTCTCTCTCTCTCTCCCTCCCCAACACTGCCATTATCATATTCTACATTCAGTCTCTCAACTGGCGTAGGGTCGCCTGGCCAACCTCGTGGGGTTCTCCGGGTCCTCTAGTTTCCTCCCACCGCTAACGACCCCTACTCGCAAGCGAATTATTGAAATAAAATTGAACCATGTGTTAGTCCCGAAATGACTTATTGTTGTCTGTCGAGTGGACATTAACCCCCATTTGATTTCATAGGTCCTTGGGCATGGCTTAATACGGAGTGGCCTTGTGAGCTGCAAAAAAGTAATGCTCTCGAAACGTCAATCGTTTACGGGTTGGATAACTATTTGAAATTACGTTTGTGTTTATATCAGTCTGAACACTAAGGATAACTCCGAAATCCTATATATAAACTCTCTATGTGTAAAAATGTTGGTGAGAATTAAAGCCATCTCTTTCCAATTAGTTTGTGAATCATGATGCATTCTTCAGCATCGAGAAGACTATTGATAACAGGTGAAGAGCGTAATAAATAGCAAATATTCAGTGAATGGAATGGGATAGTTTTAAAGGAGCTACATCGAAAAAAATTTGGACCTAGAAATTGACACAAATGGGTCGCAACGCATAATATAATAATGTAATGTGAATTTATATAAACTGCTTTACATTCAATTGTTTTACTGTGAATTATCATCAGTTATGTTCGGCGAAATACGCCAGAAGTCTCAATCGAAAGTCAATCCCAGTTAACACCGATAGTATTTAATTGCGCATGCTCTCCAAAAAAGAATATGGCATCACCGTTTGGCATCACTTGTTACCAACGGGAATGAAACACATTATGGTACACGACTCGTGTAAAATGTTTATTTTGTCTTAAATATTAGATATCAGAACCCTGTCTTTTCTAGGTAAGATCACAACACCAATGCTAAATGAAATTGCAAAAAAAATCGTGTTTTCAATGTCGAAGATTTTGGATAATATTGAGTTACTTTAAACAAGTTGAGAATTTACTCAACTTTCAATCACTGTTTATGAAAAATATCTTTGATCCAGAAACACAAAACTTTGCATATATTATCTTTTAAGTGTTTTATAAAGGGCTATGTTTTAGTTAAAATAAGGCGAACAATTTTGAGCAAATTGTCAACTTAAGTCTGAGAATGCCTTGTGAACTCGGGGCCTGCTTCTTCAGTTATAATTAGGTCACCTATTCAACACACGAAATATATTTTTATATGGAGGAATTTTTCTGATGAACAGGACATTATACACTCAAATTAAACCCATAAAAAATAGATAACCTATTGAGTAACGGACATGTGAATAATTATGTTTTGACTTTCTTAGCTACTTTAAAGGGACAATAACACTCTTGCTGACTTGACAGGTCCAGAAAAAAAAGATAGCTTTATTTTAACTACTAGATATTTAAGTGTCCTACCTGTTGTGTAAATTATCTATTACAACCTATCATACTTTTCCAGAGGGTTCGAAAATATGTCTAAATCCAAGTTGCATCTGAAATTGTTTACGTAAAGCTTTTCAAACCATGTTACGGCATATAGTTGAATTTTTCCAATTTTTTTAAAATTAGGTGTGTTAAGATGAAATTTGTATCATTTATTAATTGGAATATTGTAAAATAGTACAATTAGTTTACCAGAATAATGATTGGGACATATTATTCAGTTACAACGAGAGTGGTATTGGTGCTTTAAGTGGCACTTCTCTAGCTATTTACAACAGTAATAAAGCCTGTCATTGAGTCAACTGGCGTGGCAAGGAGTAGGGTCGCCTGTCCAGCCTCGTGGGTTTTCTTCGGGTCCTCCGGTTTCCTCCCACTGCTATAGACCCCTACGCACAAGCGAATTATTGAAATACAATTAAACCCTACGTTAGTCCCGAAATGACCTAGTTTGTGTCGAGTGGATGTTAAACCCTCCCTCTTTCTCCCTCTCTCTCTCTCACTCCCTCTCTTTCTCTCTCGCTTCTCTGCCAAGGCTGCGGCTGAACTCTGGAGAATCATTACGTCAGTCTGCTAAGTTTACTGCACCTAAATAATCGTTCAATTTGATGAAAGTTAGTGAGCATTTTGTCACCGATCAAATTAACAATTTAGATGCTTTAAAATACAGTTGAATTAGTTTGGATGCAGCTTTGATGGGTGTGGCGCCAGGCCGGGTAAGCTTACTCTTCCGGAAATCTATTTGTTGATTACACTATTTTTCTTGAATACACTATTTTTCTTGAATACACTATTTTTCTTGAATACACTATTTTTCTTGAATACACTTTTTTGCCTATAACGTTTTTAGGACTTCGAATTCTGTCATGGTTTGGATTGTTCGTTCTTGGTTTTTATTCTATTCTTTGTGAATATTCAGCGAATGCAACAATTTGCTTTAATCTGACTAGTTATGATTTTACAAATGTCGGTTGGTCTTGTGTTAATATAAGTTCAAATCTGATTAAAACACGGATCCAACTTCGTTTCGTGTTTTTATAGTTCAAAATTTCGTTTTTACTTGTCTTTAAAAGGCAATAGAAAGTATAAAAAACAAAACGAAATATAGATCTATATTTTAATTATATTGTTCAAGTTCTATTATACCATTTACTTTAATTAGGAGTTTATTCAGTCACGGTTAAGAAACATTTTGAAATCCTTAAAAATTGAATTTGATTGTTTAATAATGGCAGTGGCTATTGTTCCCACGAGTCGTAAAAATATTCCCCAGGCTTTTGTTACGACGATGTTTTCAAAGCCCCCCCCCCCCACACATCGGAGAAGTTAAAAACTGCATAGTCGTTAAAATAGTCCTTACCCTAAACCTAACCCTTTCCATCTCTTATTTGCTGCCTTCAGTTCTAAAAACGTTGAAAATACGGCTTCTTTTTCAAAGTTGGTTTTTGGGAGATTGGCAGCCATTTTTGGAAATCGTTCTAAACTTTGCTAATCTCGTAGTAACAATAGCCACTCTTTTTGATAATATCTATTGTCGTTTTCATTCAAACCTCGCCCATCTAAACATCCAAAAAGAAATATTCTTTTTGAGAAATTAAATTACAAATCCTCACACAAGAAAGGTTTATTGTGTATTATCTGATTAATTTGATGAACAATATGCATTATTTTCGTTAACATATTTTGTTACATTGACGTTTTTATACGAAACACGTATTGTGGACGCATTAAGGTATATACGCCCCAACGAACAAATTTTTTATTTATTATTGTTTTATTTGATATGCGCAATATAGACTTAAATTTCAGGTTATACCGACTTTATTGTGAATTTTGCGAGTGTATACAAACAAGATTATAAATAGGTTTTATTTTGAAAAGAGAAGTTTTATAAGGCTGATTACAATCTTGTGTGTTTTGACTGTTAGCTGAATTTGTGAAATATTTGATATTTAAATCCGTCAACAAGCCTTATCGCTAACTTTTGTAGATTTATCAATGTATGTGTAAAGTGCAAGTGAATAAATTCTTTCATTAAAGGCCCAATAACACTCTTGTTGTAACCGAATAAAATGTCCCAATCTTTATTCTGGTCAATAAATTGTACTATTTTACAATTTTCCAATTAATTGATGATACAAATTTCACCTTAACACACCGATTTGAAACAAGTGAAAAAAAATCAAATACATGATTCAATCCAGCAAGAGTGTTATTGTCCCTTTAAAGCCACAGTAGGCCTACTATAACGAGTACACACAGGGAACATTGGACATGAATTATTTATAGGGGTGTGTCGCGTAGATTCATTCATTTGACTTCATATGATTTTTGACACGGGAACAAATCGATGGCATAAATGCATGCAAAATTGAATAGACGTCTTTCAATATTTTATTTTGACTTCAATCAAAGAAGTTTATACTTCCTTTAAAGGGACAATAACACTCTTGCTGGCTTGACAGCTCCAAACAATAATTAATAGCCTTATTCTAACTACTAGATGTTGAAGTGTCCTACCTGTTGTGTAAAGTATCCATTACATCCTATTTTACTTGTCCAGAGGGTCGAAGATATTTTTAAATCCAAGTTACATTTGAAAATGTTTACGTGCGGGAGATAATTGTGTTATTGTTTTCTGTGTGAATGATTTTTAAGTGTGGGAAATAATGCCTATGGTCGTATAATAGTGAGTTGACAACCCATTGAGCAAAAGACATAGAACTAATTATGTTTTGACTTTCTTAGAAAATCTGAAATACTCGCTTTATATTGTACTGCATCATTGTTTTAAAACGTTGCAGGGGATGTTGTTAGGCCTAACGGTCTGTTTCATTCAATTTAACCTTCCTATCAATGTCAGCTTCTTTTTCTCCAAATTTTCCATAGAATGTGATCTCTGCTGTTTTATCTGGTAATCCGGTTCATCGTTGGGTCAGAATACAGAAAATTTAAACCAGCACGTAATATTTATCATCAGCTACTTCTGATTCCTATTTCAAAAGTTTATCAAATGCATGCTTGTTTTCTTTGAAAATCTAATATCTTCGTTTTTCTCTGTGATATACTTTCAGGACGTGCAATTAAATCCGGTGACTTTATCAGATTTTAGAAAAACTGTTCGTGGTGCCAGTAATCCGTACGACTTAATACGAATATTCTTAAAGGAGAAAGACATTTCTGACAATCAGATACACGAACTTTTAACAGCTAAAACAATAGAGACATTGTTGACGGGGAAACGAGAGATCAAACGTCAAGATGATTATTATGATTACGACACGGAAAAAATGTCGTCTGCGGGAACGAATCAAATGGAAGAAGGTAAAGTTTTACTGCATATATTCATAAGGTCTGTCATAGAGTCAACTTGAACGGTTTCGATCCCACGGTTGTAGTGGGATCGCCTGTCAAGCCTCGTAGGTTTTCTCCAAACTGCTAAAGACCCCTACGCGCAAGCGTATTGTTGAAATAAAATTAAAACCATATTATATGTTAGTCCCGAAATGACCTAATTTATGTCTATTTGACGTTAAATCCCATTTCTCTCACTTTTGTACATTGTGATTTCAGCCCAATGGAAAACCAAACAGACGAAATTTTCATGATTTTATAAAAAAAAAAGGGACAAAATTATAAATAATTGAAATTGACAAAAAGCCGGTCTTTTTGGTGATTAGTCAGGCCGCTTTTGTCCAAAACATTTTCAATTTCAATTTTGGATATGATATGTAGAATATGCATATCGACAGCATATCTTTCCTTGTCAGCATCACCGGTCCAACCCCATGGGTTTTCACCGGGTCCACCGGTTTCCTCCCACTGCTAAGACCCCTATTATTGAATTAAAATTAAACCATATGTTAGTCCCGAAATGACTAAGTTTGTGTCAAGTGGACGTTAAACTCCATTTTAAATTTTGGATATCGTGTGTAGAAGTTGCATATCATTACACTTCTTTCCCTGACGCTCACACTTTGCAATACCTTTGTCGTTTTATAAAATTATAAATTGGAATTGAGGAAAGAGTGACAAAGGTTGGTCCAAGGTTTCCAACCACTTCACAAACAGCTGACAAGCCAGCTATTCGCTGAAAACGCATTGTTATATTACGACTGGACTCGCAAGAGTCGCGTCCATATGAATCGACTCACGTTAAGAGTCGTGTCTATACGAATCGACTCACGTAAGAGCCGCTTCTATTCGGAATGACTCACGTTAAGGTGGGTTGGGGAGATACAGTTCAGTTTCGTCTCAAATGTGCGAATGTTTGGTTTGTAAAGCAACGCTTGTTTAGTTAGTTTATGTTTAAAATTGAAAAGATCTGGCCCCGAGTTAACAAAGCATTCTCAGACTTAAGTTAAGAATTTACTCAACTTTCAATCACCATTTATGAGAAATATCTTTGATGCAGACACACAAAATTTTGCACATAGTTTCTTATTGATGTATTTGAAACACCAAAACAACAACCTTTTTAAAAAAAAGGGCTATATTGTAGTTAGAATAAGATGAACAAATTTGAGTTTAGTTAGAAAAAGGTGAACAAATTTGAGTAAATTCTGAACTGAAGTCTGAGAGTGCTTTGTGAACTCGGGGACGGGACTTGCAATAATATAAAATACTCATTTTGTTTTGTTTGTAGAATTAGCTGAAGCATACCATCATATTGATGAGATGGAGACAAGCCGACTTGGTCAGTGTAAATATCCGCAACCAGAAATAGTTCACATAGAGGATGAAAGTAACGAGAATAAGATGTATTTCCCGGAATGCACTGTTTTACACAGGTGTCGCAACGTCACCGGTTGCTGTGGAAATGCAACACAAGAATGTGGTCCAAAAACGATTAAAATTGTGACAAAAACATTTTTAGTATTAACAATAACCGATCCGATGTCTGGCTCGGTTCTTCCTCACAAGAACATGGTGATGTCGATCCCGTTTGTCAATCATACGGAGTGTGGATGTAAAGAAAGAAAAGGTCTTCCAGGGTAGGAACAATTATCAAATTTTATTAGAGTCGTATCTAGCGGGGGTGCAAGGGGGTACATTGAACCCCCAGAAAAGTAAGGCGTCCCTCCCCCCCCCACCTAATAAAACAAACGTTTTACGACCTTTCAAAAAATAATACACTTGATTATAATCAATATCAGGGCCGTATATAGCGGGGGTGCAGAAAAGTAAGGCGTGACTCCCACCCCCTCCCCCCAAAAAACAAATGATTATGATCAAAATAATACACTTGATTATGATCAAAACCAGTAACTTTGGCATTATATGGCGCCCCACCACTCTGATGCACCCCCACTTTTAAAATCCTACATACGGCCGAATTCCATACGAATAAATTGTCTAACAACCGGTCATTGTGCTATCGTGAATACGGAACATATCAAAATGGTACCATGGTGTCATCTGTTTCACGCAGGATTACGAAAGTCTTCTAATATCTCTGTAAAAAATGAAAACCTTTAACAACGTGACGTCCTTTCACGTGACGTGAATCATTGGCTCAATGGCGCGCGTGCATTGTTTACATAAGGCGTTACTTATTCGAGCAGAAAGATGCCCTTGACTCATTTTTGTCTACACATACGTCAAACGTCTTTATTTATTTTTTCTAATACATAAAAAAATGTTTTAGAATTTAATTTGTCGTAGGAAAAAAGTTAATATTTATGGGCCATTAAGTTGCATTGATGTCTGGGACCCATACTCTTTAGTTTGTATACTTCCCCTTTGGGCGATCTAGTAAGGAAACATGGTGTTGAATTTCATCTCTACGCTGACGACACGCAGTTATACTTATCATTTAAACCGTCAACTGGTGCAGCTGTTACCAAGGCCCAGGTCGAATTATGTATAGGAGAAATTCATACATGGATGTCCACAAACTTTCTAAAACTGAACGCTGATAAAACCGAGTATTTGCTTTTGGGATCTGATAATTTGCTATCAAAAATTAATGATTCATTTGATAAGGAAATGAGAATAGCTGAATATAATGTGTCCCCTTCTCTTTCTGCTCGCAATATAGGTGTAGTATTTGATTTTAAGATGTCCATGGAACAACAAGTTAATAATATTTGTAAATCATGTTATTTCCACATCAGAAACATCAGCCGCATTCGTAAAAACATTTCCAATGAAGCTACAAAGACTTTAATTCATTCTATGGTCACTTCTAGACTTGATAACTGTAATTCTCTTTTAATCGGCCTTCCCAGCAGATTGATAGATAAACTTCAAAAGGTGCAGAATAGTGCTGCTAGACTTATAAGTAGAACCAGTTTTAATGACCACATCACTCCGGTTTTATACCATTTACACTGGCTCCCTGTTCGTTTTAGAATCCGTTTTAAAATACTTTTATTAACCTATAAATGTCTTAATCACATGGCACCTTCTTATTTGAGCAACCTTTTAGAATTATATATTCCTAGTCGTACTTTACGGTCATCCTCTGGTAATCTCTTAATTAAAAGACCTGTTCGACTTGTGAGCTATGGCGAACGATCGTTTGCCTTCCAGGGTCCTTACTTGTGGAACAACCTACCCCTGAATGTTCGTAATTCACCGTCCTTGTCTACATTTATATCACGTCTTAAAACGCATCTTTTTAATGAAGCATTTCAATAATTTATTGTATTGCACCAAATATAAATTATAGCTGTGATAATTATCTTTTATTTATAGTCATCCCTGTGTTTTACTAATTACCTTACTTTAATTATATTTATATTTATTCTATACACTTTTATGGTGATGTTTTTAAGAATTTTAATTGTATGTGATTTCTTATTATATGTCGTACTTTACCTGTATAACCTTTTATGTATTTATGTTTTCTATTTGCTTTTTATCTATATTGTAAAGCGCACTGGAACACATTACTGTGGAAGTGGCGCTATATAAATCCATAATAATAATAATAATAATCCTTATCAATGATTGTAGCGGCCTAGCGAATATTCGCTGCTGATCAGTGTTGTACTGGTGCGCACAAACCTACAATTTTCTTGGCTATATTAAAGCCCCAATACCACTCTTGTTGTAACTGAATAATATGTTCCAATCTTTATTCTGGTCAACAATTTGTACTATTTTACAATATTTCAATTAAAAAATAATACAAATTTTATCTTAACACACCTAATTTTAAAAATTGGAAAAATTCAACTACATGCTGTAACATGGTTTGAAAAGCCTTACGTAAGCACTTTCAAATGCAACTTGGATTTAAACATATTTTTGAACCCTCTAGACAAGTAAGATAGGTTGTAATGGATAATTTACACAACAGGTAGGGCACTTAAACATCTTGTAGTTAGAATAAGGCTAAAAAAAGAATTCTGGACCTGTCAAGCCAACAAGAGTGCTATTGTCCCTTTAAAGTGATGAGGAACAGAGTCTCGTCGTTCGGATTGTACACGTTGAGGGCGCACACATGATCCCATCACAGTTGGAATTCAATTGCTGCAGGGCAACTATCCATCACAGCACATTGTTTGGCGTATAGCCACAGAGCACTAAAGATTGCCCCATTGACTTTAATGTTAATTCTCGTCACTTAGCCCGGCTTTAACGTTTTCCCAAAGTTTCGATGCAAAGAACGCGTTCTACCACAGATGGAGCACCATGTGGCAAACTCTTGCTCAAAAGGACGTGTGAGGTTCTTCATGAAAAACTTGAGATACTCAAGCTGGAAGTAGAGTATAGACAAGTAAACTATAATAATTCCCGGCCCTACATTTCAACGTAACCAACCTCAAAACTCTTGTATCCTTCCGCCTGAAAATACTGGATATTCACCAAAACCTAGCAAAAATGTATTTTCAAACCCTTTTATTCGATTCTACACCAAAATGTCAACAAAAATCGCCATACAAAAGGGGGAAAAGGGAAGGGGAGAGAGAGACTTTGGCCCTTGTTTCGTGGGTGACGGCATAGAAATCTTTGGTGATCTGTGTCTGTATGCCCGTCTTCAATATTTGGAAATATTGAGTTGGTCAGAGCGAAACCGTTTTGTTGTTTTCAAACTGCAAAGAAATGTAAAATAACTGTTTAACATCAGTGGCGTGTCAAATTACACGCTGGTGCTCGAACGATTATAGGCGCTTTCTGCAGACATTATGCAAAGATTGTTTAAGTTTATTCCATGTATATCATCTTACAGTTAGTCATATTATTTGATACGTATGGATCAAAAACCTGTCCTTGGATGGATGTCCGATCCCACTTCCGAATTATTTAGATTTAGAGTGAAGTACAATGCTATTATGTGCTTCAGAGAAGAATCACCTAGATAAGACATTTGCAGCGGTAGATAATAGCTTGTTTACGATATAATCCCTTGGTGGAAATGGACGTAAACTCCAGAAACGAACGAACGAACTTAAACAATAGTTGAGATCTTATAGTCACTCGGCAAATCTCGACAGATTCCGATACCCTACATCTAGATTCGGATGTATGACAAATTCCGACATTTTGGAACTATTTTAAAAGACCCGGATAAAAAAAAATGGCTGCCCCCATGGAGATTATATCAACGAACTAAAAAATGGCTACCATTTTGGGACTTTTTTGTAAATGCGGCACGTTTTCCTGTTAAAGTAAATCCGTAGTCGACTAGTCACATCCGAATGTATGGTCGTAGGTACATATCAATTACTGTCATACATCCGAGTCTAGATGTAGGGTTACGGAGGATACCGGAATCTGTCGAGGTTTGCCGAATGATCTTACAGAATACGAATCCTTTACTGGTGTATTGATTTTTTCTTTGATTTGTTTTTTACAGCTGTCACCAAGAATGTCCATCGCCGTTTACCAAATTTCGTCCTGATTTAAAATGTGTGTGTGATTGTTTAGAGGCACCAAATGAGGAAAATTATCTCTGTGAAAGTATGAAAGATGGATTAATACCGCTAGCAGAACGAGATCTAGAGTAAGTCCATATATAGTTTAAGTATAGGGGTGGGGGACCGAATGGTTAACGCGTTCGCGTAGCAACATAAGGTTTGTCATCGAGTCACGTAATTTCGATGCCACGCTTGTACGTAGGGTCACCTGTGTCCAACCTCGTGAGTTTTCTCTGGGTTCACCGCCTTCCTCCCACTGCTAAAAGACCCCTACGCGCGCAAGCGAGTTGTTGAAATAAAATTAAACCATATGTTAATTCCGAAATGGCCTAGTTTGTGTCGAGTGGACGTTAATTCCCATTTTTCTCTCTGTTCCTATACTATGCTGTTAATATTGCTAGGTTTTGGGGCTAGAATAATTAAGTTTGTTATTGTAACAGTTGGGGGATATTGTATAAAGATAAATGCATGTAAATGTGCAATTCATTGGTAATTTTAAACTAATATATCGCTGGGTTACCTATGCAATGCTATGATAAAAACCTCTCCCTAGACTGGGATTTCCATTTCAAATTCTTACTATCATGAGTGTTTTTATGCGAGAAACATCAGGGCGACTAAACACACTTTTTCTAGTCTGTTCCACCATGCATTATCCCTAACAGGGAGAGAGAGAAAAATGGGGTTAAGCGTCGCAAGCCAGAGGTGGTCGGCCAGCTAGAGGTCCCTAGCAGGTGAGAAGTAGTCTTAAATAGTTGATCCCTGCTGATCGTGCATCTCATTATGTATGATGCCCCCCCCCCTTCACTTCTAGACAGACGGGGGAATCAGAAAAGGTATCAACATTTGAGTCCTTGTGTTATTAAACATCGGGGATAATTTGTTGTCTTTTTTTCTTCAGATGCATTAAGACCGGACGGTGCATGCCGCCATTATGCAATAATAAAAAGGGCGAGTTTGACGTGAGAAGTGGTTTTTGTCCAGAATTAGAACCGGACGAGTTGGGGATGAAAGGTTACATCCAGAAAACACCGACGAATACAAGTCATTATAAACCTGAAGAAGAAACAAATAGCCATGTAGCCGTCGAAATAACAAACAAAAATAAGGCTGGTGACGACGAAACGGACAAACATAAAGCAGGCGATAAAGCTAATAAAAGTAAAAGTAAAAATAAAAATAAAAATAAACACGGAAGTCGGAATAGAAAAGGGAAGAAGCGTGGAAAATGAGAGAGATAAGTGATGTATTATAAAAGTGTACATTTTTCTACCTCTATATGCTCGACGACGTGTGATTCTTCCGGCCATTATCAATTCCGGAATCACGTGATCACATAATTGATGACGTGTTCAACGTACCTCTCTGACGTATACAGTGAATATGGTGGTCATCATCATCATCATCATAGTGAAGAACTAAGTATTTAAAAAGAGCATAATATTAGGAAGAATATCAATCAATGTAAAATAAATAAGTATATTTTAGTGGTAAAATGTAGATAATAATGTATTTTAAGTTATTAATGCGTGGTACAAAAGGAGAGGAATATAAAGCGGCCATTTTGGACTCTGGGAACACCCGAACCTCCCCAACCGGCCTTCAATTAGCATCTCCCGTACATATTATGGAGAACAATGGAGCACATTTGACCACAGGGGCTTGATGGGCTGATTTCTAACTGAAATAACAATGAAGAGAGACAGTCACACCAAGAATATAAGGACAGTCGGTGGTAGGCAAGTCCCCGTCCTGTCTTTTAGCTGTCTGAATAAAGATACACTGTCAATTAAGTGTTCTGAAAGAAATCGAAAGTTTAGGGAAGTAACTACAGCGACCAATGGTGCTGGCAATACGCCCGGGCGCGGGGGGGGGGGTGTATTCTTTGCGAATGCGGGATTAAGAATATGACGATCGTGGATAAATTTCTATTTCCGTGACTTATATGGGAATGTATATCGAGTATATTATATATATATATATAAAGACTATACTATACCTCAACCAAGCTCATGCAATAAATTCCCTCTATTATCCGTCGGACATCGTCTACCTTATCTTATATATAATAGAATGTATGTTGGTTATAAATCAGCTACAACCCACCCTGTGTATTTCAAACAAAGCCCCCCCCCCCGTGTATTAAAATCAAAGGAACTTGCCCCCCCCCCCCCCTTCGTGTATTAAAATCAAAGTAACTTGCCCCCCCCCCCTGTGTATTTAAATCAAATGAACTTGCCCCCCCCCCCTGTGTATTTAAAAAAAACCCCCCCCCCCCCCGGTATTTAAATCAAAGGAATCCCCCCCTCCCTGTGTATATAAAACAAAGTAACTTGCCCCCCCCCCCCTGTGTATTAAAACAAAGCCCCCCCCCCTCCACTGTGTATTTAAATCAAAGGAACTTGCCGCCCATGACATGTATACTGTTTATGATAAAGTTACTAGGGTCACTCTAACGTGTTCTCTGGGCCATCCAGACACCCCACCCATTTGTTGTCCCCCAACCTTTCGAAGAAAACACCGGGCTATTAAAATGGGTCTGTCTGTCCGTCTGTCTGCCTGCCTGTCTATTCCGCCACACTTTTTGAGACACAATATAGCTCTTCTAATAATTGTGGTAGAATGTTCAAACTTGGTGTTGGTGTTTATTAAAATACCTTTGATTCTAACTGATGAAGAGTGATCGAACTTTGTTTATGGTTTCACTACCAGGTACTTCAAATCCTTAACAGAGTTTTGGTTTAGATAATCAGTTTGAACGCTCGATACTTTTGAGGAAGATAAATGTGCAATTAATTAATATGTGGCATATATTTACTTTGGACGGGGAAAATCAGCCTCGCTCTTGGCTTGTTTATATTTATTTACACAGACCCTATTTCGTTTCGTTTTTTATAGTTCAAAATTTTGTTTTTCTGGGCTTCACAACACTGGGATATGGGAGAGTTGTTATATAACACACGTTCTGGTTGAAGTGAGGGATTAGCCAATAAAACGGTCTGTTACGGCGGCTTTTTAGCGTGCGATTTGCGGAACTGTGGGTAAATAACTAGAGACGTCAAGACTGATTGATAAATCGGTGTCTGACGTCATAGGGTCAAAAGCCACTAGAACAGGTCAGATCTTCATGCTGTTTAGGCCATCGAAAGTATAAGAAACAAAACGAAATATTGATCTATATTTAAATCCGATTGAATGGATTTGTGGTCAAGCGAGGAAACTGTTCGTTCTTCTTCAAAGTCCTATCCGGTTAAATGTGCTAAAGCGAGGAAACCGGATTTTGCCCGAATAACAGTGTTACTCTTCAATCTCCTTCAAAGTCCTATCCAGTTGAATGAAGACACTGGGACAATACTTTCCTGGATGTCTTAAGGAAATATTCGTATCTGAGGGCATCTTGTTGTTAAGACAGCTAGATCGATGACGGTCCTGGGCATTTTATGACGTCATATGTAGACTGTGAGTTAGGGTTAGGGTTAGGGCTATGACCTGCAGATTTCACCAGAGTCTCGAGAAGTAGACAGGGCTAGCCCTAACCCCGGGCTAAGCCTAACCCTTACCCTAACCCATAATCCATATATAACGTCATCAAATGCTAAGGACCATCGTTGATCTAGCTCCCCCCTTGTTGTTAAGACAGCTAGACGTGCCACTAAATAAATTAGCATATAAAATCCATTAAAATAGATCAAAGTCAAGGTGCTTTTAAATATGTATGTATATATCCCCATTGTAAATTTGCATATACATACATTTATTTTCAAACATAAATGTTTTTTTCTTTGTTTAAAGTATTAAATTGAAAGTACATCGAATAAATGTATAGACATTTAAGTTGATATGTAAACATCTTCACTATTTATTTATTAGTTATGTAATTGTTATTATGTGAATAATGTATTCATTGTTGTATGTATATAATAATATTATGATGTTAGAGTTCTATAGAGAAGACGATCGGCTATTTTAATTCAGCCTACTCACTTGTATAAATAAAATATCAAAATAAAGTGTCTTAATTATAGCCTCTGATTTCTATAAATAGATGGTTGGGGTGGCCGAATGGTTAGCACGTGCGCACTGTATCAGAAAGCCTCATTCGGCAAACCTCGACAGATTCTACGCATCTTAATCTCGGCTGTATGACCATTTCCGCCATATTTGATCTATTTTAATGGTTCCGAATGCAAAAATGACTGACCCCATGGAGTTTCTGCGGAGGGTGTATTATATCAACAAACGTCACGTTTGGCATTGGGTTTGTTGAATTACCAGGGAATTGTATCAAACCAGCAGCATTGAGACAATATCTCTGCTCATTTAGGAATATACACTCTACAAAAGACGCAATTCGGACTTTTTTTGTAAAAGTGACACGTTTTCCTGCTTGAAGCAAATCGGTAGCCGCATCGCAAATGTATGGGCGTAGGTACATATCACTTACTATCATACAGCCGAGTCTAGATGTAGGGTACCGGTAACTGTCGAGATTTGCCGAGTAATAAAGCCTGTCATTGAGTCAACTGGTGTGGGTTTGAATCCCGGTTGTACGTGGGTCCTCTAGTTTCCTCCAATTGCTAAAGACCCCTACGCGCAAGCGAATTATTGAAATAAAATTAAACCATGTTAGTCCCAAAATAACTAAGCTTTTGTCGTGTGGACGGTAAACCCCATGTCTCTTTCTCTCAATATATACTATTCAAAAAAAAGTAGGGGATTGGCAAGGCGTCGTTGACGTTGACGTAACCTCTGCCCAAGCATGTCCCAGACATGCTCGATGGGGGAGAGGTCGGGACTCAGTGCTGGCCAAGGTAATATGCTGATGTTTTGTTGTTGGAGGTAACCTGTAACGATCCTGGCCGATGAAACGGCGGCCATGACGTCGTGCGAACGGCACAACATGGACTGCCAAGAAGTTGTCCCGGTAGGACTGGCCCGTAACACGCCCTGCAACAACATGTAAAGCCGTTCTTCCAGCAACAGTGATGCCTCCCCACACCATAACAGAACCACCCCCGAATCGATCATGTCTGATGACGTTAACGTCTTGGAAGCGCTCGTTTCGACGACGCCACACCCTCCTACGTCTGTCAAAAAAATCAACAGTGAACCTTGACTCATCTGAAAACATCACATTGCTCCAGCATCGATTATCCCAGTGTTGACGATCCCTACACCAACGATGTCTTGCCTGATTGTGATGATCTCTCAAACAAGGGACCACGCGAGGACGTCGGGCGCGAAGGTGACCCCTAATGGTTTGGCCACTCACTCTCACACCAGTGTCTGTTTGAAGACGAGCGCTGATCTGATTTGCTGTGATGACACGATTTCTTAAGGCCAAGGTACGGATAAATCGATCCTGGGCTTGAGTTGTCGCCCTTGGTCGACCTGAGCGTGGTCTGTTCTGTACAGATTGTGCATCACGGTGTCTGGACCATAGCCTGCTTATGACAGACTGAGAAACATTCATCGTCCGCGCCACAACCGCCTGTGTTGTGCCGATCTGTAGCATGCCAAGGACACGTAACCTTTCATTTTGGGTAAGCCGACGCATATCAAAATTTGTTTTCTGGTCACTAAAACAATTAAACTGATGTTTCCACCCTGGAATTCAATGCCACAATGACTGTAACATTCCAATTCAGAGTCGTGCAAATCTTGGGTTGGACCCCCATGATGATCACAAGCATCACCTGCATTCCATGCAGTAGCTACTGGTGCGGTTGGGCGTCACACGTAACTGGAAATGATTCTTCTGTTAGGTTATATTGTGACTTTTTTCGTAGTCATTTGCATATATCCCCTACTTTTTTTGAATAGTATATAAATAGAGAAAACTTTGGGACGAGCGTCCCCTGAAGTCCCGGAATACCACTCGAGAGCCGCGGGGAAGGGGATCATCAAGTGTTTTGGGCACTGGCTAAATGATTAAAAACTAAAATTTTAGTGGACATAAAAGGAAGAATGTGAACTTTATTCCATCACTCAAAATTAAGTGCCCGAGATACGGGAGTTTTACTGACCATTGCATGTGGGGTGATGCCCCTGGATCCGCTCCGGCGCCTGTGCTGACTGGTACACTGGATGTATCTTGCACCAATACTAGGCGAGGTACGCAAACTCTACCCGCTTGTTCGGGTTGAACCGGACACCGTTAGAAAACAGAATAGAAGAGTCGATATGAGCCTTAATGGTAGATTGTGAAGGAAGGTTTTTTTTATAAGCAATATTTTATTCAGATTTGTATCTGAATAGGGATTGGGGAACAGGCATGGCCTATATTAAACCCCTCTCCCTGTCAGATATAGATACATGTATTTACATTTTTATCTGTGAAGGAATGAATGAAATGGGGTTTAACGTCCTACGCTTAAGCACCTAACCTGGGCCAATTGAAGACGGGCATACGCCAACAGTGTGCTATGAGGGAAATTTTGCCCGGGCAGCGGCGCTACGGCCTACTCTTATATCGAATTCCAACTGCCAAGGGATCTTTTACGTGCACTCCAATTTGTACACTGGACCTCGGTTTTTCGTCCCATCCGAACGACTAGGCAGCTGTCCTTGTCAGGCCCTCCTTCTGCATCACTGACAAGGGGAAGTCAAGCCGGAAAATCGAGATGAACTTTCTCGGCCAATGCAGGGATCGAACACTCAACCTCCAGGCTAGCGAACCAGCGCCTTATCCACTTAGCCACCGTGATCCCCTGTCCTGTGAAGGAGTTCGTTGTTAGTAGATCCCAGTCCCAGAAATACTGGATTATTAATTGTATGTCCTTCTTAAACCTTCCATTATGCTAGTAAATTCAATTACCCTGACAGCGGGCATGTAGCCAGCTCATAAAATTTGATGGGGCTACATAATTTTTTGGAGGGGCTGAGGGTGTGGCCGACTAAGAACCCTCCTAAGAAAGCATTATGGTTGGCGAAATATATTGGGGAGAGGGATTCGAATTGGCTACGGCCTGCCTGACAGAAAAGGTTGCAACTGAAAATGAAAGGATATGATTTGGGTTTAACGTCCTCCCAACACACTAACATGTCCAGTTAAGAGAATGAATTTCGCACTGATTATTTTTAGTAATTGAATACGTCGATAGTGATAGGGTTTTTTTAAACATCAAAGTTGAATTTACAAAATAAGAAAATATTTCAGGCCCAAACTATGCGACGCGTTCTCCCACAAATAATTGACCTTATCCCTTTTTTTCCTTCTTCAAGTCCTAACTTCTACAGATTCTTCCGACGATTACCATAATGACATTTAGGAAAGTAAATATTCAAATTCTAGCTTGGAATGAAAGCTATCTCCCTGTTTATTTACAGATGTGGCATAACTTAGACTTTTTGAGATTCCCGAAGGATTTGAATGGCCTTTCGCTATCTATAAGTTAGATGCATATTATATCATTAGAGACATTTATTTTTTCGATAGACACTTTACCATATGGTGTAGATATCTGATATCTAAGAAAGATTAATGACAAGAGTACAGGGATTTTAATACGAGAAACAGTCCATTGTTTTTTCGGGGGAGGGGGGCGAATGGTTAGCACTTGCTCGCTGTATCATAAAGCCTGTCATGAGTCAACTGGCGTAGATTCGAATCCTCGGTTGTACGTGACAAGGAGTAGGGTCGCCAACCTCGAGGGTTTTCTCACTGCTAAAGACCCATACGCGCAACCTCGTTGGTTTTCTCTGGATCCTCCGGTTTCCTCCCACTGCTAAAGACCCCTACGCGCAAGCGAATTATTAAAATAAAATTAAAAACCATATTATGTTAGTCCCAAAATGACCCAGTTTGTGTCGAGTGGACGTTAAACCTCATTTCCCTCTCTCTCTCTCTCCCTCTCTCTCTCTCTCTCTCTCTCTATCTCTCTCTCTCTTTCTCTATATCTTTTCCTCCATCCCTCTCTCTTTCGCGCTCTCTCTCTACCCTCTCTCTCGGTCTTGTTAACTCTGAGCTTTAATGGATTCTTTGTGAAACACTCGGTAAAGGGGTCTAAAGTTTGTCAACAAGCAGTAACAAAAAAGTAACCTTATTCCATGGACTGTGAAGCAGAATTTAACAAATGAAATGAATTGAAATGGGGTTTAACGTCTTACTGTTCTGCTCCTAGCTTGGGCAAACACCATACAGTGTGCTATGGGGGAAATTTCGTCTGGGCAGCGGCGCTACGGCGTACTCTTATATTCCAATTGCCAAGTGATCTTTTACGTGCACAGCAATGGGAACACGGAACCTCGGTTTTTTGCCCCATCGGAACGACTAAACCGCCCGTCCTGCATCACTGACAAGGGGAAGCAGAATCTAACAATGGAAGTGGAGTAGAGATACCCCTTTAATCATATTTATTATTCCTTGAAATATTATAAAAAGTGTAATGTGATGCAGATGGCAGAGTTTACCTTAACTTGAACTGAACTTAGAAAAAGGAAACTTCTGTTAAACAAATATATTTTCCACCATGTGAAGAATTTGCATTTTTACCAAATATGATCCCAAGAGAACGATGTACAGTAATCATTAACTTCCGCCGTGTTGAATGTTAGCTCTCCAGGGGCCGTTGACAAAAGAACGTAGTAATCATACGTCACATCCGATTTAAAACATTATCCACCAGGTTTGTGATCCCAAGGCCGAGCGCCATCTGTCGACCTTTAGGTGTTACACAGAAACATATCGATTTCGCGGACATTTAAAAGTAATGAATGGAATTATGTTTAACGTCAAAGTTCTCCTCACCGATCGGGTTAGTACGCCATGTAGTGTTCTATGGGAACTTTGCCCGAACAGAAATTTGTTTCAAACTGCCAGGGGATATTGTACGTGCACGTCAAGGTATACAAGGGACACCGATTTTATAGTAGGCCTACCATCCGCGCGACTAGACAGGGTTCCTTGCCAGACTGTCCGTCCCATTCGGCAAACCTCGACACATTCTACGCATCTTAATCTCGGCTGTATGACAATTTCCGCCATATTGATCTATTTTAATGGTTCCGAATGCAAAAAATGGCTGCCCCTTGGAGATTCTGTGGAGAGTGTATTATATCAACAAACGTCACGTTTGGCATTGGGTTTTTGGAATTACCAGGTTTTTTTTATCAAACTAGCAGCCTTGAGACAATATCTCTGCTTATTTGGGTATACACACTCTACAAAGCGACACTTCCCTTCCTCCCTCCAACACCCACAATTATTGGTCAATCTGTACATTGTTTATTTTATTAACTTGATATGTTATTAAGATATATGAATACGACAAATGATAAAAAAATGTTTAATATCTTGATTATATAAAATGGACGGAATTATGATATTAAAATGAACTGTTTTCTATAAGAAGGCTGACGGAAATTGAAACCCATCAACTCAATCGGTAAGTCGACTCAAGGGGAAATGATTAAAACATCATAATTCTTGCGCACAAAAAAACGTGAGCAAGTTAATCAATTATTTTTGTTTTATCTCTGTATAATCTAGGCCGTTTTATACGAATGTAGGCTACATGAAATATACAAATTTTCACGGAAGGTCAAACTGATTACAAATACACAATTACATAGCGTGATTTCTCTACTATCATTCTAAAGTGCGTGACAAAAGAGTCCATCTTTAATTGGCTTCTCCTTCTTCTTCTTCATCAAATTCCCCTTCCTCTTCAGCTGTAGCATCCTGGTATTGTTGATATTCAGATACCAGATCATTCATGTTAGATTCAGCTTCCGTAAATTCCATCTCATCCATACCTTCACCAGTATACCAATGGAGGAAAGCTTTTCTTCTGAACATAGCTGTAAAACAGACAGTGACAGGATTTGATTAACATATCTTTTGAAGGATAAAATCTTTTAAAATGTCAATTTAGTTTGTATAACCAAGCAATCCCATTTTTTTCAAAATAATTCTCAGAAAATGTGACGTGTTGAATGTTTACAATTGTTGAGTGGCAGGTCGAGTTACTCCGTGTAACATCGACAAACACAGTCATAAAATAAAACAAGTACTGACTCAGGCATATTCCTGAAGCAATGAAGAGAGAGAGAGAGAGAGAGAGAGAGAGAGAGAGAGGGGGGGGGGGGAGAAAGAGAGAGAGAGAGAGAGAGAGAGAGAGAAATGGGGTTTAGTGTCCACTCGACACAAACTAGGTCTTTTGGGTCTAACGTCTTTTGGGAGGAAACCGGAGAAGGCGTCCCTATCTCCATGTCACATACGCTCACACTAGGGCTCGAAACCACAGCCGAAAGCCAGAGGTGGCCGGCCAGTTAGAAGTCGAAGCGCGGCACTCTAGACCACTAGGTCACCCCCCCCCCCCCCGAAGCAATGGAGTATGTGACTCAGGATAGTACATTTATAAAAGTGTCAACAGAAGCAATCACACTGTGTTTTACAGCGACTCAATAAACAGATTAAAGTGTCATTTTAACCTCTTTAATCCAATACGAGTTTTACTTAACACAAACTAAAAAGTATTTTTGATTTACTCGGCTCTTGTATCCATACTTCATATTTTTTATCTACAATTTCTAGAGGAGGTGACTAAAATGTTAAAACTTTGGTTGTGAGTAGGGTGAGGGGGGGGGGCAATATGTCTGTAAAGGTACTGTTCGGAGACGGGAAGTCCTTAATTTAGAATTATACACTCCTATCCCACGATCGCCTCGCCCCCTACTACACCACTACGACTATCCCTAGATTGATCATTATACCCTTTCAAAATTACAATTTAATTACCTGTAAATTGTTCTGAGACACGTTTAAAGAGTTCCTGTATAGCTGTCGTATTACCGATAAATGTGGCGGACATCTTCAGACCTCTTGGTGGAATATCACAGACCGCTGTTTTTACGTTATTGGGAATCCATTCAACAAAGTAGCTGCTGTTTTTATTCTGAACGTTCAACATCTGTTCATCTACCTCTACAATTAAAACAACATAAACTATTTTAAAATCAAATAGGTGTGTCGTCTGGCCAAATGGTTATGGTCTGTATTGAGTCGAGTGGTCTGGTTTCCATAATAATAATAATAATAATAATAATAATCACGTCATTTTACAAGGGTAGCAAATTAGGCCTGAGGCCTTTTTCCAATTTGGCCCTTGGCACAGATCGTGCGAATGATTTCGATCATTACTGCAGGAAGAAACCGAAGAACTCGGGGGAAACCTGTCTGATCGGACGGGAGACCGAATATCCCTCTCACTTACAACGATAAAGTTATTGCCCTGAGCTGGGATTGAACCCTCGTTGCATTGGTAAGAAGCCGCTTCCCTATTTATACGTGACAAGGGGTATAGGGTCGCTTGTCCAACTTGGTAGGTTTTGGTTTTCCATCTGGAATGAACTAGTTTGCGTCAATTGTACGTTACCCTCCCTCTCTTCCTCTCTTCCTCTCTCTCTCTCTCTCTTCCTCTCCCCCTATCTCTTTCACTCTCTATCTCACACGGTACTTCAAGTTTGTAATTAATAAATTCCATATTGTAATCTATCCTTTCGCTATAATGCATCTACTTCAGTTAATATGCCCAGTTAAATAACTTTTAGGTGAATCTGGCTGAATCTGAGGCTACAGTCATAACACTTTATTTGCGATTCCTGTTCATGGATGATTTCATCTTTAACATCTTTATAATGGTTGTCAAGTGAGACGTTTTACAACGATGACAACAAATTTAATGACGAAATCATCGATAAGCCCACCAGCTAGTGATGTAATCAGACTATCGTTACATTGGCCATTTTCAAGTCTCACACTATGCCTACTACAGTGTTTATTTACACATGCTTACATTTGATTGTATGTACAAACTAAAACAAATTTACCAAGCCATTTCTTTTAGCTTTCAGATGTTTTAGTGGTTTGTGAGAGACGTTTAACTACACAGGTTTTCTAAATGAAAATTTTGAAAATGTTCATACCTTTCATAGACATGCGTCCTCTAAACAGAGTACTAACAGTCAGGTACCTGCCATGTCGAGGGTCACAGGCCGCCATCATGTTTTTGGCATCAAACACTTGCTGCGTCAGTTCCGGAACAGTAAGGGCACGGTATTGCTGGGAACCACGTGATGTCAGGGGAGCAAAACCAGGCATGAAGAAATGTAACCTTGGAAACGGTACCATGTTTACAGCAATCTTCCTCAAATCCGCATTCAACTGACCTAAATAAAGAAATAGCACGATTATGTGACCCTTTTCGTAATTCGGGGAAATGCAACTTTTGACAAAAATCTCTGCTCATTTAGGTATATACACTCTACAAAAGACGCAATTTGGGACTTTTTTGTAAAAGCGACACGTTTTCCTGCTTGAAGCAAATCGGTAGCCGCATCGCAAATGTATGGGCGTAGGTACATATCACTTAATATCATACAGCCGAATCTAGATGTAGGGTACCGGAAACTGTCGAGATTTGCCGAGTAATAAAGCCTGTCATTGAGTCAACTGGTGTGGGTTTGAATCCCGGTAGTTCTTGGGTCCTCTGGTTTCCTCCAATTGCTAAAGACCCCTACGCGCAAGCGAATTATTGAAATAAAATTAAACCATGTTAGTCCCAAAATAACTTAGCTTTTGTCGAGTGGACGGTAAACCCCATGTCTTTTTCTCTCAATTTATACTATTCAACAAAAAAGTAGGGGATATTTGATTTTTAAATGTTATTAAAGTCACCTAATGAAACTGACGAAGAAACAAATGACAAAATGAAATGAAGTTTCGTTCATCGATTTATTCCAAATGATCGTTAGACGAAGTAAGGCACAGACTGGCCATTATAAGGGTAAAATGATACCCGGGGTCAAACAGCAAAGTTACCACAGCATCACAACAAAGTCAGTAACGGGTAAATCCTCCTCTATTTGCCAAACAAGCATTGATCCGACGTGGCATACTCCTAATGAGACATCCTGTTGTCCGATTCCTGTTGCAACCCAGCAGCAAGTTTTTGGACATTGGCAGGACGTTGTTGACGTTGACGTAACCTCTGCCCAAGCATGTCCCAGACATGCTCGATGGGGGAGAGGTCGGGACTCAGTGCTGGCCAAGGTAATATGGTGATGTTCTGTTGTTGGAGGTAACCTGTAACGATCCTGGCCCTGTGACATCTTGCGTTGTCATCCTGGCAGATGAAACGGCGGCCATGACGTCGTGCGAACGGCACAACATGGACTGCCAAGATGTTGTCCCGGTAGGACTGGCCCGTAACACGCCCTGCAACAACATGTAAAGCCGTTCTTCCAGCAACAGTGATGCCTCCCCACACCATAACAGAACCACCCCCGAATCGATCATGTCTGATGACGTTAACGTCTTGGAAGCGCTCGTTTCGACGATGCCACACCCTCCTACGTCTGTCCAAAAAATCAACAGTGAACCTTGACTCATGTGAAAAAATCACATTGCTCCAGCATCGAATATCCCAGTGTTGACGATCCCTACACCAACGATGTCTTGCCTGAATGTGATGATCTCTCAAACAAGGGATCACGCGAGGACGTCGGGCGCGAAGGTGACCCCTAATGGTTTGGCCACTCACTCTCACACCAGTGTCTGTTTGAAGACGAGCGCTGATCTGATTTGCTATGAAGACACAATTTCTCAAGGCCATGGTACGGATAAATCGATCCTGGGCTTGAGTTGTCGCCCTTGGTCGACCTGAGCGTGGTCTGTTCTGTACAGATTGTGCATCACGGTATCTGGACCATAGCCTGCTTATGACAGACTGAGAAACTTTCATCGTCCGCGCCACAACCGCCTGTGTTGTGCCGATCTGTAGCATGCCAAGGGCACGTAACCTTTCATTTTGGGTAAGCCGACGCATATCAAAATTTGTTTTCTGGTCACTAAAACAATTAAACTGATGTTTCCACCCTGGAATTCAATGCCACAATGACTGTAACATTCAAATTCAGAGTCGTGCAAATCTTGGGTTGGACCCCCATGATGATCCCAAGCATCACCTACATTCCATGCAGTAGCTATTGGTGCGGTTGGGCGTCACATGTAACTGGAAATGATTCTTCTGTTAGGTTATATTGTGACTTTTTTCGTAGTCATTTGCATATATCCCCTACTTTTTTTTGAATAGTATATAAATAGAGAAAACTTTGGGACGAGCGTCCCCTGAAGTCCCGGAATACCACTCGAGAGCCGCTGGGAAGGGGATCATCAAGTGTTTTGGGCACTGGCTAAATGATTAAAAAATAAAATTTTAGTGGACATAAAAGGAAGAATGTGAACTTTATTCCATCACTCATAATTCAGTGCCCGAGATACGGGAGTTTTACTGACCATTGTATGTGGCGTGATGCCCCTGGATCCGCTCCGGCGCCTGTGCTGACTGGTACACTGGATGTATGTTGCACCAATACTAGGCGAGGTACGCAAACTCTACCCGCTTGTTCGGGCTGAACCGGACACCGTCAGAAAACAGAATAGAAGAGTCGATATGAGCCTTAATGGTAGATTGTGAAGGGTTTTTTTTATAAGCAATATTTTATTCAGATTTGTATCTGAATAGGGATTGGGGAACAGGCATGGCCTATATTAAACCCCTCTCCCTGTAAGATATAGATACATGTATTTACATTTTTATCTGTGAAGGAGTTCGTTGTTAGTAGATCCCAGTCCCAGAAATACTGGATTATTAATTGCATGTCCTTCTCAAACCTTCCATTATGCTAGTAAATTCAATTACCCTGACAGCGGGCATGTAGCCAGCTCATAAAATTTGATGGGGCTACATAATTTTTTGGAGGGGCTCAGGGTGTGGCCGACTAAGAACCCTCCTAAGAAAGCATTATGGTTGGCGAAATATATTGGGGAGAGGGATTCGAATTGGCTACGGCCTGCCTGACAGAAAAGGTTGCAACTGAAAATGAAAGGATATGATTTGAGTTTAACGTCCTCCCAACACACTAATATTTCCAGTTAAAAGAATTTTGCACTGATTTAATTTAGTAATCGAATAAGTCGATAGTGATAGGGTTTTTTTAAACATCAAAGTTGAAATTGAGAAAATAAGAAAATATTTCATGCCCAAACTATGCGATGCGTTCTCCCACAAATAATTGACCTTATCCCTTTTTTTTCCTTCTTCAAGTCCTAACTTCTACAGATTCTTCCGACGATTACCACAATGACATTTAGGAAAGTAAATATTCAAATTCTAGCCTGGAATGAACGCTATCTCTCTGTTTATTTACAGATGTGGCATAACTTAGACTTTTTTGAGATTCCCGAAGGATTTGAATGGCCTTTCGCTATCTATAAGTTAGATGCATATTTCATTAGAGACAGCTATTTTTTCGATAGACACTTTACCATATGGTGTAGATATCGGATATCTAAGAAAGATTAATGACAAGAGTACAGGGACTTTAATACGAGAAACAGTCCATTGTTTTTTCGGGGGAGGGAGGCGAATGGTTAGCACTTGCTCGCTGTATCATAAAGCCTGTCATGAGTCAACTGGTGTGGATTCGAATCCTCGGTTGTACGTGACAAGGGGTAGGCTCGCCAGCCTCGAGGGTTTTCTCACTGCTAAAAATAAAATTAAAATCAATATAACAGTCCCGAAAATGACCTAGTTTGTGTCGAGTGGACGTTAAACCCCATTCAGAGATCTCTCTCTTTCTCTCTCCCTCTCTATCTCGCCAATGATCACACGGGACCTCGGTTTTACGTCCCATCCGAACGACTAGACAGCTGTCCTTGGCGGGCCCTGTCAAGGGGAAGCATAATTTAGCAATGGGAGTGAATTGGAGTTAGGAGTGGAATCTCTTACATACCCCTTTCTTTATATTTATTATTCCTTGAAATATTATAAAAAGTGTAATGTGTTGCAGATGGCAGAGTTTAATTCAACTGAACTAAGAAAAAAGAAACTTCTGTTAACAAATATATTTTCCAACATGTGAAGAATTTGCATTTTTACCAAATATGATCCCAAGAGAACGGTGTACAGTAATCATCAACTTCCGCCGTGTTGAATGTTAGCTCTCCAGAGGCCGTTGACAAAAAGAAAGTAGTAATCATATGTCACATCCGGTTTAAAACATTATCCACCAGGTTTGTGATCCCAAGGCCGAGCGCCATCTGTCGACCTTTAAGTGTTACACAGAAACATATCGATTTCGCGGACATTTAAAAGTAATGAATGAAATTATGTTTAACGTCAAAGTTCTCCTCACAGATCGGGTTAGTACGCCATGCAGTGTTCTATGGGGATATTTTGCTCGGACAGCAATTTGTTTCAAATGTATACAAACTAGGCCATTTCGGGACTAACATATGGTTTCATTTTCATTTCAATAATTTGCTTGCGCGTAGGGGTCTTTAGCAGTGGAAGGAAACCCGATGACCCAGAGAAAACACACGGAGTAGGACATGCGACCCCACTCCTTGTCACGTACAGCCAGGTTATCGAAACAACCCAGTTTAAACTAGTATTTAGAAGATCCTCTCAATCTAGACTCCATAAAATTGTAGAATAAACTTCAAAATGAATGAAATCATACAATTAAAAACAAGTCGAACTTCATCGCCTCTTCTTCTCAACTTCGTGGGTTTCCTTCGGGCACTCCGGTTTCCTCCCACTGCTAAAGACCCCTACGCGCAAGCGAATTATTGAAATAAAATTATACCATATGTTAGTCCCGAAATGACCTTAGTTTGCGTCGAGTGGACGTTAGACTTGATTTCTCTCTCTCTCTTTTCTCTCTCTCTCTCTCTTCCATCGTCACTTCCCTTTCTCCCTCTGACACCCACAGATAATGGTTGATTTTTACATTGTTGATTCTATTAACATGTTATGTCATTCAGAATACGACAAATGATAAAAAAAAATGTTTAATATCTTGATTAAATGAAATGGACGGAATTATGATATTAAAATAAACTGTTTTCTATAAGAAGGCTGACGTAAATGGAAACCCATCAACTCAATCGGTAAGTCGACTCAAGGGGAAATGATTAAAACATCATAATTCTTGCGCACAAAAAAACGTGAGCAAGTTAATCAATTATTTTTGTTTTATCTCTGTATAATCTAGGTTGTTTTATACGAATGTAGGCTACATGAAATATACAAATTTTCACGGAAGGTCAACTGATTACAAATACACAATTACATAGCGTGATTTCTCTACTATCATTTTAAAGTGCGTGACAAAACAGTCCATCTTTAATTGGCTTCTCCCTCTTCTTCTTCTTCAAATTCCCCTTCTTCTTCAGCTGTAGCATCCTGGTATTGTTGATATTCAGATACCAGATCATTCATGTTAGATTCAGCTTCTGTAAATTCCATCTCATCCATACCTTCACCAGTATACCAATGGAGGAAAGCTTTTCTTCTGAACATAGCTGTAAAACAGACAGTGACAGGATTTGATTAACATATCTTTTGAAGGATAAAATCTTTTAAAATGTCAATTTAGTTTGTATAACCAAGCAATCCCATTTTTTTCAAAATAATTCTCAGAAAATGTGACGTGTTGAATGTTTACAATTGTTGGGTGGCAGGTCGAGTTACTCCGTGTAACATCGACAAACAGTCTTGAAATAAAACAAGTACTGACTCAGGCATATTCCTGAAGCAATGAAGAGAGAGCGAGAGAGAGAGAGAGAGAGAGAGAGGGGGGGGAGGGAGAAAGAGAGAGAGAGTGAGAGAGAGAGAGAGAAATCGGGTTTAGTGTCCACTCGACACAAACTAGGTCTTTTGGGTCTAACGTATTGTTTTCAATTTTTATTTCAATAATTCGCTTGCGCGTAGGGGTCTTTAGCAGTGGGAGGAAACCGGAGAAGGCGTCCCTATCTCCATGTCACATACGCTCACATTAGGGCTCGAAGCTAGAGGTCGAAGCGCGGCACTCTAGATCACTAGGTCATCCCAACCCCCCTGAAGCAATGGAGTATGTGGCTCGAAACCACAGCCACAAGCCATAGGTGGCCGGCCAGTTAGAGGTCGAAGCGCGGCACTCTAGACCACTAGGTCACCCCCCCCCCCCGAAGCAATGAAGTATGTGACTCAGGGTAGTACATTTATAAAAGTGTCAACAGTAGCAATCACACTGTGTTTTACGGCGACTCAATAAACAGATTAAAGTGTCATTTTAACCTCTTTAATCCAATACGAGTTTTACTTAACACAAACTAAAAAGTATTTTTGATTTACTCGGCTCTTAAGTATCCATACTTCATATTTTTTATCTACAATTTCTAGAGGAGGTGACTAAAATGTTAAAACTTTGGTTGTGAGTAGGGCGAGGGGGGGGGGCAATATGGTTGTAAAGGTACTGTTCGGAGACTGGAAGTCCTCAATTTAGAGTTATACACTCCTACCCCACGATCGCCTCACCTCGCCTCGCCCCCTACTACACCACTACGACTATCCCTAGATTGATCATTATACCCTTTCAAAATTACAATTTAATTACCTGTAAATTGTTCTGAGACACGTTTAAAGAGTTCCTGTATAGCTGTCGTATTACCGATAAATGTGGCGGACATCTTCAGACCTCTTGGTGGAATATCACAGACCGCTGTTTTTACGTTATTCGGAATCCATTCAACAAAGTAGCTGCTGTTTTTATTCTGAACGTTCAACATCTGTTCATCTACCTCTACAATTAAAACAACATAAACTATTTTAAAATCAAATAGTTGTGTCGGGTGGCCAAATGGTTAAGGTCCGTATTGAGTCGGGTGGTGTGGTTTCCATTCCTCATTTATACGTGACAAGGGGTAGGGTCGCCTGTCCAACCTCGTGGGTTTTCCATCTGGAATGTCCTAGTTTGCGTCGAGTGGACGGTACTCCTCTCTCTCTCTCCTCTCTCTCTCCCTCTTTCTCTCTCTCACTCTCTCTCTCTCATACGGCACATCAAGCTGCCATAATCAATTCTATATTGGAATCGATCCGTTCGCCACAAGGCCACTCCTCCAATTAGTACGCACAGTTAAATAAACTTTTAGGTGACCGCGGCTGAGTGTGGGGCTACAGTCGTAAAACTTACTCGCGATTCCTATACGTGGATGATTTCATCTCTAACGTCTGTATATTTACTCTTACATCGATGACAATAAACTTAATAAGGAAAGCTTCAATAAGCCCACCAGCTAGTGATGTAATCAGACTATCGTTACATTGGCCATTTTCAAGTCTCACACTATGCCTACTACAGTGTTTATTTACACATACTTACATTTGATTGTATGTACAATCTAAAACAAATTTACCAAGCCATTTCTTTCAGCTTTCAGATGTTTTAGTGGATTTTGAGAGAAGTTTAACTAACTACACAGGTTTTTTAAATTAAAATTTTGAAAATGTTCATACCTTTCATAGACATGCGTCCTCTAAACAGAGTACTAACAGTCAGGTATCTGCCATGTCGAGGGTCACAGGCCGCCATCATGTTTTTGGCATCAAACACTTGCTGCGTCAGTTCCGGAACAGTAAGGGCACGGTATTGCTGGGAACCACGTGATGTCAGGGGAGCAAAACCAGGCATGAAGAAATGTAACCTTGGAAACGGTACCATGTTTACAGCAATCTTCCTCAAATCCGCATTCAACTGACCTAATTAAAGAAATAGCACGATTATGTGACCCTTTTTGGTAATTCGGGGAAATGCAACTTTTGACAAAAATGGTCTTGAAGACGATCAATATAAACTCCTTATCAACATAAATCCATTTTCAACTCCCATATCTCTCCCAATCATTGTCCGATTCTTAGAATTCGGGTAAATTTGGATTAATCAATCTCTGGTCTATTTATTTTCGGGTCATCTGGGTCATATGATTGTCATATGTTAAGAAATAATTCTACAGAGTATAATACTAAAAAAAGAGATCAGCAAATCTTGTGAATAGTTCCGTCTCACAATGGCCTACTGCTGGGAAATGAGAGCGAAGTTAGCGGACTTTTGCCAATTTTAGATTCGTTTTTTTTTTCAACTGAAGACTGCCAAAAGTTGATTGCAAAATCGGTTGTTAAACCGACCCGTGTACTTGTTTCACAGAAACAAAGAAATCTTATTATTTTAAAAAATAGAAGACCTTTTGAATATGTAAACGATACATTTTCCGGCGTGATTTCCCCTTGTCAGGCCTGACAAGACCCACTGTCTAGTCGTTCGGATGGTACAAAAAACCGAGGTCCCGTGTACACATTGGCGTGCACGTAAAATATCCCTTGGCAGTTGGAATTCGATATAAGAGTAGGCCGTAGCGCCGCTGCCCGGGCCAAATTTCCCTCATAGCACACTGTGTAGCATATGACCGTCTTCATTAGCCCAGTTTAGGAGTAGAACAGTAGGACGTTAAACTCCATTTCATCTCATTTCGTTTACCTGGAAAACGAAGGCAAGTTGTGACACCAGACATGGTAGCTGATATAAGATGGTTGAGATCACCATAGGTGGGCGTGGTTAGTTTCAGGGTACGGAAACAAATATCATACAAAGCCTCGTTGTCAATACAAAATGTCTCATCTGTATTCTCTACAAGTTGATGAACTGATAGAGTAGCATTGTATGGTTCCACAACTGTATCTGATACCTGTAATATACAATAAAACAAACCTTTGAGTATGAAAATAATTAACCAACTTGTGTTTTTTTTTCTTTGACTGTTAGTTAGAGTGGTAACAACATTATCCAAACTTTCGTCTGGTCTGTGCATTCTGATTGCTATCTTCATTATGCCCATTCAGGAAAGGGGTAGTTAATGCAAGAGGTAGAATGTGTCGAGGGCTGGCCAAGACATTTCTTCTCTACCTCGATTTCCCACTTGAATAACTAGAACCAGTTTCTGGCTAACCCCCTCGGGTGCCACCGCTGACAAGTGGATAACCAGACTTTATAAGTTACGAAGATTAGATAACGAGTTGGCGGTTCGCACTATAATAGTTAACAAATACATGATGTAAAGGCAATTTGCTGAAGATTTCAGTCAAATTGATTCACTATGAACCGAGAATTTAGCGATCGAAAGTTCCGCATAGCCTCGGTCATCAATACTAAAGTCGGTAGGACAAAAATCATAGTCTCGATTATCCATTGAATCGTTAAATCGAGGAGGAAAGTTATGCAGCAAATATGAGCATAATCCACTAAAAATCGCAGGATAGCGTTGCCATCGAGAGTTGATTATGGTCTTGATACGTTAATTAATGTCTAATAAATAATTAAGTTAACATTTCAGTCCCAAAAGAAATACCTACATTAGGCAGATTTAGCTCTTGCATAATTAATGTATATTTAATCAAATGTCCGAGAAAAAAATATAAACAGACATATATTCCGCGAGTAATACCTTTTTTCGCCCCATCCGAACAACTAGACAGCTATCTTTGTCAGGTCATCCGTTCTGCAGCACTGACAAGGGTAAACAACGCCGGAAAATCTAGCCACGTGATCCCCCTATCAGTTGATAAAATGTTTGAGAAACCAAAATAACAGAGAGACATGCAGAGAATATTACCTTTGGAGAGGGTACAACAGAGAACGTGTTCATGATTCTATCCGGGTATTCTTCTCTGATCTTACTGATGAGCAGGGTTCCCATACCAGCTCCAGTACCTCCTCCTAGCGAGTGTGTCAGCTGAAACCCCTGAATACAGTCACAGCTCTCGGCTTCTTTACGTACAACGTCTAACGCCGAGTCTATCAATTCAGCTCCTTCTGTGTAATGACCTTTAGCCCAATTATTGCCAGCACCACTTTGTCCTGAAATATTATTATCCACACAGAACATGGTCAAATGAATTTTCGAGAGTTCTCCACTTTTTTTTCTTTAATAAAATCGAAATAACCGACAAAACAAACAGAACTAATGAATGGAAGAAATTGGGTTTAACTCCTACTTTGATGCTCCATTCGGGTTAATGGGGATGGGCGTACGTCATAAAGTGTGCTATGGCGGGAAATTATTGTCAATGTTGTTTTTTTTTACTTGCACCCCAATGTGTACAGAAGAGTAGGACGTTAAACCCCATTGCCGAAAACCTATAATGTTTAACGAATTTTCTTCAAGTTTTGTGGGAAGTAGTGGGGTCACGAGAGGCAGGCTTTCTTCTCCGGAGTTACCCCACTCCGACTCCATTTGCCGATAACAAAACAGTTTCGTGGATTTTCTTCAAATTTGATGTGAAACATTGGGGCAGTGAGAGGAAGAACAATTTAAATATTCAGCGTTATGTGACCTTCCGGAATAATCTGTCCGTTCAGATTTGTTAAAGACATTAAGGTTCCTTAAAGGACCATACTGGTGTCAGTCATGAGCAAAAATCCAGCCGTGTATCTGTTATCACTCATCAATTTAGTCAGTTATATAGAGGGATAACTCGTGTTTTCCTTTGGCGTTCGTCACTTCCGATTCATGACATCTGTATTACTAATCTATTATCGCTGATTTCTACGTTAAAATTATATTTGAAACGTGTTTAAGAACGCGTCCGCGAGAGGACCATGCAAAAATTGAAAAAAATGATAACCCGGGGGGTCAGCGATTTTCAATCATACTTGGTCTATGGGGACCCCTAGGCGACAGAAGTCACGCGATGCAGTGAAAAAAAAATTAAATGACAACTTCCGGTATAGCTGGAAATTGTTGTTTTGGGTCAAAATTTGCCATATTTCGACCATTTTTTTGCCCAAATTTCAAAACGCTCCTACTCAAAATTTTGTGATTGGAAAATTTTGATATTGGTCAGGTATGATAGGCCAAGTGGTCGACTTAAAATCCTACAGTCGTTTGGGAATAAATTGATCGTGTGGAATTTTCTGTGAGTTATCTTAAATTGGTCATTTTACGTATGTTGAAAACTGTGTCATCCTAAAACGCATGTAGCGGCTTCTTGGCGGGTCTGAACTAGAACTGCTGGGTGTGGTTATGAAGGGCATTCGTTTAAGTATATGTCAGAAGAAAAAAATTGACCGGAACTAAACCCACTAGTGTGCTACAATATTTTGAAAAATGTAAAAAGCAGTATTTTCCATGCGATTTTTCTTTTACTGATGATCGACGACTATCTTAAAGAGTAACAATGACCATCGATTATCAACATTAGTACTATATTTATTGTTATTTGAGCGTTCCTCGTACCAAATATGTCATTTTGGTAAAAATCATAAAGTTTTTGTAACAAAATCGGACGTTCACGATCATCGTAGTGAAGGGGCTTAAATTAATGTTGTACAATTCTGCAGAATCAGAAAACTATTATTCTCATTTGTATTCTGAAGTTACTAGCAGGTTAAAAATGTACGGGCTGCCATGGCAAGCTTTTATATCAGCACAATCTAACCAAAGCAGCGCCTTTTCACCAATGATCACAACCATTACTTAATACTCGTTATTTAAATATGCCTGTCAAATAGGGAACTTTGGTCAAAAATCATAACGTTTTCGTTCGCTGGATAGCTGTAGGGAAGGTCATAAATCATGCATAATTTTGCAGTGATCAGACCACGGTTAGTAAGATCATTAACCGTATAAAGATGGACAGGCAACGGTAAACCAAGCGAAGTGATTCTAGACATTGCAGGATTTCATACAGAGTAATTTCTCGAACTCCTCATTAGATTTTACTGTATTCTTATAGTTACACGGTAATTTTTCAAATAATAAGTATTTCTATCCGGTAGTGACAAATTTCTCCAGTTTAGAACTTTGAAATTTCCAAATGCAGCAGTTGAAAATTTTAAAATGATCGATTTCAATATTTTCGTTGTTTTGCAAGCAAGTATGAAGGATTTTAAAATTATGAAAATAAAGTTCAGGTATAATAATGTCCGTAATGATAAACAATTGTACACAAGTAAAAATTAAAAGGGTGTTTTAGTAGGTTTGCTTTTAACGAAAACTTGACATGTTTTTTTTTCGGATTCACATGGGCGTGTTCGCAGGACCCGAAGTACACAAGACGATGTTTTGGTATATTTACACCCCAATCACCAGTAGTATATTTATGTATAGTTTGAAAAAAAAGATTTGCAAGATTAATAGAAATATTATGAATTGATATCGTGTTTTTTTTATTTTAAACTTAATACTGGTAATTGAGTTAGGGGAGGTGGGGGGGTAATTATATTTTAGTCACGATTGTCAGGTCTGCTTTTTACAGCGGCACAGAATTCTAAAGGTTTTGTGGACATTGCCTGTCCATCTATACAGAGTCAAAGGTAAGATCTGTACTTAGGGGAAGATCATCGTAAAGATTTATGGGCAGTCATGACTATCATAAACTTGATATATCTATTATCCACATTCTCAGGTAAGAAGAACCTCATGGAGAAGCATTTAATATCTGGCGGTGTCCTTGTTTAGGAGAACGTAATGCTTTCCATATTGAAATCCCCGAGGGGGAAGATGACATAGATCACAACAGGACTGGTCTCATAGCACTCCAGACAATCAAGGATAATTCTGACTACACATGCCAAACTCCGGCATATACATGTACCTATATTTGAGCAGAAGTGTTCACTTACTTATATTATATCATATTCATATAAGACTTATTCTGTGTAAATATCCAATCTCACGTATTCTCTCTTTTCGCGTACGCGAATTATTGAAATAAAACTTATCATAGTCCCAAAATTGCCTAGCTTGTGTCGAGTGGACCTTAAACCTCGTTTCTCTCTCAAGTCAAAATCATTCTAATCCTAGATGACGACTGAATGGATAATATAAACTTTGTAAAGATGACCAAACATGTGCATCACCATATGTTCGTCCCCAAATGACCTAGTTTGTGTCCAGTGGACGTTAAACCCATTGTTTTCTCCCCCTCAATAATTCTCTATCATCCTTGCTAATGATTCAATGGAATATATTATGTTTGTAAAGATGTTCATACATTTTCTTCATCTGGGATATTGACAATTGGGACATTTTATCCCAATTTTTGGTGTTTTTAATTTTTTTCTGCTTTTTTTATTATGCCTGTTCCGGTCATTTTTATTTTTTATATTGTTAGTAGAAAGGTTGCTGGTTGTGGGTAACACTCAACTTTGGTCCTAGTCCCCGCCAAGAACGAACTACAGCCTCTCAAACTTTGGTTTTCAATAAATTAAATTTTAAGACCGAGTTACGTATCTGGCCAGTACCAAGATATCATTGGCAGTAGAAACTTAAAACTCGGTGTGTAGGAGGAGCCTGGGTAGTCCTACTAATGCCCAAAATTTCGTCTGTCCAAATGAATTATTTTACAAATAACAGATCATACAAATTTAGTTCCAAATTAGCCCATTTTTGAGTATTTTTCTATTAAAAACATATTTTTCCAATTTGCCAGGCTGGTATCAACTGAATCAACCTAATATTTTGTGCGGATGTATCTGGGTACTAACCCATCTCACAGAAAAAATTTGGTCCAAATCCCCGACCCAAGGGTTATCACCCTCTGCATGGTGCTCTCGCGGACACGCTCTTAATTAGTTCTATCAAATATGTGATAATGACTGACACCAATATTATCCTTTAACTAAAGCCAGGCTGACACTTGCACGATTTTGGGCCACGATTTTGTCATGCCCATCAGTGTCCACATTGATACAAACTGGCACGACGAGTTTACGCATAGTTTGCGCATTGTTTTCGCACTTCCTGCATTGGCACGACGAGTGGGCGCAAATCGGATGGTGTCGTGCCGACTCGAGTCGTGCCAATGCGTGCCACGGAATCGTGCAAGTGTCAGTCTGGCTTTAGGATCAGCAGCTATCAAGACATAAGCTGTTGTGTAGGTGTATTTGTAAGTTTTGCGTGGCCATCTAATATAAATTGCCAAAGTTGAAACTTCCGCCTGATAAATATTACGACTAGAAACTGTATATTTGATTAGATAGCTGACTGGTCAAACGTTATTTCATTACTACTAATTTGTTTCATAAATGATATTTCAAATGGACTGTTTCAAAAGGTTGAATTCTTTTTTCCGTAAACCTAGGCATTACCATATTTTACAAAGTGAGGGGGGGAGAGGGAGAGAGAGAGAGAGAGAGAGAGAGAGAGAGAGAGAGAGAGCTTAATTCTCCTTTCCGTAAATCTAGGCATTAGCATATTCACAAAGTAATGTCAACAAAGAGAGAGAGAGAGAGAGAGACAGAGAGAGAGACAGAGAGACAGAGAGAGACAGACAGACATACAGGAAGACAGACAGAGAAAAAGAGAGACAGAGAGAGAGAGAAATGGGGTTTAACGTCCACTCGACACAAACTAGGTCATTCAGGACTAACGTATGATTTATTTTTACTTCAATAATTCGCTTGCGCTTGGGCTCTTTAGCAGTGCGAGGAAACTGGAGGACTCGGAGAAAACCCACGAGGTTCGACCAGCGACCCTACATTTATTAAATTGCAGATCGACCCACGGGAAATTTGATCTCGTATTTCAACCACAGAAAACAAAAACTGTTTTATTTTATATACCGTATTCACATAGTCGCTCGGACGGTACGAAAAACCGATTTCCCGTTTACACATTGCGTACACGTAAAAGATCCCCTGATAGTTGGAATTCGATATAAGAGTAGGCCGTAGTGCCGCTGTCCGGGCAAAATATCCCTCATAGCACACTGTATGGAGTATGTCCGTCTACATTATCCCTATTCGGAGCAGAACAGTAGGACGTTAAACCCCATTTGATTTCATTTCATTTCGGTCGATTTCAAAATGTTGATATTTATTTGTAAATGACGTGGACTTATATTTGCTATTAATCGGGAGTATTCTACCTTTAATTGTGAAGAAAGACCGGTAATTTTGATATTTATTTTAAAATGACGTGGAATTATATTTGCTATTAATCGAAAGTATTCTACCTTTAATTATGAAGAAAGACCGGAAATGGATGATTCACTTTGGTCACAACGAGCGAAGTTTAACATTTTTATCAAAAATACAGATGTTTCATTAATTATAATGTACATGTATCATTAGTTTCGAGCATATGCAGGTGCATTTCCGTAATTCTTGTCTAAACTGTGCCTCTTTTTTTTTTTTTTTTTAAAAACCACCCATTATGGGTTTATCACATGTTTAAGTTCAATTTACGCAGTAATTTTTTACAGAAACAAAAACAATTATTTTTTTCCCTTTCTTTAATATACAAGGAATGGCACGGTTCCTTTTCTAAAAGACATGGCACCACTTAAAATTAATGTGGGGATTCATCATAAAGCCTGTCACTTAGTCAACTGGCGGTAGGGTTGACTCCGGTTGCTCAGGGTCCTCCGATTTTCTCCCACTGCTAAAGACCCCTACGCTCAAGCGAATAATTGAAAAAAAAAATTAAATGTTAGTCCCGAAATGACCTAAAGAGTCGAGTGGACGTTAAACCCCATTTCTCTCTCTCTCTCTTTCTCTCTCTCTCTCTCTCTCTCTCTCTCTCTTTTCATAATTTATGGGGGAAGTTCTTCTGACTCAAACATTAATTTAGCTGTATTATTGCATTTAAAGACAATAGAAAAACAAGACACATACTGCAAGAAATAAAATTTAAAAACTCCAGTGAGAGATCTACTTACCAAAAACAAAATTATCAGGTCTGAAAAGTTGTCCAAATGGTCCCGATCTAACTGAATCCATGGTTCCTGGTTCTAAATCTATTAATATAGATCTGGGTACATATTTACCACCTTAAAATACAAAAAAAATATTATTCAAATTAGTTAGAGTTAGTTTCTTTTAGAATTGTCGCATGATGAGGCCATTTTGGGGGAGGGTGTGGGGGGGAATAGTTTTAGCTTCCAACACGCAAATTAGGTATATTCAAATTTGAAATTTGCAACATTTGGAATAATGTTAGAATTATTATCATTTGGAATATTATCATGGGGAATACGGCATACACCTCAATTCGGTTTATTGGCTCGTGGGAGTATTTATCACTTCGAACCAAAGATAATCTAGTCGTGCGCTCAGTTCGAGAATTTTGAAGAGAGAAAATGTTATGCAAGGGAGGCAACCATTATAAAGCATGTTTCGTCAACATGATAACTCTGTAATACTGAGACTAGGATACAGTGAATTGTATTTTGCTACTGACGCAGGGGCGTAACTGACCACAGAGACTCGAGGTCGGTAGCGGGGATGTCTCGACCAGAACATTTTGAAAGTTTGAAGTCGATTTTCCTTACATCTGAAGCCATTTCTGAAGGAAATTTAGGCTACTCTTTAAAATCTATAGGCCCTCTCCTAGGATCTGTCCTGGTCATGAATCTTTCCTAATAGGCTCCACATGAGCAGGAGGTGGGACGGGGATGCCGGGCTTCTGCCCCCACAACCGACACGCGCCTGTGTCACGTGTACTATAGATTGGGCTTTTAATGGATTACCGCTTCCCCTTCTCGAATACTAGTTTTCAATGATTCTTTTTACATGCATGCCTATATGTATATGTGAGTGGAGCTTAGCAACCTATGTTAGTAATGGGAGTTGTTCACCCCCCCCCCCCCCGCATGATCTAAACCGGGGCAATCTAGTATCATAAATGTTGTAAATATATATAATTACCCGTAGCTTCATTATAATAAACATTAATTCTCTCTAGTTGCAGATCTGAATCACCGTGGTATGTTCCTGTAGGGTCTATACCGTGCTCATCTGATATCACTTCCCAGAACTAAAATTAAAATTAATTAATGAATGAATGAAATGGGGTTTAACGTCCTACGCTTAAGCACCTAACCTGGGCTAATTGAAGACGGGCATACGCCATACAATGTGCTATGAGGGAAATTTTGCCCGGGCAGCAACTGACTTCCAACTGCCAAGGGTTCTTTTACGTGCACGCAAATGTGTAAACGGGACCTCGGTTTTTCGTCCCATCCGAACGACTAGGTAGCTGTCGATGTCAGGCACTCCTTCTGCATCACCGACACGAGATGAACTTTCTCGGCCAATGCAGGAATCGAACACCCGACCTCCAGGCTAGCGAACCAGCGCCTTATCCACTTAGCCTAAGTTAGCCACCGTGATCCCCCAAAAAAATTAAAATTAAAAATAGTAAGTTAAAGTAGCTAAGTATGTAACTCAATATCATCAAAAATGTCTAACTTTGAAAACACGAATTATTTTTTGCTGTGATCTTACTAAAAAAAAAAGGCGGGCTTCTGATTTAAGACAAAATATGGCGTGTACCATAATGCGTTTCAGGCCCAGACTCGGGAAACGAAACTAGACACATTTCACGAATTTAAACGGCGTTTATGGACTGGAATAACCAGACGCCAGAAATTCAAATTCGATTGAGACTGATGGCTTATTTCGTGAAACATAACTGATTTGAAATTGGAGTAAAAACGGAAACCATTGAATGTAAATCAGTTTATATACATTCATATTACAGTATTATATGCGTTGCGACCCACTGTTGTGAATTTCTAGGTCCCAATGTTAGCGATTTAGCTGCTTTAAAATATCGTCACGTTATGACAGTATGTGTGTAGCTTCGAATATCACGATCTGTAAATATGTCCGTGTAACTTGGCTATGGGTAGCACACTAGCAATCTGAATAAAAAAAAAAGATCCTATTTCGTTTCGTATTTTATAGTTTAAAATTTCGTTGTGTATCATCGAATCAAGTGCCGTTGCTTCCATGTCCCACTTGTACTTGGCAGGAAAAGGATCGCCTGCCCAACCTCGCGGGGTTTTTTTCTCACCCCCCCCCCCACCCACACACACAGGCACAGCTTAAGACCTCTATGCACAATAGAATTACTGAAATAAAATGGAACCGTGTGTTACTCCCGAAATGATCTGGTTTGCGCCGAGTGGACTTGACTCTCTCTCTCTCCCCCTCTCTCTCTCTCTATTTGATATTAGCATTAGCACAACCGTAAATGGCTTTATTGCCGTCAAGGTAGAAAATATTTAAGTACTTGCATACTATATAAAACTTCTATCCTATACGCAGCAATTTTTTTAATTAGAATTAATCTCCATAAATGAAGTCTGAAGTGGCCAATATAACATTTATCGTATTATTTGATCTTTTGGTTGAAGTATATTAATATTAATACAATTCATTTATATGTTAGAACTAAAAGTAATCTGATACCTAGAAACGTTTTTTCATAAAAGAATACGTATTATAATTATAAGGTTTATTAAAGGGCGTTACCAGCGTGTTAACACGAACAATCAGGTAATGATTACCTTTCCATTACTCTATACATAATAAAATCTTTCATAGTGGGATTAAGATTACTCGTTATCTATCAATGTTCTGATGTTTTACTAATCTCGGCATTTAAAACCGGGATTAACCGATGAATCAACCACTCTGTTCCCGACAAATATTCTCATGAATAGCGGAACATTAGAGCCCAGTGTGAATGGTATCTCACCCCCCATTAACCTATCTCAACACATTTATCAATTATATATTGCATATCAATTACCTCCCCTTTGTCTACGTGAGAGAGATAGAGAGAGATAAATGGGGTTTAACGTCTACTCGACACATTCTAGGTCATTTTGGGACTAACGTATGGTTTTCAATTTTTATTTCAATAATTCGCTTGCGCGTAAGGGTCTTTAGCAGTGGGAGGAAACCGGAGTGCCCGGAGGAAACCCACGAGGTTGTGAAGGCGCCCCTATCTCCATGTCACATACGCTCACACTAGAGCTCGAAACCACAGCCGCAAGCCAGAGGTGACCGGCCCTTTGTCTACGTTAATCTGGTTCTGTTTGGTTGGTCTCCCTTGTCATGGTCGTGGTTAAGGATAAAATCAAAATGTATCTCTTTCTTGTATATTTATTATTTTTGTTTAGTATTTTAGTCTTCATTGTTGCTTGATTCTAGTCAGAATTTATATGTGAGAAATGGGGTTTAGGTCCTACTTTCTGCGGGATGAATGTCTCACTTTTCTGCGCCAACCGGGATGAAAGTCCTATTTTTCTACACCAACAGGGATAAAAGTCCCACTTTTCTGTGCCAACCGGGATGAAAGTTCACTTTTCTGTGCCAACCGGGATGAAAGTCCCACTGACGGCTTTATAATATGTATGCGAAACAAACAGACACACCACCACCATAAAGTTATTCGTAAAAGAAAACCTCAAAAAATGTGAAAGATATTTAAAGTAAATTTTAGGATTTTGAGACTCTTCGCCGAAACAATTATCTATTTACAAAGCAATTATCTTTACAAATAATCCGCAATTACATTTTATTACGCAAATACGAAATTATTTCGGGTTTCTCCGTAACATCATAAATACTTCGGTAATTCTCTTGTTGTTGTAGTTGTTATGATGTAAACGTGGCGTGCACGTAAAAGAACACTTGGAATTCGAAGAAAAATAGAACGAAATGGGGTTAGGTTACCAAGAGATCTTTTACGTGCACGCCAATGTGTACACGGAACCTATATTTTTTGCCCATCCCAACGACTAGACAGGGGGAAATTCAAATAAGAGTAGGCCGTATAGTGCCGCTGCCCAGACAAAATTTTAAAATGGGTTGACACTCATTGAATCGGCGATGTTTTACTCGTAGCACATGGTATATTGCAAGTCGTATCCCCGTTTTCACGATTCCGGTCGCCGCGGAATAGTAGGAGGTTAAACCCCACTTCATTTCATTTCTTTTCTTTTCCTATGAATGAGTTTATGTTGAGTGGACGTTAAAACCCAGTTCTCTCTCTCTCTCTCTCTCTCTCTCTCTATGAATGAGTTGAAATATGACATGGTTAGAAATACTTTCCGTTTATATCCGACTATATATAGGGCGGTTTTTGACACAAGGAGTCAGGAGCATTGGTCAGTGGTCACCCACGGCCTCACCTATTTGTGTTTTATGATTTATGTAACATTTTATAGTATGATTTTCAAATGGTACGATTTCTAGAAATATTTGAAAAAATTTTTTAGATTTATTAAAAAAAATTGTTTTAAAAAATATTTTAGATTGAAAACATATTTTAGAAATAAATGTATGTAGTTCAGGGGTAAAATGCATTGATTACAAATTAAATTTTGAGTCAATTTAATAAAAAGAGTAATTAAGGTAGGTAGACGATAAAAAAAGAAATTTACCTTTGCTCCTATTTGATTGCCACATTGGCCGGCTTGCATATGTACAATTTCCCTCATGGTGATGTGAATAATATTATGAATAACGATTATACTCTTCGATCACTGACTACTTGAATTCTATATCAAGTGCGATAGCGCTGTCATTTTTATACTCCCCTTTAAGCTTATCGCTTATCTGATTTTTAGTGTATCCCTACGCGCGAAACATAGTGCTAATATTCAAATCGGATTAAAGATTAGGAAGCAAACATATTAATGATAGGAAGCTATTTATTAATGTTATTGCAAATATTTGAAGAAATAATTTCTCGAAGGTACATTTAATTTTTTGTCGTAGGTCAAAAATTATTTTGGGTGTATGAAACAGTGACAACACTGGTAGTCAATGCCCATGGACACAAAATATTTACGTTAGAAATACACCAAATTCTGAAAAACTAATAAATATTTTTTGAAAATCTTCTTAGTATTAACTCTCGACGTACTGATTATTATTCGTGATCTTCAAAAGTACATGCTGCGAATTGCTGCGATATATAATCTTAAATCTGAGTAAATGACAAAATTAGGAAAATATATGAAAAGAGATGTTTAATACTTTGATCCACCCTACAATACTTTTCAATCTTTAATCGCTATATGATGAACCGATGGATTAAGTAGGATTTGTATGCATTGTTAAAATACAGCTAAAATAACGTGAAGTAGGGAGTAAGCCTCATATTGATCATTGTGGTGAAACAAGTGTGTGTGTGAGAGAGAGGGAGAGAGAGGGAGGAGAGAGAGAAAGGGAATGAATGAAATGGGGTTTAACGTCCTACGCTTAAGCACCTAACCTGGGCCAATTGAAGACGGGCATACGCCATACAGTGTGCTATGAGGGAAATTTTTTGCCCGGACAGCGGCGCTACGGCCTACTCTTATATCGAATTCCAACTGCCAAGGGATCTTTTACGTGCACTCCAATTTGTACACGGGACCTCGGTTTTTCGTCCCATCCGAACGACTAGGCAGCTGTCCTTGTCAGGCCCTCCTTCTGCATCACTGGGGGGGGGGGGTGTTAATGTCAACTCGATACAAACCTTGTCATTTCGGGACTAACATAGGATTTGTATGCATTGTTAAAATACAGCTAAAAGTAACGTGAAATAGGGAGTAAGCCTCACATTGATCATAGTGGTGAAACAAGTGTGTGTGCGTGAGAGAGAGAAAGAGAGAGAGGGGGGGGGGGAGAGAGAGAGAGGGGGTGGTAATGACAACTCGATACAAACAAGGTCATTTCGGGACTAACATAGGATTTGTTACAATACAGCTTAAAGTATAAAAGTAACGTGAAATAGGGAATAAGCCTCGGTTTGATCATTGTGGTGGATCCATGAATTTTTGCAGGAGGGGTGTATTCAGTTCCTGTTAAGGAAATCTGCCATGATCGCCTCTAAATTACATAGGCATACATACAAATTAAGCTTTTTAAAGGGAGAATTCATATTGATAATGATGTAGGATCACATTGTGACATCAAAAAAAATTATGTTGCTGATCTGGGTGGGGTTTTGACCCCCCCCCCCTCTCTGGATCCACGCCTGAACACGCAGTTTTTACAAAAGGTTTAATAGGACCACGGGGACTCAGTGAGTACTGCGCTGACTCTCTAATCTGGGGAAACCATGTTCTATTTTGTGGCGTGTTTTATCGCTTGCGCGTAGGGGTCTTTAGCGGTGGGAGGAAACCGGGGTGCCCGGAGGAAACCTACGAGGTTGAGAAGGCACCTCTATCTCCATGTCACATACGCTCACACCAGGGTTCGAAACCACAGCCGCAAGCCAGGGGTGGTCGGCTAGCTGAAAACCGAGGTCCCGTGTACGCATTGGCATGCACGTAAAAGAACCCTTGGCAGGTGGAATTCGACATAAGAGTAGGCCGAAGCGCATTAATTCCTAGGGTGGTGTGTTGGTGTCGATTTTCTTTTTTTTTTCTTCAGTTTTTGATCTGTTCTTTGGTTGGGGGTATAATTCTAATAGATGTTCGCCTAATATAATATTTAGAGTTTTGATCCTAATATTTTCTACCTCGATTTTTTTTGCCAGATATCTTTTGACAGGTATTCCTCGTACATTAATCATTATCTAGACAAATACAATACTAAACGTTGCATAATAACACCTTGGTATTTTTAATATGGGTTCATCCAGGTTTTCCGGCGTGGTTTCTCCTTGTCAGTGGTGCTGGACGGCGGGTCCGACAAAGACATCTGTCTAGTCGTTCGGATGGCACGAAAAAACCCTGGTCCCATGTACACATTGGCGTGCACGTAAAAGATCTCTTGGCAGTTGGAATTCGATATAAAAGTAGGCCGTAGTGCCGCTGCCCGGGCAAAATTTCCCCCATAGCTCACTGTATGGCGTATGCCCGTCTTCATTAGCTCAGGTTAGGAGCAGTAGGACGTTAAACTCCATTTCATTTCATTTTATTTCATTTTATTTTATTTTATTTTATTTAATATGGGTATTAGTATTGACACACTCTTACATATCGTTAAGATATTACCGGATTAACCGGTATGTAATGTGACAACCGATGGGAGGTTTGGTGTGTTCACGGATGAAATATCATCGCGGGGATCTGTTGGTTGCTTGGTTTAAACACACCCTAGGAAGTCGTCTTAATAGTTGGTAACATAGAGATACTCAATAGAGTTTGTTCAGAATCTTAAGTTGGATATACCAGTTTTATAAACTTCGACATGTTTAAACCATTTAACTTAGTTCGAAACGGTCTATAATATCTACAATGATGGCATATTCATAACAGGGCCGTGTTTAGCGGGGGTACATTGCAACCCAAGAATAATAAGGCTCCCCGAGAAATGGCACCTACCCCCTTCCGTCACCCTAAAATAATTTGACAATCTTTCAATTATATAATAATACACTTGATTATGATCACACAGTCATGCTCTTAAGGCACTGATCAGTCGGTCGGATTTAAGGGCGCCCTTCAGTATACGTGGAGGCTATGGCGACCCACCTCTCTGCTGCACCCCCACTTTTAAAATCCTACGCACGGCCCTGGTCCATAACAAACTTTACTTATTGTAACATGTTTGATTTAGGAGATTATTTTTTCGGGAATATAAACGGGGTCAGGCCCTAGAGGGTTAAGGGCGCCCTTCTGTTACGTGGCGGCTATGGCACCCCACCTCTCTGCTGCACCCCCACTTTTAAAATCCTACACACGACCCTGGTTCATAACAAAGTGTATTCATTGTAACATGGATACGTGTAGAGACTGTAACCCTGTTCCTTAATCTTAGGGTTTTGATTCGGATTATGTATTTTGGAAAGTAAACCAATGTTTTATTATTCGTACTTTAGCAGTCATATTAAATTTGATATATTATAGTGTTACGTATATTGGTAGGAAGGACTTAAGTTTATGTAGTATCGTTGAGAGCGAGAGAGAGAGAGCGAGAGAGAGAGAGAGAGAGATGGGGTTTAACGTCCACTCAACACAAGTAGGTCATTTCGGGACTAACATATGGTTTAATCTTATTTCAATAATTCGCTTGCGCGTAGGGGTCTTTATCAGTGGGAGGAAACCGGATTGCCCGGAGGAACCCAGAAGGTTGAGAAGGCGCCCCTATCTCCATGTCACATACGCTCACACTAGGGCTCAAAACCACAGCCGCAAGCCAGAGGTGACCGGCCAGCTAGAGGTCGAAGCGCGGCACTCTAGACCAGTAGGCCATCCCAAACACCCTATATTGGTAAGAAGGAAGGGGTTAGTTTGTGTACCGTTGAGGAATGTAACAAGCAACGATTTCACTCCCAAGTTTGAAATAAAATTCTGAAAAACAGAGACGTCTAGGAATAGAGGTCGGGGTCACGTTTTCGTTCAGCAGTAAGATTCAGAAGATTCGGCGACGGTCAAATTTACAATTTTTTAATTTAGAGGCCACTCCCGTAAAGAGTTTTCGTCCAGCAGCAAGATTCAGCGACGGTCAAATTTACTGAGATTTTAATAAGAGGCCACTTCTGTTGAGCGGTCAGTCGTGAAAATTCCCTTGCGTGGCTGCTTAATGCAGATTCTACTGTAGCTTAGTCTCTAACTCTATATCATCCAAAGTCTTCGCCATTGAAAACGCGAATAATTTGTCAATCTATATCACTAGTGATGTTGTGATCTTACTGGGAAAAGATGGGCTTCTGATATCCAATAATCTAAGGCAAAATAAACATTTTACCATTGGTACAGCGCCATTTGTAACAAGGAAATCGAACAACGAGGCTAGAAATATTTCACGGGTCATGTCACACGGGTCTTATAAAAATGGTCTTAAACATGTACCTCCGTAGCTGAATTTTGTTTTAATTTTAAGATTAAACCTCCTTCTTATCCGCGGCAACTGGAATCGTGAAAACGGGGGTATGACTTGCAACATACTATGTGCTACGAGAAAAAAAACCCAAGATGGACCTCTTTTTGTCCCATACGAACGACTAGCAGGGCCGTATAGAGGAGTGTTCTCAGCGGGTGTTTTAAAATTGACGGAGATTGTACGTCTATTGTTTTTTATGGTCTACAATTGTTTCACGAGGTGGGGGAGGGGCAAACCTTTGGCAGGGACGTCTTTCCCTTTGATTGTGAGCCAGCCAGGTCTACATGTATTACCAGTGGATCAACGTGGATCTGAATGGAAGTAACTTATCATTTATGACATAATTTCAAACATTGCCTGTCCTTTTAGTATTCCGACTCATTTATTCAACTATTGACATATATATGAAACCACTGCTTTCTTGGTAACTGAATCCTTGACAAAGAAATCCATCACCCCTTAATTTATATTCATTTTTTTCCATGATTCTACAAAAATATGGATAGATCTATTTTGCAAATAAATGAAATGGGCTTGAGGTGCTACTTGGCCGACACAGGGCTAATAAAGACATGCATACAGAATAGCGTGCTATGGGGGAAATTTTGCCAGGGCAGCGGCACTATGACCTACTCTTACAATGGATTCCAACTGCCAAAGGATCTTTTACGTGCATGCCGATGTATACACAGGGCCTTAGTTTTGTTTTTTATTCCAATTCGAATGACTAGACTCATGTCCTTGTCGGGGTCTCCCCGTCCTGCACCACTGACAAAGGGGAATGAATGAATGAATGAAATGGGGTTGAACGTCCTACTATTATGCACCTAACCTGGGTTAATGGAAGACGGGCATACGCCATACAGTGTGCTATGAGGGAAATTAGAAATTTTGCCTGGGCAGCGGCGCTACGGCCTACTCTTATATCGAATTCTAACTACCAAATGTGTACACAGGACCTCAGTTTTTCGTCACAACCGAACAACTAGGCAGCTGTCCTTGTCAGGCCTTCCTTCTGCATCACCGACAAGGGGAAATCACGCACCAGATCGGAAAATCTTGGCCAATGCAGAGATCTAACAATATACATGGTGTGAAACAAATTGACAAATAAAGCACAATGGAGGTATATTTAATAGTTTATTATATAACGAGACTGTCATGGGTAGACTTTATTATTAGAAGGGTAAGAAAATAAGGCACAATAAGTTCACATGACAACATAGCTACCAAGTTTACACTAACATATTTTTTATGGAACATTCACTATCATAATAAAAAACTGTTCTGATGTGAAGGGAGAGGGGTTTTACATAGGCTAAGCCTGTTCCCCAATCCTATTCAGCTACCAAATTTACACTAACAATTTTTCTATGGAACATTCACTATCATAATGAAAACTGTTCTAGTGTGAAGGGAGAGGGGTTTTACATAGCTTAGCCTGTTCCCTAATCCCATTCAGTCAACCTGAATAAAATAAAAAAAATGAATTACTGAATTTATTTTGTAAAGTTTTTATGTGATGGAATGTTTCACTGTGTAATTACAAAATAAGGTAAATTTGCTTAGACAATTTATGGCCATTTATGAAAGATATTCGATGTCATTAATATATAACATAGCAAATTCATGCAACAATTTTCGCATATGTAAATTTAGTAGAATAGATAAACCATTAGTTACCAATTTTACAGATGTTTTTGTCGACTTTTAAATATATTTACCAGGAGTTCATCACGTGAATTGACATAATTGCATAAATATTGTCATTCATATTTTTTCCGTGTAATATTAATATTTTTGAAATTTAAATTTATTTGCATATAAATATGAAAACTGAATCGTGGAGGTTTCTAGGAGCTTAGCCTTGAGTATAAACATTAAAGATACATTATGTAAGATTTAGATAAAGAGCTGACAGTTCTCACTATAATAGTTTAAAACTAGATAATGTAAAGGTAATTCATTGAAAATTTCAGTCAAATTGATCCACTATGAACTGAGATATCAGCTTTGTATATTTCCGTCTAGCCTCGTTCATCATCACTAAAATTAGTACCTTAAAAAGCATAGTCTCGATTATCCAATGTTTTGATTTAATTATCAATGAGCGTTAGGAGCATATATGATCCCAATCCAGTCTATATCGAAGGCTAGCCTTGACATCGAGAGTTGATTATGGTCTGGATAAGTTAATTAATGTCTAATTAATAATTTCGATAAGATTTCAGGCCTAAAGAAAGACATGCAAAAGGCAGATTTAGCTCTTGCATAATGCATGTTTAAAAAAAGGAAATTAAAACTGAATTAAGATAATATCTATATAAGAATTACCTTGAGTATTGTTACTTTAAAATACAAACAAAAAACAATTAATTAATATTAAAAAACTATAATATAAATAACAAAATATGATCATAAAAATTAAGGCTATACTAAAAAAATCTATTGAAAAAAATCCATAAAAAGAATTTTATTATTTGACTTTGGTGAAAATAAAGGATATAATTATTTCTAGCAGGGATTCAAAATAAATCATATACCAGAAATTCTCGTTATTTGGTCATTGAAAAACTTGACATGTTCAGAGACAGAGTTAAGTATTAATAAATAAATATGCGCCATGAGCATGTTTGTGGATATAGCGCTTTAAAAATGGACATATTATTATTTATTAAATAAACTTATAAAACATAGATGTAATCACAACAGTATCACAAATATATCACAGACCATAAATACACATTAAATAATATATTTTTATAACAATTAAAATATAATCAGAAGTTATCTCCCTCTATATAAAGACAAATAGGGAATGCTCGATTTACAGTCCAGAACGTCCCGAAATGACAGAATTGCAATCGAGTGACGCGGAATTCAGTCCTGTCATGATTCCACTAGTCCCAACAACGGAGGTGGTGCGAGGAGAATCATGGCACATTTTAAGTAACAATAAGGTTTCAGCTGCCATGATTGGTTGAGATATTTTTTATGCAGTCGGCACATGCGTTGTACTCTTAAATTCTTCTTTTCACTCGATTGACACTATTTTGGGAATTGAGAGAATTCAATTCCAGAACGACCAATCGAGTCGCCCTACATAATAAAGACAATATAAAACTTGTTTAACCAATAATTTAGCTAAAATTATTATGATTTTGTTAGGACTTCAGCTTTCCAATATGAATATTAATAAAAAAATCGTTTAAACATATAAATATAATAAAGTTGGACGGAATAAGTTACTGTTATATATAGGATTCATGGTTACATTCATTTAAAATGAAATTAAAATAAGAAAATACAATTAAAATTTAGAATAAGAATAAAAATGTGAAAAAGAGATTTGGATATTTCACATAAAGGTAGACATATTGGCATTGATCTTTATTCTTAATCTTAACCATAAAATACTTATCACAACAATACATTTCACTCAAAGAGCTAAATAAAACTATTCCTTTATAATTGAGATTTTAAATAGAATAAATGTAAAATGCGGACATAATAAAAAAAATTAAGACATTAAAAATTTGCTGCCCTAAAAGATTTATCCAAAAAAGTATATATACAGAGATCTTTTATACTATGTATATTTACAAAAAATCTTATATAATTATAATATCATATTTAATTGATTATATAAAGTGTATGTGGTTCTCATTTCATTATTCCCATCCGATTGACTATGCACAATACCTTTGTCGACCCCGCAGGTACCATCCGAACAACTAGACCCACACCAGGCCCCAAGCTCACAAAACATTCTCAGACATTAAGTTAAGAATTCTGAATTTACTCAACTTTCATCTACTGTTTATGAGGAATATCTTTGATCCAGAAAAACAAGACTTTGCACATAGTGTCTTATTGATGTATTTGATACTTTTAAACAACAAAAGTGTTATAACCAGCTATATTTTAGTTAAGGTTAAAATAAGGCAAACAATTTTGAGACAAAGCTTAACATAAGCCTGAGAATGTTTTGTGAACTCTGGACCACAAAAGTGTTTGAATGATATAAAGCATCCAATGAATGTGTGAGTTTTTTTCGTCATTTTCTTGGAATGTTTAATAACATGGGACATAATCGTTGTAAAGTACATGTATGAATAATGATGTATCAATTTTTTGACAACATTGTGGATACCAGTTAGCAGTGTGGCATGTTTTCTTGGAATAATTTTATCGATTGAAACATAGCATGTTATTAATATTCAGAAAAATATATCCATACATCAGTTTTATTTGATTGGAGAAATATTTACAAATAGTTTATAACTCTATTTCTAACAATACAAATAAATATAATAATAACAATTAAAATATGTGACCCTGCACGTCGAATTGGGTATTAAGTCGCATCTTGGGGGTTTTGAGTTAAGCATATTTGCTTGTTCCTTATATCAGCACTTTCATTTTGGTGCCACTCCCATGTCAATAGTTCATCAGACGGTGAAGATATCGTTAATTCCGTAAAAATCTCAAGGTGGTGAAAATATGACCTGGATCATGTACATCACCTATTCAATGCTATGGCGCAAAAATAGGTAGTGTGACTTAATACCCGATTCAAGGTGCGGGGTCACATATATGCCCCTTAAAAGAGATCCTTGCAAAGAATATAATAATAACAATTAAAATATATGCCCCTTGAAAGGAATATAATCATACCGATTAAAATATATGTCCCTTAAAAGGGATCCTTGAAAGGAATATAAAAATGAAAGAATATACCGAGAATATTTCAAGATAAAATATCACAAATAAATAATTTGTACCTGAATCTATGTTTTGATCATCAGAGATCTGTTAAATTCGTCTAAAAATACAGAGTGGCTACTGTTACGCCAAGATTGAGCAAAGTTTAGAACAATTTTCGAAATGGCTGCCAATATCCCCAAAACCAGCTTTGAAAAAGAAGCAGTATTTTCATCGTTTTCAGAACTGAAGGCAGCAATTAAGAGATGGGAAGGATTAGGACTATTTTTATGGCTTTTCAAGTTTTAACTTCCCCGATGGAGGGCTTTGAAAGAATTGTCGTAACAATAGCCACTGCCAAAAAAATAATTACATCATGTCCAACGATGATACGTTAAAATGTTTATTATTTATTCAAAACACAAAAACGTATCACACAGCATCTCATATCAGATCTTCTATTTTTCCTTGTGTAAATTTAATTTGCAAAGGTACCATGGCCAGAAAGCCATGTAGGAATTTGCGGATTAACTATCTACAGTATTACAAAATTACGTAGATTTGCTAAATTATATATGTCTACGGAAAGATTAAATAACTTACACATGACAAAATGTATTTTCAAGAGCATTTGCACAAAGATCCAAATTATTACATAATAATAATAATAATAATAAACAAACTTTAGTATATTATGTATAGTTTATGCACAGGTCTTTTTAGATGAAATGACAAATATTCACAAATGAAGTTCCTGTCATGTGATTCTATAAACAAGTTCCTGTCATGTGATTCTATAAACAAGTTCCTGTCATGTGATTCTATAAACAAGTTCCTGTCATGTGATTCTATAAACAAGTTCCTGTCATGTGATTCTATAAACAAGTTCCTGTCATGTGATTCTATAAACAAGCTCCTGTCATGTGACTCTATAAACATCTTTGATCGACAACCACTGAAAACATAACTTAATTTAAAAAAATTGAGAATTGCAACGCCAAGACAGATTACAGAATTTTATCTTAATTATTCACCAACATTTCAGCCTGTCATTATATCTGGGTTATTGGGTTAATCCTGGATTGCGATTTAATTAATTATCAAATTTCTATAATTAACTCATAATCAACAGTTTCATATTCATCTAGAACTTGAACAGAGATACCTTAAGAATAATTTCATTAGATTGCTAATACATATCGGGGTATACGGTATTGGGTATACGCGAGTACATGTGTTCGAACAACAGGAATTTGCTTCGCGCAGTTTACATCGGACTATACGCGTATAGGGGAACTCTACTGTGTAAACCGCCTTGCCCGTTTACCGAATACCGTATACCCCTGTGTATTGGCAGCCTTACACAGGCTAAGAACTCTAATCTTTTTCAAAAAAGAATATTTCATCATTAAGACAGCTTGAATTTTCATGAAATAAATTTAAATATCTGTTAATGTCCAATGGCCATTAAATTTAGGGGTCTCGAAATCAAAAACCCAGACATTTGGTGTTGGTGAATCTAAATATATTGATGTGTCTGAATTGCTGTATTCTGTAACATATTTTATCATTGCTGTCGGAGGTGAACTAGGAAGCCCTACAACCAGGGGTGAAGTGGGTCTTGTAGCACTCAATGCTTCGGTTGTTGTTATTGGTGGAAAGTTTCGTAAACGGATGAATAGCCTGAAATAAGGAAATAGATTATTTTATTGACGATATACTCCTTAATCTTTTAGTGGCATTTAGCGATCGGGAAACACATTAACAGAACACAGTTTTTATGGGATATATACACTAGTTTATTCTGAAAGCATGGCGTTTCGACAAGTATCCTCTTATCGTTATCATGCACAATGAATACACAACGTTTCGACAAGTATCAAGCACGATATACTCCTTGTTGCGAATCTAAATACATAACCAGCGACTGGAAAACTACAAGGGAAATAGACTTGTTACCAGAACGACTTTATCTTTTGAGATACTTTAAAGGGACAATAACACTCTTGCTGGCTTGACAGGTCCAGAAAAAAAATTAGCCTTATTCTAACTACAAGATGTTTAAGTGTCCTACCTGTTGTGTAAATTATCCATTACAACCTATCTTACTTGTCCAGAGGGTTTGAAAATATGTTTAAATCCAAGTTTCATTTGAAAGCGCTTACGTAAGGCTTTTCAAACCATGTTACGGCATGTAGTTAAATTTTTCAAATTAGGTGTGTTAAAATGAAATTTGAATCATTTTTTAATTGAAATATTGTAAAATAGCACAAATTGTTGACCAGAATAAAGATTGGAATATATTATTCAGTTACAACAAGAGTGTTATTGGGGCTTTAAAGGAAACCTGAAACATACATTAAGAGATAAACCTGCCTATTGCAAGTCTTTGTTAAGGCCTTGAATGTTATAAAATTTAATAATTAGACTCTTATTAACATGACAAGACCATAATCAACTCTTGATGCCATCGAAATGAATTGCTAACTGGCATATCCCACAATACTTCACTTCAATCTCATTAAAATACACATCTATTTTTCATTTCGTTTCTTTTATACTTTCGATGGCCTCTACTACATAAAGATCTGACCAGTTGATGTTTCTAGAGGGTTACCTTCCCCACCCCCCCTCAACTTGTCATAACAGACCTTTTTATTGGCTATCTATTCCCTCACATCATACAGAGTGCAGGTTATATAACAACTCTTCCCGATGCTAATGTAGTAAAGACGAGTAAAATGAAATTTTGAACTATCAAAAATGAAACGAAATAGGATCTGTGTTTTAATCAGATTGAAGAAAAAACATGCATGTCCCCCACCACTGTTTTCCCATCATTCATATTTAAACAAATTTGTAGACAAAATTCATGCAATAATTAGTGTATAATGTTTATACACTAATTATTGCATGAATTCTGTCTACAAATTTGTAGAAATTCATGCAATAATAAGTGTATAATGCCCCTTTTGCAAATTACTTTACGATCTGAACATGCACACTGACTTTAAATTTATCTATGACATGCAAGTAATATATTAAATCAGGTGTCACAGGATCATTATAATTCAATCTTGATAAAGGGTATTTCACCCGAAACGTCGTCCTAGTCCTATTCAACGATCTTCTACTACAACAAGTCTGTTGTGTGATTCTATTGAGCTTGGATTCTTTAATTTTTAATTTGACGAACCCTTCACTTCGTTATCATCATTTGATCTAGTGTCCACACAGATGTATCAGCCTGTCCAGCTTAAATTACTCACTAAGGGAGAGTTGCCGTACCCTTCACCCATTTATAATATATTACATGCGTATTAAAGGGACAATACCACTCTTGCTGGCTTGAAAGTTCAAGAAAAAAACATAGTGTCCTACATGTTGTGTAAATTTTGCATTACATCCTATTTTACATGTCCAGAGGGTTCGAAAATATTTTTAAATTTGGTGTATTAAGATGAAATTTGTAACATCAATTAATTGGATTATTGTAAAATAGTACAATTTGTTGACCAGAATAAAGTGGGACATATTATTCAGTTACAAAAAGAGTGATATTGGGGCTTTAAAGACAATAAGATATATAAATACCATGCATGAATTACTACCACCAGTTACCCTATCACCATCATCATCATACATGTGATTGATTATGATACCTATTATCATCTACATCAGGAGGTAAATGAGGATTAGGTGGTGGATACGTGAATTCATCTGAAATATAAGACAAAACAAGTTTAGAAGGAATTCCAAAATGGCTGCCAATCTCCCCAAAACCAGCTTTAAAAAAGGTGCAGTATTTTCAACGTTTTCTGAACTGAATGCAGCAATTAAGAGATGAGAAGGGTTAGGGTTAGGACTATTTTTACGACTATTCAGTCTTTAATAATAATAATAATAATAATTTGAAGTTTATTTATTGAAATATGCTAAATTCAGAGCATTTCTCAAGTGGCGCTACGGCCTACTCTTACATCAAATTCCAACTGCCAAGGGATATTTTATGCTCACGCCAATGCGTACACAGGACCTTGTTTTTTTGTCCCATCCAAACGACTAGACAGCTGTCCTTAGTTAGGCCCAGTGAAATAATTTGTATACTTACGATCACCAGATGAAGCGTTGACGTTTTTGTTGTTTAATGTTTGATTATTCAGTAGTCGACCACCATGAGTGTCTATAGATGACACACTTCGGATTTCATTACTGAAAAAAAAACACACAAAAATATCAAATCAATGAAGATTGAAGACACACTTCGAATTTCATTACTGAAAAAAACACAAAATATCAAATTTTGAAGATGGAAAACACATTTGAAGATATTTTACAAAAGTTTCAAATTATGGTCCGATGTTTTACATATAGTTCATATAATTTATATGGCACCAGGAAAATATCTTACACATAATGAAAGAGGGTTTGGAGATCTTTGACTGATTTAAAAAGTTTCATAACACATTAGGGCCCATTACACATTGATTTTTAACAGGGAGAGAGGGGAAATGGGGTTTAACATCCACTCGACACAAACAAGGTCATTTTGGTACTAACATATGGTTCAATTTTATTTCAATAATTCGGTTGCATGTTGGGGTCTTTAGCAGTGGGAGGAAACCGGAGGACCCGGAGAAAATCCATTAAGGTTGGACAGGATTGGTTTTAACAGGATCAGAGATCCATCATGCAGAATTTTTCAGAACGGCCAGTGCATGTATTCTTCAATATGATTTTAGATATCATTTTAAAAAAATCATTTACAATTATTTTTATGTCTGAAAAAATAATATCGATGCTAAATAAAAATTGTGGACTTCTCTATATTTAGGAGAAAGATCAGAGTGAAAATAATTTTTCAAAATGTTTTTTTATTGTGTGGCATGCTATAATGTAAAGAAAGATAGAGAGAAAAGGGGTAATTTCTAGACTAACACATGATATGGTTCAAGTTTATTTCAATTACCTTGTGTATAAGGGTTTTTTTGCCGTGAGAGAAAACCTGAGGACCCAGAGAAAACCCACGATGTAGCACAAGCTACTCTACTCCTTGTCACGTTCAAGAAGGGAATCGAAGCCACACCACTTGGCTCAACGACAAACCTTGTGCTTTCATGCACACACATTAATTTACTAGAGCACCCACCCTCTTCAATAAGTTTGAATATATACACATATCAGAGAGAGAAATGGGGTTTAACGTCCACACGACACAAACTAGGTCATTTTGGGACTAACATATGGTTTCATTTTATTTCAATAATTCACTTGACGTAGGGGTCATTAGCATGGGAGAAAAAACGGAGGACCCGGAGAAAACACATGAGGTTTGACAGGCGACCCTACTCCTTGTCACGTACAACCGAGGATTCAAAACCACGCTAGTTGACTCAATGACAGGCTTTATGATACAGCGTGCATGTGCTAATTATTTGGCCATCCAACCCCCCCTATAGACATATGAAGATTACTAATAGTTATAAAGTGCTAAAGAAATATAAGTAGTTGAGTAACATGTGATATTACATGTGTTCTATAAATAAACATATTACAGTTAAACATACATTATAATGGAGCTAAATCTGTCTATTGCACCTCTTTTTTTACCTCAAGTTATATAAATTAGTAACTACACATTTATTCACATGATTGTAAAAATGTTTGCTCTTTAAATTAATAAAAGCATTATATCATATCTTTAACTAATTATTGGGTTTACATACATGTATGAATCAAATAGAGAAGAAAATACATAACATGAAAATGAAGCCAAAGAAGACAAGTGAAAATACTAGACGATCACAAGGCTACTAAAGATGTAGTAAGAAAAGAATGCATGTGGCAACCGTTTGTTAACGTGAGTCCCCTATCCATGTCTGACAAGATGACTCATGGTGCAACAATTTATCCTAATTAGTGAGGAAAAAGGGTAAAAAGTGGGGTAGAACGATTTACCCAAATCTACCCAAATCCACCCAAATCTACCCAAATCTACCGAAATCCACCATTAGTTCAACTTATAAGACAATAATTTATATCAATATTTGCCACAAATTGTCATATTTAATTTACAGTAGTAACGTTTTTGTGTCAAAATGCCCCTAAAAATGCGATTTCCAAGCAAGTTTGGAAGTAGTGACCAAGGGACATAACTCATGTATTCCATGAAATCACTTGTTTAGAAATTGCATTTTGAGAGATATTTTTGGAAACAAAAACCTTACTATTTTAAATTAAAAATGCAAATTTGGCATAAAGAACAGTAAATTATCAAATATAGATATAAATTATTATTATATGAGTTGAAATAATGGTGGATTTGGGTAGATTTGGGTGGATTTGGGTAAATCGTGCTACCGTAAAAAGTGTGACGACATCTAACCTCATCGGAGGAGAATTATCAATAGTATACCAGGGTTCTTTTAAAGGATCGGTGGGCTGATAACTCTCGTCTACTTCCTGGGCATGTGCCGTGGAACTATTATTGACGTCAGCATGTTTCATGGGAGTTCCTGGTGCTGATGCAGACATAAAGTTAGCGTCTTGCGGACTATTTGTCTGACTCACTGTATCATATCTGTAAAAAAAAAAAAAAAATATTTGGACTAGACTAACATGTTTTGGACTTTTGATATGTCAGCTTTTTGGGGGGGGGGGGGGGGGGGGTACTGCTGGAAACAAAAATGGTCAATGAAAATTCAAGAAAAAGTCTCAAGAATATCAAAGACCAAGTTCACCAGTTTAATTTTTTAAATCAATCAGCAAAATCCTGTATAATTTCAACAAATAAAAATCAAATCCATCAGAAAGCATCTCTGCTAGCTTTTGATCTACTGAATGCCATATTTATTGCTGTTACTCAGCTTTGCACGGGTACATGTATATTTTATCTCAATTTTTGTAACAATTGACCATAACTATGCTATAATCATTAATTGTCACAATTTAATCATTTAATACTGGACCAAATACAAACAAATATATCTAGAACTATTAAAGCATTGTAAAAATTGCGAAGTGAAAAGTGTAAAATGAAGTTTTCTCATCTTGACTTGCCTGATAAAATTGTTATTAATCATTAATAAATGTCAATTTTTGCAAACAAATGGTTATTAAGTTATTTTAAAATTCAGAATAGGTTTAAATATTTGGGTTTTTTTATATAACAAACAAACTTTATATATATATATTGAACAATTTAAGGCTCTACATGTATAATATGCTGTTTAGTTGTAGCTATTGAAGGGTGCATTCTGAGTGAGCAAAAATTAATTGAATCAATTTTATAGCTAGTTTTATCAATTTCCAATTTATTCAACATAATTTCCAAATAATTTTTAGACAAATCATACAATTTTTGTTGACTTTGCTGTAAAAAAATGAATGTCTTAAGATCTTTACATGCCATGTTCATAAAAAATAACATTTTGTATAAAATATATGTGTCAGATACAATCAGTCCTAGTAAACACATACAACAGATTACACAATTTATTTTACTTTGCTGTACCTTTGTGTAAAAAAACATTGAATGAATGTCTTGCCCAAGATCTTTACATGCCATGTTCATAAAAATATATATTATGAAAATAATTAAATTTGTGTACTTTTATCCAATCAGTAGCTTAGTTGATATTTGGTATAGTGACGCTAGTTATCTAGGTCACACAATATCCAATCAAAAACTTAGTTGTTATTTAGTGCAGAGTAGTGACACTAGTTTTCTAGGTCAGCAGAAAACGTGCCTCATTACAGCTTGCAAACCTGGGGAAGAGCAGTAGCAATTAATTAAACCAGCTTTATATTTTGTATATGTGTGAGATATGATCAGTCCTAGAGATAAGTTAACATATACTTACAAAGAACCAGGATATAACTGAGTATAGTTCATTTTACTGCCTTTACTTTCTTCTATTTTCTTCGATATCTGGTACTTTTCCTGATAATTTTAAAACAATCAAACATGTTAAAGATACATTACACAAGGGCTAAATCTGGCTACTGCACTTTTGGCCTGAAACGTTATCTGAATTATGAATGAGACATTAATTAACTTATCCAGACCATAATCAACTCTTGATGCCATTCCTGGCCTGCAATATTCACTGGAATTGAGTACATTTTGTGACAGGTGATTTAACTCAAAATATATAATCGAGACTTTTCAGCTTATTCTCTTTTAATCAAGAATTATTAAAAATTGATAGGTAGTTTCTAAATAGTTCTGAGAGAGAAAGCGAGAGAAATGTTTAGTAGTTTGACTTGACACTTTTTACCTTTCAGTTACAAAATCACATAATAAGAAGGAGGGTAATATAGGCTATATCCTGTTCCTCAATTCTTTTCTAACAATAAAATATTGTTTATATAAAAAAAACATGTAACTTTATATCATTACCTCTATTGTTATGTTTGATATGTCTCTTGGAAAAATAAATAAAAAAAACAAAATAACTACTCACCCTTCTTATTGCCAATTTGACGTCTGTTGGGACGTCAGGTATAATAGCTGCTAATACATACTTTAACGCAAACACAATATGCTGTAACACACAAAAATATAATCATATAACATTTAATAGTAATGAATTTGTATAGCACTGAGTGCTCCACGCCATTCTTCACAATTCCAACTGCCAAGGGATCTTTTACGTGCAAGCCACAGGACCTTCATTTTTCATCCAATCCAAACAACTAAACAGCTGCCCTTGTTAGGCCCTCCATATTGCATCACTGAAAATGGGAAACCACGATGGAAAACTTTCTAGGCCAATGCAGGGATCGAACACTCGATCTCCAGGCTAACGAGCCAGCGCCTTACCCACGTGATTCCCAAGTAGTTACAATAAATGACTAATATTTACCTCAAAGCCGATGACAATCCACAGTTTTTCCTCCATTGTATATTTACCACCCCAATTTGAAGTAAAGGCGATTAAAAATGCATTTGTTAAAACACCAATGATATTTACAAAATACAAAATATCATACCACATCCCTTGAAAGAAAAATAATAGTTCGATTGATTGAACATTTTGAAATTGATTCCCCGTTAATAGAGAGAGAGAGAGAGAGAGAGAGAGAGAGAGATGGGGTTTAACGTCCACTCAACACAACAAGGTCATTTCAGGACTAACAAATGGTTTAATTTTACTTCAATAATTCGCTTGCAGGTAGGAGGGGTCTTTAGCAGTGGGAGGAAACCTGAGTGCCACGAGGTTGAGAATGCGCCCTTTTTTTCATGCCACATACGATCACACCATGTTGTACACTCATTAATTACTTGCATATTTATAATTTCATAAAATGCAACTCAAGCTGAAAATGCTCATTAACAAATTTAGTTCAAAGCTTTGACAAAACAAAAGAACCTACCAATATCTTGAGCTATGAAAGCGATTGGTCGCCTGTACCACCACAACATTCTTTTAGCATCGACTCTAATATCAACTAAATTTGTTATCAGGGCCAGTATAGGAGCTAACGGAAAAGACACAGCAAATAACTGAAATAAAAAGTGAAAAGAAATGGGTTTAACATCCTACTGTTCTGCTCTGAACCAGGCTAATGAAGACGGGCATACCCCATACTAAATTTGCTATCAAGGCCAGTATAGGAGCTAACGGAAAAGACACAGCAAATAACTGAAATAAAAAGTGAAAAGAAATGGGTTTAACATCCTACTGTTCTACTCTGAACAAGGCTAATGAAGACGGGCCTTCACCATATAGAGTGCTATGAGTGAAATTTTGCCTGGACAGCGTCATTACGGCCTACTCTTATATCGAATTCCAAAAGTCAAGGGACAAATAGGGTTTAATGTCCACTATACACAACTAGGTCATTTCGGGACTAACATGGTTTAATTTTATTTCAATAATTTGCTTGCACGTAGGGGTCTTTAGCAGTGGGAGGGAACCCACGAGGTTGAGAAGGCGCCCCTATCTCCATGCCACATACACTAATACCAGGACTCGAAACCACAGCCGCAAGCCAGAGGTGGCCGGCCAACTAGAGGTCGAAGAGCGGCACTATAGACCACTAGGCCATCCCAACCCCCAAAATGTATATGACCTAAACATTAAATACAATACAGTATGTAAGAAGTATATAAATATCAACTGAATTAATGGGTTTTCATTTTAAAAATAGATTTAAATTGGCTATTGCGTAAATTAGAACTATTTAGTAATTTAGGCGCTTAACCAATCACAATTAAGACACGGAAAATGACTTACCATTAAAAACCCATATTGTATGACCTTTTCAGTATATTCTCCTAATGTAAAATCTCCAAGTGAAGGCTTTTTACGCTCCCTTTGAAGAAATTCTTTATGTGGTACTCTGCCATTTCCCAACGTTCCCTTCGTCCCTTCATCCACCTTATTCTTACCACAGCAAGGACAACATCCACATCCTTTACATGAAGGAAAGAACTTGTTAAACATCCGTCGAACAAACCTGTTAAAAAAGCATAAAATCAAAGAAGATATTTTTAATACCACCCAAGCTAAATCTTAAATTACTCGTTACTTGCAGTTACAGACCGTGACCTAAAATTTATCTTTCGGACCAAGGGGTTAAATTTACACCTATCGGTTTCTTTTGAAGATATGTGTATTGTTATGGGCAGCAAATTAATTGTGTTAATAGTGTTCAAAATTATTTACAACCTGTAAACTTCATTATGTAAGAGTACATAAACAAAAGAGACACTAATAGTAAGGGCAGGAGGACCGCACTATACGCAAAACAAAAATATACAAGATAAACCTGTGGACAAGACAGAAAATAGACATTGCAAAAACCAATCCGGGGGCTAGCCGTAATCGTCCACTGTGCTGTACAGTCCCGGGCCTGTTTTGGTACAGGCTTAACTAAAGTGATTTATAAAAAAGACGTAACAAAAAAAAAAGCGACCAATCTTGACAGTTGTCGTCTCTTCAATGGCGATAGCCTGCTAGTTGACGTCAGGTGTTAGAACGTCAAATAATCAACGTCTTACCTCTTCTTCTTCATGGTAATAAATAAAACATTTAGAATGTTTTATTTATTACCTTGAAGAAGAAGATTATTATTTTTAGGATAGAATACAATAATCTATTATGGTCATGTTATGATGTACTACAGTTTTACCCAATGCAAAGATTTAACATTTGTATTAAAATTTGTTAAAAAAATACTTGTCTAATCAACAATTAAGGAATAAGTTGAGGATCTACCATACTTACGGTAGGATAATATCTTTAAGCAGTTTTGGAAATGGTTTCATAAGCATAAGAACTAGAACTTGAAACGAGAGTTGAGACATACAAGTTCCTGAACAGAAATCTTTATACTGATCGCCTTCCACCAATATACTGTTAAATCTCTACAAAAATAAATACATTAATAATATTAACAACTTTCAATCCATTATCCCATTTTAAGAAACTGTCTATTTGTCGCTTACTTTGTTTTTGTTCCAGATAAGCAAGACAGTATTTTTTGAAGTATTTGACATTTCTTCGTTCATAGAAGATCAATTTTACTAAAAAATTTTATCATATTGCTTTTACATCATCTAGTTTTTAACTATTATAGTGAGAACTGCCAACTTGTTATCTAATCTCCCATAATGTATCTTTAAGTCATATCCACTGTTTCACTTCAAAAGCTGTGACGTCACTGTCAGTAATCTAAATTGCAATCAACAGAATTGCGGTGGGGATTTCATGTTACTTTTGTTAGTTGTAGTTACAATCTGATTAAAACACAGATCCTATTTCGTTTCATTTTTTTCTAGCTCAAAATTTTGTTTTTTTTTGTTTAAAATTTTGTTTTACTTGTCTTCACAACACCAGAATCTGGAAGACTTGTTATATAACAGTCATTCTAGTTGATGCGAGGAATTTGCCAATGTAACAATCTGTTACTACGAGTTCTTGCCATGCAGGTAAACCCTTAGAAACATCAACACTGATTGACTAATCAATGCCTGACGTCATAGAGTCAAAAGCCGCTCGTGTGACCCCTGACATGACCTTCTCGTACAAATTGTCAGATCTTTATAGTGTAGGCCATCTAAAGTGTAAAAAAAAACGATACGAGATATAGATCTGTTTTTAAATCAGATTGTGATAATGGGCGTCCTCGCTAGAGATAAAGGGACATAACTTATAGGCGAGGCAGACCCATGTGATCTCATTATTTACCATATAGCACAGTTTTCCTGTACATTCATTACGAACGCGTTAATATGGAATTTAATAACGATATGGTTCTCTTACCATCGATAAGGTCACATGGAACCGCATTTTTACTAGCGACGCCTGGTGGGAATTCCTTCAGCAAGGACACCCTTTAAACATGTAGAGAAGTAATAAATATTGGTGGTCGTACTTACACCTCTGAAGAAAGCTATATAGAAACAGGATGCATAGCTGTTTACAAATTGAAAGGCAAATAGTTTGATTATCAGAGAATCATTATAACTTGTTTGTGTTCTGTGATTTTCTGAAGAAAAAAACACAAAAGAATAATTAATGAATATAATTACAGTCGACTTGTGAGATCATCGTTACAATATGTCGGATTACGCTGAGTTTAGATACATTTTATTTTAATATGTGTCAAGGTGAGTATGGTGCTTGTCCCAATTTCAATCCCAAAGTTGATTGAGAATTTTGTTTTATGTGTGGTGTGGGAAAGAAGGCCTGGCAAGACAAAAATGTTCAATTTTAGGAAATGAAATGAAATGAAATGGGGTTTAACGTCCTACAGTTCTGCTCTCCAAACTGGGCTAATGAAGATATGCATTCGCCATACAGTGTGTTATGAGGGAAATTTTGCTCATACAGCAGTGCTACGGCCTACTCTTATATCAAATACCAACTGTCAAGGGATCTTTTACGTGCACGCCAATGTGTACACGAACCTTAATTTTCCGTACCATTCGAACAACTAGACAGCTGTAATTGTCGGGCCCTAGATGAGAAATGAAACACCAGTATATACCCATGTGTAGTAGAAATATTAGAGAGAGAGGTAGAGAGAGAGAGAGAGAGAGAGAGAGAAAGAGAGAGAGAGAGAAATTGCAAAATGTTACACTGCAAGGTATATGCCCCATCTTCATTAGCGCAAAATAATTTTATTGAACATTGTCAATTACTCCGGGTTTTTTTTTATGATAAAATCTATATACTATAAAAGAAGCCCAGTCATTTTCTGATGGAACTAGAATTTAGTTATTCAGTCAAAATAGAGAGAGAGAGAAATGGGGTTTAACATCCACTCAACACAACTAGGTCATTTCGGGACTATCATATGGTTTAATTTTATTTCAATAAATCACATGCGCGTAGGGGTCTTTATAAGTGGGAGGAAACTGGAGTGCCCGGAGGAAACCCACACCACATACGCTCACGCCAGGGCTCGAAACTACAGCTACAAGCCAGAGGTGGCCCGCCAGCTAGAGGTTGAAGCTCAGCGCTCTAGGCCACTAGGCCATCCCAACCCCCCAATGAAACCAGAGTTTAGTTATTCAGTAAAATAGAGAAATCAAAGTATAACTATGGCGCAGGATTCAAGGTAATGACAGAACTAATTATAATATAATGAGCTTGGTCGCCGGGGAGACATTCCTCACGGGGTCAATTACTTTGAATTGCACATGAACCAATTCCAACCCTAACCCAAGTACACGTTGCCTGTCAGTGTAGCTAAAAATAAACCATCATCTTGTTTATGAATGCAAGATTTCGTCAATTCACCATGGACAGTGCAGTGAGGAATGTCTACATTGTCTAAAATTTCATATATCGTTGAGTTTCTCACGAAACGACGAATCTGATATATATTTAAGTATTGAGAATTATGTATTGAGAAATTTATACTCTGTTGTTCTCTTTGTAGTCATCAAATACCAATATTTATTTATGATGTATTATTTCATACATATACGTCAGGATACTGGATGTCATTGAAATAAATATTATTATGTTATGGCCACAGAGATAACAACAGAGTATAAATTCTCAATACATAATTCTAAATACTTAAATATATATCAGATACGACATTCCGCAAGAAACGTGATGATATGGAGCAATTATAATTAATGAAATGATAACATACCCCATTCTGTGAGAAAAACAGCCAGTTTATCATAGACCTGTTATAATATATAAAACATTTAAAATAAATCAATGATTTATCGTGTGTTTTGGTTGGTCAATTAGACAATAACAGGCCTCTTAATAAGATAATTCACCGCATAATTATATCATACACACTACCTTAATGGAGCTGACCACAATAGAGAAAAAAAAATTTGATCTCGGTATATTTGACGAAAAATGTATTTTGGATGACAATTTTGAGAAGTTGGGTAATAAACAAGGAAATACACAATTTTGTTTGAAAGAAAAATAAATTCACAGTCAATGAACTAATTTCGTTAAAAGTATATCTTATACTGTCTTTTAGTAAAAGCACACAAACACAATTCAATTCCTTTTCTTTTCATCATTGAGAGGGGGGGGGGGGATTGGACTTATTAGACAAACAGTAAGTGTCCGGAAAAGTAAGCTTACCCTGCCTGGCGCCACACCCGTCATTGCTGCATCCAAACTATTAGGCGAAATGTCGGTAAAATAGCGTGATTGGCCAATGAAATATCGGTATGCAAAATGCATGCGATGAACTGTGTTACGTCTGAAATATATATTTTATACTGACCTTGCCAAGTAAGAGGATTGAGACAGCATTAAATATGGAAGAGATGACTGTAGTTAGCAGTAGACATTCTGTACTAGATACATTCGGACAATAATCCACATTGACAATAACACGATATATAATCACAGATGTAACACTTATAATAACCAATAACATCTGCAATATAACAAAGTACATAATAACAGATGTAACACTAATAACCAATATCATCTGCAATATAACAAATTATATAATAACAGATGTTACACTAATAATAACCAATATCATCTGCAATATAACAAATTATATAATAACAGATGTTACACTAATAATAACCAATATCATCTGCAATATAACAAATTATATAATAACAGATGTTACACTTATAATAACCAATATCATCTGCAATATAACAAATTACATAATAACATATTATTCTCTATATTTTCATCTTACACGGACTGGTTCCCGCTCTCCCTCAGATGTATCACTGAGATCCGAACGTATTCGCACTGTCACAGGGAATCTTCCGCCCTCCTACTTTTTGAGTGTGGGGGTTTCATCGTCTTTTTGACTTGGAACTTTTTATCTCACTTTTTTCGGGCGATCCAGCATCCTCTGTGGATCCCCTCACACTCCAGAGACACCTAAAGCGCTACTATAGCGTGCTTTCTCTACCACCTATATCCACCGGTATGGAAGAAGAAAATCGGAATAAACGACCTAGAAACGATATCGAACCTGTAACATTTTTTTTCTACAACCTTTACCAACAATCGTAAGAAACTTCCAGACAATCTATTTCCGTATCTACGGGTCTTCAGAAAATTACGTTTCAACTTACTCAAATGTGAGAACTTATCTACAGAAAAATACTTTAAAAGGATTAAATCAAAGTAAACTTTACCACAAAATGCTGAACTCTCCCCTACTTGATACCACGTATTCAATTCGATTAACTTTATTTAATATTTCGAATTCACCTTTTGAAGCAGAATAGATTTTAAAAATTTCCGCTATACCAATGATACAGAAATTAGAAGAATAATCTATACCCACTTTGGTTTTGATTTAGAATAACCTACTTCACCCGTAAGAAGAATATATACCAGATCGAGGAATACCTATTGAAACCAAATCGACAGTCTATTTTTACTGCATCTATTTTTAGAAATACTATTAGTATTATTCTGAAAACTTCGAACATTTTTCTCTCGTGGCCCTCTAAAACTACAGAATATTTTTATTCGTAGAGGTGACCAACAACCTTCCTATTCTCTCGCAATACGATCTACCGCCTATCAACATCACCTATTTTACGATCCAGGGTTGAACCACTAAACTACTCCTTTTTATTTCACCACCGATACTCTAAAAACCGATCGCAGCTAATTCCATACGTATAGTCTGTCATTTGCTCTGCACGTTTGAAGACTAGGAGGTTCCGGATGACCGAGGCTATACAGATTCATCTCCAAGGAAACTACCGCCATTGATGTTACCTGACCAGTCACTTGATGATAATCGGCGTTTTTATATATTTATATTTATTTGTTTCGTTTTTTAAGTAATTAAATTTTGTTTGTACATCCATTTTTACCCATATTTATCATTATTATTTTTATAATCCCAGTATAGGGATTATATTTCTACCGTTTTTTATCTATTTTTTAATCCCAGTATAGGGATTCAATTTCTATTTTTTTAAAAAAATCCCAGTATAGGGATTATTTTTTTAACATTTTTTTATATTTTTTAAAATATCTTCAATTTTTAATCCCAGTCTCGGGATTAATTAATCCCAAATTATTTTAAAGCGCATGCGCTAAAACTTTGTATATATTAAAATTTTGGGATTATTTTTCATCATATTGTTCGTACTACCAACTGATGAAGGGCTATTAAGCCCGAAACGCGTTTTGGTGAAGATTATATTTTTTTAAAAACCACACAGTGTTGAATCTAGTTTGTTCCTGGGGGATTATTCTCTATATTTTCATCTTACACGGACTGGTTCCCGCTCTCCCTCAGATGTATCACTGAGATCCGAACGTATTCGCACTGTCACAGGGAATCTTCCGCCCTCCTACTTTTTGAGTGTGGGGGTTTCATCGTCTTTTTGACTTGGAACTTTTTAACATATGTAATACTTATAATAACCAATATCATCTGCAATATAACAAATTACATAATAACATATGTAATACTTATAATAACCAATATCATCTGCAATATAACAAATTACATAATAACATATGTAATACTAGACATTTATCATGTTTTTTAATGTTTAATACTTCTACTTGTAATCAACTAAATGGCATAAAAAGTTTCTATAGTAACAAGCATATTTACCATAAAAAGCAGCACCGAGCTTGAAGCGGTTATTTTCAAAAATTGTCTTTTAAATGGATAAAACTGCATCTGTTCCTGTGTTACTGGATCCTATAAAAACCAAAAATATAAAATTAACAATTTGATTCCTGCAACACCCATAGGAAAAATGAGTTCGCGCCTTAGCACATTGCACTGCAAGCTCAAGCGAGTGCCATCTCTCAAACAATCAGCATACTTTCTTTGTCTAAGTTACATGCGGTTTTGTCCAAGAACCTACAATCAAAGCACCGTCAGGCAGAACAATCCCACTTATTACTAAGACTTCCGAGTATCCTCTTGCAATTAAACAGCAAAAAAATTGGCAGAGGATAATCCACGAATTAAAAGAGGTGAGAGGACAGGGAGAGAGAGAGAGAGAGAGAGAGAGAGAGAGGGAGGACAGGGAGAGAGAGAGAGAGGACAGGGAGAGGGAGAGAGGGAGATAGACAATGAAATATCCCACTTATTTCTAAGACATTCCACACTTTGTGCAAGAGCGAGAGAGAGACAGGGGTCTTTAGCTGAAGGAGGAAACCAAAGTTACAGGTCTGACTCAATGAAAACCTTATGATCTAATGCTTGGGGTAGGGTTTATTGCGTTTAAACGGTTTGGATGCAAACTTTTGATGGATAAATTGGTATGAATACGCTTTTAGTCCACATAAATCCTCAAATCACACAGTTAAAATTTTAATGAACAATCACCACAAATTTAATAAGAATCTGTCAACAACTCTGATGTGTTGAACACTGAGAAGGAATTGTCAACTTACTGCTTTTACTTTCGTTCCATAAAATTGAGGTCTGTCTGGTTCTTTAGATTCAAAATCTTCTACATCCCATTCATAAGCCAAAGTGGCCGTCTTTCTCTTCCATGCCTCTAGAAAAATTGTTCCTGTCAAAATCAGAACATGCCAATTTCATTATTTCAGTAATAATCTTATGTAGGCATAGCCAGTTTACTTTTAAACATACATTATGCAAGAGCTAAATCGGCCCATTGCAGGTTTTTCTTTAGGCCTCAACTGTTATCTAAATTATTAATTAACTTATCCAGACAATAAGCAACTGTTAGCCTGCGATATTTACTGGATTACAGTCCAATTTGCTGCTCAACTTTCATACATGATGAAAGCAAGAAATGGATAATCAAGACTATGTTGTTTATCATACCGAGGCTAGGCCGAAAATTCAATCACTGAATTCACAGTTCAGTGTGGATCAATTTGACTTGAAATTTTCAACAAATTCCCTTTAAATTATCTATTTTTTAACTTTTACAATGAGAACTGCCAGCCCTTTATCTGATGTTCCAGAATGGATCCTTAAGTTTGTTTTTCAGGACCCTGGTTAGTGGGTGCAGAACGGTGGACACAGATGGAAGAGGACGGAGGCAAGTCACTATGGCGGTGTCTTTGGACAATTTGGCTTAAAAGGGGAGTACAGCTCTTTATCTAATCTCCCATAGTGTATCTTTAACAATTAACATAGTGGTTATTGTTACGACAGACGAGATTGAGCAAAGTTGAGAACGAATTTCAAAATGGCCGCCAATCTCCCCAAAATCAGCTTTGAAAAAGAAGCAGTATTTTCAAACTGAGGGCAGCAATTAAGAGATGGAAAAGATTAGGGTTAGGACTATTTTTACGACTTTTCAGTTTTTAAATTTTTTCGATGGAGGGCTTTGAAAACATCGTCGTAACAATAGCCTGGGGACTATTTTTCACATCTTGTCGTAACAATAGCCACTGCCTTAAATAAATTAGCTTATTGCTAATCATTTTTGTATGATTGTTATCAACAGAGGAGACAGGTAACATTCAGTTTATTTCATTATGGCTGCTATTTCACATGCCTCGTTGATATTTATGTGCATATAATTAGTCATATTTCAAAACTTTAAACATGCATTATTCAAGAGCTAAATCTGCCTAGTGCAGGTCTTTATTTGGGCATGAAATGTTTTCTAAAGTATTAATTAGACATCAATTAACTGATCCAGGCCTTAATCAAATTTGGATGGCATCAGATTGCTCTGATATTAAACAGATTAAAATGTTTCAGTGATAAATCAAATATGGCGCGCCCAGACGCCTTAGCTTTGATCAACCAGGACCATGGTTGAAACTATTGCACAGGTCGGCCAAATCTTTAAATGCCAATATCTTCGCTTGCAATAGAGTAATTTGAATGAAATTTTCAAATCATTCATTTTACATCATCTACTTTCGAACAAGTATAGCAAGAATGGCTAGTTCTTATCTATATCTTGAATAATGTAACTTTAAGAATATTGTGAAAACTTACCCCATAAGCATATGATCAGACCAAAGAATGGAGTGGCATCATTATCAAATGATTCTTTAACTAAATCCAACACACCAACTACAGTATTTTTGATACTATAAAATACAATTACATATATACCGATACGAAAATATATTAACTCATTATAGACACAGAGAGAAAGAAATGGGTTAAACTAGGTCATTTTGTGACAAACACATGGTTCAATTTTATTTCAATAATTAATTCACTTGTGCATTGTGTTCTTCGGCAGTGGGAGGTAACAGGAGGACCCAGATAAAACCCAAGAGGTTGGGCAGCGACCCTACTCTTCGTCATATACAGCCGAGGAATCGTAACCACGCCACTTGACTCAATGACAGACCTTATGATCCAGCGTGCACATGCTAACCATTTGGCCACCCAATCCCACTGACTCATTATAAGATTCTACAATTGTTATATACAGTCGGTTAGGAGTTAGAAATTATATACCTCTTTCATTCGGGTTGAAAAGAAGAGAGAAATGGGGTTTAACGTCCACTCTACACAAACTAGGTCATTTCGAGACAAACATGTGGCCAACCCTTAAAGGTAGTTAAAAGTTAATAACTTACTTATCAATAGTTGAACTGGTAACATTACTTGATTGATCTGTACCACTACTTTCTTTACTGGCACTACAAATATTAACAAAGAAATCCCATTTATATTTCAGGAACCAAAAGTGGTAAATTCTGTGTAGAAGGCTCTTCAAACCATTTTTTCTAGCTTTCAGCAACTCTCAGCAGATTCAACGACATTCCAATATCCTGCTGGAGACCAGGCCCCCAGTTTTACAAAACATTCTCAGACTTAAAGTTACATTAGTTAAGAGCTAAATCTGATTACTACAAGTCTTAATTTAGGCTTCAGATGTTATAGAGTTATAGAGATTATAAATTAGACATTAACAAACTTATTCAGACCATAATTAGCTCTCAATGGTAAGGCTAGACTGCCATATTTATCGGATTGTTGTCCGATTTGCAAGAAAACTTTCCTGCGTGATTAAACAAATAAATGGAAAATCGAGACTATTTGTTTCGCCTTTCCGACTTCAGTAATGATGATCGAGGCTAAGCGAAACTTTCATTCGAATTGTTCACGGTTCTAAGTGGATCAATTTGACTGAAATTTTCAGCAAATTGCCTTTACATTATGTAGTTTTTAACTATTATAGTGAGAACTGACAACTCGTGACAACTTTCTCAAACTTATTCATCTTTTGTAAACTAAAATATAGCCCTTTATAAAATCTGTGTTGTTTTAATGTATCAAATACATCAAAAAGAGACCATGTGCAAAGTTTGTATATAAACTGATTTAAATTCAATGGTTTCCGTTTTTACTCCGATTTCAAAATCAGTTATGTTCAACGAAATAAGGCATGCAGTTCCAATCTAGTGCACATTTTTAGCGTCTGGTCTGGTGTAATGTGCTGTCTGGTTTGGTGTAATGTGTCTAGCCTCGACCCTAGAGTCTCCTATTACAACTGGGGCTGAAGTGCATTATGGTACACGATTCGTGTACCAATGTTAAAAAAAATTATTTTATCTTAAATATCGGATATCAGAAGGTCATCTTTTCCTGATAAGTTTACATCATCAATGTTGATTTAAATTGACCAATAATTCTTGTTTTCGATGTCAATGATTTTGGAGGATTTTGAGTTACAGACTTAGGTCCTTTAATTATTTTAGATTATTATCATCTTTACCTTACAACCAATCCATATATAAAGATACCAATACCAAGTAGTGATGGCAGCCATAAAGATGTTATTAACATTCCAGACCACGCAAAATAAAACGCAATTTGTTCACCAAAATAATTTCTGATTTTCCATAAAGGTTGAAATTTGAAAAATCTTGTCCATGTGTCATCCAAATCTTTTCGTGGGTCTTCATCAATTTTGACGGAAACCTGCGAGCTATCGTCATCACTGACATCAAAATGTTCATCGATGCCTTCCTCAAGCTTTTTACGACTCTGAGAATTTTCATGAAGGATCATACAATCTGTGTAACTCTTTTTCATTAACAAATAAAGTAAACCTGAAATATTTAAAATATCTATGAGTATATAATGGACCCGAGAGAGAGAGAGAGAAATGGGGGTTAACGTACACTAGACACGAATTAGGTTTAATTTTATTTCAATAATTCGCTTGCGCATAGGGGTCTTTAGCAGTAGGAGGAGGTAACCGGAGGACCCGGAGAAAACCCACGATGTTGAACAGGTGACCCTACTCCTTGCCACGTACAAACGGGGATTCGAAACCACGCCAGTTGACTCGATGAGAGGCTTTATGATACAGCGTGCGCACGCTAACCATTCAGCCATCTAACCCCCAAATGACAACACGAATTTGGCAACTGAATAAAGGAGTTAAAATGTACTCAATTACACAACCCTGATATCATGTGATAATATGACATCACTGAATAACTTGGCGAACAACGCGCGACCCGTATATACGTACTGAAACGTTCTTCTTCAAGTGGCATTTAGTAATTGAACAGTAACACAATAACCCTTTTTATGGATTAACAATTACTGGTTTATTAATATGCAACGTGCTTGATAAAGATAAGTGTATCATCGTCGAAATGTTGCATGTTAATAAACCATAAATAGTGTTATTGTAAGACTGAAACGTATAATTGTGAAAGCTATACATCCTACTAACCCTTTTTCTTGAGAACTTTTCTATTAGAAGATTCTGTGGCGGCATTATGGGATTCTTGAGGAGATAAATAATTCATCATTGTATCAAACCTCGATTGTGGATCGTCTTCATCAGGATTTGATCCTTCAATTTTCTCGGTTTCACTTCGAATATCCATATTTATCAAAATATGATAAACCTAAAGAGAGCGACAGAAATGGGGTTAAGCATTTACTCTACACAAACTAGGTCATTTGAGGACTAATATGTAGTTTAATTTAAATTAAATAATCCGCTTGTGCGTAAGGTTCTTTAGCAGTGGGAGGAAAGCGGAGGACCCAGAGTAAACCCACGAGGTTGGACAGGAGACCCTACTCCTTGTCACGTACAACCAAGGATATGAAACCGTGCCAAGTGACTCAATGGCAGAATGCATGTGCTAACCATTCAGCCATCCACCACTGATAAACCTTAAACAATAGATCATTTTAAGGGTTGACATTGCATAATCACGTCTTAACCCAAGACCACAAGATGTTCAATGTTTTACTATGAAGTGATTACCATAAAATGGTGACTATTCAATAATTGATCAAATAAGTGAAACGTCAGGCCCCGAGTTCACAAAGCATTTTAAGAATTAAGTTAACAAGGATAGCCGTGGCGATAGCGAGGCAGCTTCTCACCAATGCAACAAGGGTTCAATCCCAGCTCAGGGCAAGAACTTTATTGTTGTTAGTGAGAGGGATATTCAGTCTCCCGTCCGATCAGGCAGGTTTCCCCCGAGTTCTTCGGTTTCTTCCTGCAGTAATGATCGAAATCATTCGCACGATCTGTGCCAAGGGCCAAATTGAAAATAAGCCTCAGGCTTAATTTGTTACCCTTGTAAAATGATGAGATTATAACAATTTACTCAAATTTGTTCTCCTTATTTTTACTAAAATAAAGCCCTTTTTAAAAAAAGTTATTTTAATATATTAAATACACCAATAAGATACTGTGTGCAAAGTTTTGTGTTTCTGGATCAAAGATATTTCTCATAAACAGTGATTGAAAGTTGAGTTGATTCTTAACTTAAGTGTGAGAATGCTTTGTGAACTCGGGGTCAGGACATCACAATCCTGCATAAAAGTAAAGCAATATGGTATACTTACCAAAGAGGATCTTAATGCTGGCCGAAAAAAGTTGGATGGATCTGTATGATATTGGTACATGTCAATTCTATCCATGTAAAACTGAGAGCTCACATAATCAACTGAAATATTAAAATAATTATTTATATTTTGTTTTGTTATCTACCTAGATTTCCTATAAACTACTCCTCAACCTCCTAACAGAATATTAATGAGCAATATTGAACTGCGAGCTAACAAAATCAACTAAACTAAATATTTTTTTAAATATTTACATTTTGTTATCTACCTAGGTTCCCTACAAACTCCTCTAGTTACATTTATAAAACCCCTCAACCTCCTCACAGAATATTAATGAGCAATATAGTTGATATATTTTAAACCTATATTAGTTATCGAATATAGCGTAAGAAAACTAAAACTATCGAATAACTGAAGTACAGCAGAATCTCTATTAAAGCCCCAATACCACTCTTGTTTTAACTGAATAACATGTCCCAATCATTATTCTGGTCAACAAATTGTACTATTTTACAATATTCCAATTAATAAATGATACAAATTTCATCTTAACACACCTAATTTTAAAAATTGGAAAAATTCAACTACATGCCGTAACATGGTTTGAAAAACTTTACGTAAACATCTTCAAATGCAACTTGGATTTAAACATATTTTCGAACCCTCTGGACAAGTTTGGAAAAATTCAACTACATGCCGTTACATGGTTTGAAAAGCCTTACGTAAACATCTTCAAATGCAACTTGGATTTAAACATATTCGAACCCTCTGGACAAGTAAGATATGTTGTAATGGATAATTTACACAACAGGAAGGAAACTTAAACATCTAGTAGTTAGAATAAGGATAATTTTTTTTTCTGGACCTGTCAAGCCAGCAAGAGTGTTATTGTCCCTTTAAGCAGACACTCAAGTGAATTTTCATGACTGACCGCTTGACGGGAGTGGCCTCTTGATAAAATCTCAGAATTTTTTGTGATGACATCTATTAGATATTAGGCTTGGATGCATTGGAAGCAAACATCAATACTTGCATCGGTAAATTCTGACGGTCGCTGAAACATGCTTGGAACTATTAATCACAGGATAAGCGGGGATGTTACGAAGAATGACAAGATGGTATCATTCAACAATGGCCGTTGAATGGGCGATGTTTCGTTATATTTATTAGTAAAATAGTGACCGCTGGCCGCATTAAGAGGAGTGATTGTTCATCAAAGAAAGAGAAATAGAGAGAAATGGGGTTTAACGTCAACTCAACACAACTAGGTCATTTTAGGACTAACATATGGTTTAATTTTTTATTTCAATAATTCGCTTGGGCGTAGGGGTCTTTAGCAGTGGGAGGAACCGGAGTGCCCGGAGGAAACCCACTAGGTTGAGAAGGCGTCCCTATCTCCATGCCACATACGGTCACACCAGGGCTCGAAACCACAGCCGCAAGCCAGAGGTGGCTCGCCAGCTAGAGGTCGAAGCACGGCACTCTAGACCACTAGGCTATCCAAACCTCCCCAACCCATTGTTACGGGATGAATTTATCGTTGCTGAATAGGAAAGGCTGCTTATACAGATTCTACTGTATTATGATACCAAAAACTCACCTTCATTGTCAGTTTCAAGATGTCTTTCAATAAATCTCCCTATACAACCATTATTATCCATGTCTGGATTATCACACTATAATAAAAAATATAATTACATTATCACACTTTATATAATAAAAATATTATTACATTATCACAATACAAAATATGATTACACTATAATAATAATAATCCTCTATTTATATAGCGCGATAATATAAAAACTAAAGTTTCTATTGGGCTTTTCAAGTTTTCTCTATTGAACTACGGAAACGCTTATATCACACTATTAGTATTAATAAAATATTACATGATCACACTATAATAAAAATACTATTATATTATCACACTATATAATAAAAATATTATTATATTATCACACTATCATAAAAAATATGATTATATTATCACACTATAATAAAAATATCATACATGATCACACTTTATCACCCAATAATATTCTACAGTAGATATCGTTTGTATGATAAATTACAAAATCTACTAGGAGATATCGCTTTACATGAATTTGATTGGTCAATCAATAAGGAACTACTTTCTTTTGTTTTATAGAAACCACTCATAAGTAACAGGTCAGTTTTTAAAAAAATTAAAACCAGCTTATCCAAAAGAAAAACTTACATAATGACCAAATTTGATATTTTGGCAATCAGAGAATAGGCATAACTTTGAAATGACCAAATTTGATATTTTACCAAAGAGAAAATAACTCTGGAATGGAATGTCGTTAAAAGCTGAATATAGATATGATTCGGCCTCCTATAACCGCAATGATTCAAACCCAAATTTTTAAAATCTGTAGCATCTGTCACTATCACTAGTATCTTATAAGGTTTTCGGTAAAAATCATCACCTCAATGTTTCCCACAAAATTTGAAAAACTTCCATGGATGTATAAAAAAAAAAATATTCTGAACTTACATCTTTTAAAGGCATTTCCAATTTCACTCTTTCAGCTTCTACACAAAGTCTTTTAAAGGGGCAGTGTAACTTCTTGTATATTAAATTCCCAATTTCAGTTTCTTGAATTGAGAAACCCTCGTCACGCAAACTGTCTTCAAATAATTCTCTATTCTGTATATGTTGCATTGTGCTTTCTTTCGCTTTCCCTTTTTCAACTGATGGATTTGAATTTGGATGAATCAGAACAAAATCGATTCTTTTACGCTCAGGAATAAGTTCATTTTTAATTGCTAAAGTTGAGTATCTCCGTTCAAAGGGTGTCATTTTTGGACCTTTTTCTTTTTTCTTGTGCTTATGTTTTTTATGTTTTTTGTGTAATTTTGTAGCAACATTCACAGCTTGACTTGTTCCTTTGAAACTTCTGCCAAGTTTCCCTTCTCCGTCACTTTCATGCTCTGATTCTTCAATGAGGTCGTGGAGATCATTATCCATTGTTGAAGATTCTGTGCTGTCCATTTACCTATAAAACTATAAACAAAAAAAGAAGATTAAAAAATAGTTTGGGCAAATGGTGGTGAACATGGTCTTAATCTTTTTGTAGATCTATTTCTCTTTTAAATAGCACTCCAAGAGAGAGAGAGAAATAGGGTTTAACATCCACTCGACACAAACTAGGTCAGTTCGGGGCTAACATATGATTCAATTTTATTTCAATAAATACGGGCATATGCCATACAGTGTGCTACGAGTGACATTTTGCCTGGGCAGCGGCACTACGGCCTAATCTTATATCAAATTCCAACTGCCAAGGGATCTTTTACGTGCATGCCAATGTGTACACGGGACCTCATTTTGTGGAAAATCCAACAGCTGTCCTGTATCACTGACAATGGGAAAATCTGGATGAACTTTCTCAGTCTATGCAGGGATCGAACAACCAGCCTCCAGGCTAGCGAGCCAGCGTCTTATCCACTTAGCCACGTGATTCCCTCCGTAAAGTAAGACGTTAAACTCCATTTTAGTCTCATATTGCTACAAAATAAATTAATAATATCCAAGAAAATAAAACATCTTCGGACCTGTTTGGATAGAAAGAGGAATCCGAATATGGCCGAATCCCTTATTCAAATATGTATAGTAGTTTATTCAGTCCTAACTATTTATTGTTATTGACTACCATATGCATAGGCTACACCATACTGAATAACACTGAATACAATGAATGTAATTCACTTTAGAAATCAGTACAATATAGTTACTTATATCTCTAACTCTATAGATTACTCAAGGTCAAGATCAAAAGTAATTCTGAAAAAAAAAACACTACTGGGATAAAAGCAAATTTATTATACCTCATATTGACGTGACCGTCAGTCCAAAGTACAGACGAGACAATTTTTTGTGTACCCATATACTTTTATAGTTCTGATCAAAACAACTGCACAATCTAGTGTTACAAAATCTTGATAAATTTACTTTTTTTTTATTACCATTCTTGCAAAATCTTTCTAAAGATAGCATGCAAATAAAAATATTTATTTTATGATCAGTAGTGGAATACCGTATTTATCAGTGAAATAAAAGTGTTATTCCACTGGCTAGCAGTAGTCCACGTTGTTTTTACCTAAAATGATTGTAAAATCATAAAATAAATAAAACATTTGTTGTTTTGTCGTGAATAACATATTTTATTTCATCTCTAAGCAAGAAAGCGTTTATATTTTCACTCATACTACACATTCATGAACATAAAAGTTTTCTTGCTTCTCGATGAAATAAAATATGCTATTCACGACAAAACGACAAATATCCTCTATATACAGATATAAACTTCAAAAACAACTTACGAAGTTACATAGGAGAGATTATAAGCCATGATTGTGTTAGGAGATTCCCCGCTATCCATGTCAACAGTTCTAGTCATAATGATCATTTATTCTTTATAATAGTTTATTATAGTGCTGAGCTGAATGTTAACAACCTACCACGACAAGTCCATTATCGGTATTATAATACAAAGTACACATTAGAACGTATTCCAAGAATTGATCTGTGTGGCACGCGGGGAGGGAACTTGAGAGCTCAAGCTCCCTCTATCTTTTAAACTCAAAAGAGAGAGAGAGAGAGAGAGAAATGGGGTTTAACGTCCAATCAACACAAACTAGGTTATTTCGGGACTAACATTTATATGGTTTAATTCTTTTTAATAATTTGGTTGCGCTTAGGGGTCTTTAGCAGTGGGAGGAAACCGGAGAACCCAGAGAAAACCCACAAGGTTGGACAGGCGACCCTACTCCTTGCCATGTACAAGTGTAAGATCAAAACCCTGCCAATTGAATAAATGACCTCATTGACCAATTGGGGGATCACAGTGGCTAAGTGGATAAGGCGCTGGTTTGCTAGCCTGAGGTCGGGTGTTTGATCCCTGCATTGGCCGAGAAAGTTCATCTCGATTTTCCGGCGTGATTTCTCCTCCTCATTGAGGCAGAAGGAGGGCCTGCCAAGGACAGCTGCTTAGTCGTTCGGTGGGACAAAAAACTGAGGTCCCGTGTACACATTGGAGTGTACGTAAAAAATCCCTTGGAAGTTGGAATTTGATATAAGATTAGGCTGTAGCGTCGCTGCCTGGGCAATATTTCCCTCATAGCACACTGTATGGCATATGCCCGTCTTCCATTAGCCCAGGTTAGGTGCATTATAGTAGGACGTTAAACCCCATTTCATTAATTCATTCATTGACCAATCAGCCACATATATACATACACCCTCCCTTTCATTTTAGTAGGGTAGTGTGGATTTTTGATAAATTCTAATTACATTTTAAGGAGAAAAAAATATTAGAGCCCACACAAAAATAAAAAACGTGCTTCAGAAGCTTTTTAGAATATTCATTGTCTCCAACAAGAGGCTGACTTCACCTAGTATCAAGGGATTACAAGTCCATTAAATAATCAATAACCTATATCATATGTCAACATTAATCTCATGGGTACAACTATCATAATGGTTTCAACTCACTTTATGGACGGTTATTGTGCAATATTTACTATAAACATAGTCTAAAAGGGTTATATGGCAAGCCTGGAAATAAAGCACCTGTCACAGACAATGTCCGGCAAAGATTGTGGCTTTGTCAGGCACAAAACCAGTCCTTCACGTTCATAAAATTGTGCGGGTCCCATAAAAAGCTCCTGTTACCTTGAATATATGCAGTTTAAAAGTAAAGAAAAACTGAAAGTAGTTTATTAATTTCAATATTAAGGAGAGAAATTTAGCTATTTTGAAGGAGTCTTTAATGACTCCTTTGAAAGAAAGCCAGCATGCGTCAAGAGAAGGAGGAGCAAAAGCTCGCCTTAAACATGAAGGACTGCAAAACCTCTGGTCTGTGCCTGTCATTTTGTCCGGCACTGATTTGTCTTTGTTATTGATATTATTAATATAATTATGTCCGGCACTAAGTCGAAAATGTGCAGGTAGACAGGTACGCCAGTTGACTCAATGAGAGATTTAAGGATAGATTATAAGCCATGATTTTGTTAGGAGTTTCCCTGCTATCCATGTTAACAGTTCTTGTCATAATGAGAGATTTAATGATACAGCAGGCACTAGCTAACCATTCGGCCATCCAACCCCCTTATGGTCTACAGACTTCCCTGATTATATATAATATATATAATATAGATAGAACTCAATGACCATTGAATACCACTCGAGTGTTTCATTGCCGAAGTATTCCACGAACGATAACTACTTGCAAATCTTAAAATACACATTGTACTATCATAAAAAATCATTACCACTAATGTTAAAATTCATCATCGATTCCCCCCTTTTTTACAAAAATTGTGGTTACCTAATTGTGACGCCATTACAGTTTGACGTAGTTTTGAAAGTGACGTCATTCTGGACAAAAGTAGTAGGTTTTCAGCCCATTGAATACCTATAGGTTATTCAATGGCTGTATTCAATGATATTTGCTTGCATTTGCATGAATAAATATAAAATAGGCAGATTTAGATCATAATACATCATTAACAGCTTTTAATAATTACGTAAATTATTCATTTAATCAAGGTTTAATGAACTAGACCTATATCAACCAATACAAAGTTCTCACTCTAATGACAATATATAAACTGCTTTTTTGTCATTTTACAAATTAATGGATGGTCCCCATATGGTCCATATATTGATTATAGATTAAACAGTTTCATTGTTGTATTAATTAATGAGACCATTGAAAATAAATCAGTTTATATACATTCATATTACAATATTATATGCATTGTGACCCACTTCTGTCAATTTCTAGGTCCCAAATGTTAGCGATTTAGCTCCTTTAATTAATGAGACCATTATTAATCCAAGACATCTCAGATCAATATTTAATTCTATAAAATGTATTTCATAGTCAAATTGTATCAGAAAATAAAAGCAAGTTTGTCAGACGACCACTTTTACATTCTAGCCTTTCACAACAAAATCTTTTTTTGTCACCAAGGTAAATAAAGGGACAATAACACTCTTGCTGGCTTGACAGGTCCAGAAAAAATAGCCTTATTCTAACTACTAGATGTTTAAGTGTACAAAGCCTGTTGTATAAATTAACCATTACATCCTATTTTACTTGTGCAGAGGGTTTTGAAATATTTTTTAATCTAAGTAACATTTGAAAAGATTTACATAAAGCTTTTCAAACCATGTAGTTGAATTTTTCCAATTTCCGTAAATTTGGTGTGTTAAGATGAAATTTGTATCATCAATTAATTGGAATATCGTAAAATAGTACAATTTGTTGACCAGAATAATGATTGGGACATATTATTCAGTTACAACAAGAGTGGTATTGGGCCTTTAACTATTTATATGTATATTATTGTATAATGTGCTCCCTGACAGTTACCAATATAAAATTTCTAACCAGACTCTAGATTTATTGATATTACACCGTTTCTCTTTCATAATTATAATATTGTAACATTACTAACATTTAACATCTGTCCAATAAAACTTCACGGCAACAGATGTCAACCAAGCAACTACAGCTATATGAAACATATTTCTTTTCATTGAATTTTAATGAATGTATTAAATGGTTAACTTTCTACTTTTCTGCATCATGGAAACTAGGCTAATGAAGATGGGGATACGCCAGTTAGTGTGCTATGAGGAAAATTTTGCCTACACGGCCATTAAATTCCAACTGTCAAGAGTTCTTTTACATAGCATCCAAATGTCCACACACTTTTCCCTAGCATCCCCTTGGTCCTCCTGCACAACAGACAAGGGTGAATAATTCCCTTGGTCCTCCTACACCACAGACAAGAAGAAACCACTCTGGAAAATCCCAGGGAACTTTCTTGGCCAACACTAAACTTAAACCCAATGGACTCTTCGTTAGTTAGCCAGTGCCTTTAGACACTGAGCTACCATGGTTTCCCATTTACTTTTAATCTGTTAATTTGTTTTCTTATCTGAAGTGTACGGATCCAATCTAGCTAAGCTAAAGTGTACAATAGGCCCAACATTATTGTGAAAAAACACATCTTACTTTAAATTAAATTGAGGTCTCCAATTTTGATGAGAGTCAAACAGTATTTATGGTATTGATGAACTATCCAATCCCAAATTAGCTTCAAGAAAAATTTGAAAATATAGCAATCTACTAACATGTTGGCCTCTGCAAATCTATTTATAAAATATAATTTGGGTTATTTTATTACAAATGGGAATAGTTTTATGGATAGAACAAACAATTGTTATTTCTAAACGGATCTTCATCTGGTTTTATTTTTGGATTCTTTAAAGAAAAACAATCCCATAGATAGGGGTTCTCACTGACTTTTTCTACAAAATTTGAGAGAGAGACAGAGAGAGAAATGGGGTTTAACGTCCACTCAACACAACTAGGTAATTTCGGGACTAACATATGGTTTAATTTTATTTCAATAATTCGCATGCGCGTAGGGGTCTTTAGCTGTGGGAGGAAACCAGAGTGCCCAGAGGAAACCCACGAGGTTGAGAAGGCACCCCTATCTCCATGTCACATACGCTCACACCAGGGCTCTAAACCACAGCCGCAAGCCAGAGGTGACCGGCCAGCTAGAGGTCGAAGCGTGACACAGTCTCTAGACCACCAGGCCATCCCAACCTCCCTACAAAATTTGAAAGTTTGCACACTTTTATTTACAATCAAAAATTTTTGAAAAATCTCTTCTGCAGTTTTATGATATTGCGAATCACCATAATAATAATAATAATAATAATCACGTCATTTTACAAGGGTAGCAAATTAGGCCTGAGGCCTTTTTCCAATTTGGCCCTTGGCACAGATCGTCACTATTCGAGATATCAGGTTGAAACTTGGTATGAATAAGGAACACATCAATGTCTTAGCCTTTTTCCATTAGCCCAGTAGGACGTTAAACCCCATTTAATTTCATTTCATTCATTTCATGCATTTCATTCATTTCATTCATTTCATTCATTTACAATTGCATATTGAAAATCTTTGTGATGACTTCTTAAAATTCCCTAATATGAATAGTCTTCTCTATTTTGTTAATAGACTAAAATTGACATATTTGGGTATTAGCCTCATATAATATCTTTCATTTGCAGATACCATGTTCATTAACCCTATCCCCGCGTTTACCGCCCTCAGGCGGTTTTTCAATTTCGACTTTGCCACGAATACCGCCGTGAGGCGGGTTGACACGAATCGACCTAGAACAGGTTCTAGCAGACGATGTCACATAAAATAACGCCTGGATAATAGAGTCGATCTTCTTCCGGTAAATTTAACAACAATGGCTGCCATCTTTCCGTTTAAAAACTAAAATGTTTAAAGCTTTATTTCAACCGACATTCATCAAATTTTCTCACGTAAATTAGTAAACAAAAGATGGCGGCACCCTCACGCCTACGAAAGCTGACTGCGGAGCAAGCACTTTTAGCCTTGTATGATATGAATGACTCGGATGACGAAGAATCTTTACAAGAATCGGACATTGAAGACAGTTTCGTAGCCGATAATCAGGGCACAGATAATGTTTTATCTTCAGGAGAAAGTGAACCAGAAGCGGGTTCTTACCATGCACAAGATGAAGATATTAGTTCAGAATCAGATAATATTGACCACAATAACGATGTTTCTAGTGACTATCATGGTTCTAATATGAGTAACACTAACAGTTCAGATTCTGATGAAATTGAAAATATAACTGGTCAAGCACAGCCACAACAGGTGACCCAACAAGCCCCAGTAATAAGGGGCGGTATCCGTGGGCGAGGTCGTGGGCGCGGACGCCCAAGGGTTCGAGGAAAACCAGGCCGTGGTGTTAGAAACCGCGATATTGCCCAACCAGACAGACAGTGGACCGATGTTACAGTCAATGATATAGGGCCTACGCATCATAGATTTACACCAGAAGATGAACCAGGCCCTCGAAATATTGATCATCTAATGGACAACGAACCAGAGGCCGTCGATTTTTTCAAACTCTTCTTTGACGATGAACTGATGGCTAAATTGGTTACTGAAATAAACCGCTATGCTGCAGAGAAGATACAGAATACCATTTTGAAACCTAAATCACGTTTACGGCGATGGAAGGACACTGACACGCATGAAATGTACAGATTTATAGGCATTCTGCTGAACATGGGTATTGTAAAGAAGCCATACGTAGACTCATACTGGACAGGTGAATGGACATCGGCTGTACCGTTCTTCAGGGATGCAATGGACCGTGATAGATTTTGTCTTCTTTTCCACACAATGCTACATGTGGCACACACAGATCCTAACGAACCTGTGCCTCAGAGAGGATCCAAAATACAACCGATCGTAGATGACATTGTAAAAAAATCACAGTATTATTTTGTGCCATTTCAAAATATATCGGGCGACGAAAGTATGATAGGCTTCAAAGGGCGTGTTTGTTTTAGACAATACTGTCCTAAAAAACCGACAAAGTGGGGGATACTGGCTCGAACTTTGGCAGACACTACTGGATATATGTTAAATATAAAAATGTACTACGGCCAGACTGATGATCCAGTTCCCGATGATGGATTATCGAAAACATCCCGAACAATATCACAATTAGTGGAACCCTATTGGAACCGTGGATACCATATTCATACCGATCGGTTGTATAATTCAATACCTCTAGTCGAGCATTTGGAAACAAAGAGGACGCATTTGACCGGTACTTTGCAATTAAACAGAGTCGGCATACCAGATGAAGTGAAGGCGCCATTGCAACTTCACGCCATCAAAGCAATGAGAAGTGATAACATTTTGTTACTCAACTGGAAGGCAAAATCAAATCGAAATGTAGTTATGATCTCTACATATCATGTTGGTAATAAAACACAAGACGTTGTACGGCGACAGAGAGGAGCAGCTGATAATATAGTAAAGAAACCAGTCGCAGTTATGGGATATAATTCAAGCATGGGTGGCGTCGATCTTAGTGACCAGCTGAGCGGGTACTATAGTTTCTGTCGCAAGTCGATAAAATGGTGGAAAAAGGTGTTTTTCTGGTTAATTGAAGTGACTGTTGTAAATAGCTACATTTTGTACAAGCTGAGTATGCCTGCACCAGTTACAAAACACAAACTGAGCCTTTTGACATTTCGAAAAATGCTTGTACGGGGACTTGTGAGCCAGGCTGTGGCAGTGCCTGGAGCACCCCCCAGAAAACGTGGAAGGCCTCTAGAAGCCCCAGCACTTCAAAGACTTGATAAACAATTCCATAGAATTGAAACTGGAGCTAAAAAACGCGAGTGTAAGGTATGCAGCAACAGAAAAGAAAATCGTCGCCACGAGACACATTTTTTCTGTGGGACATGCCGGGATCAACCCGCCCTCTGTGCAAATAACTGTTACAACATGTATCATACCTCAGTTGATTATAAAGCTAAAAACTAAGTGAGTAAATAAAACCAGTTTATATTGAACTAAAATGTTATTTTGTATTTTTCAGGGGGTGTTTTTTGCAGATTTTGGGGTCAGATTTTTTGACCCCTTTATTGAAAAAAACCCCTTTACCTACCCCTTACCATGAAACTTCCCTAAAATGATCAGCAAATTATTCCCTGGGCTTTTATGAACTCAGAAAACTTTACTTCATCAAGTTATCTTTCTTAGTAAGAAAGTTATGGATAATTCAGCTAAGGCGGTGGAAGCGCCAAAAATTAATTCCATGGATTCTCCTGATTTTACTTCTTATAATTACGCGGGGAAAGGGTTAACACTTTCAACTGTTTGGCACCAATATTGAAATTTACAAAAAAGAGAGAAAGAGAGAGAAATGGGGTTAAACGTCCACTCGACACAAACTAGTTCATTTCGGGACTAACATAATATGGTTTAATTTTCAATAATTCGCTCGCGTGTATAGGTCTTTAGCAGAGGGAGTAAACCAGAGGATCCAGAGAAAACCCACAAGTTTTGACAGGCGACCCTACTCCCAGTCACATACAACTGGGGATTCGGAACCACACCAGTTGACTCAATGACAGGCTTTATGATACAGCGCGCACATGCCAACATCCAAACACACTGCACCAGCCCTTCGATATCTATTATTGCCATTTTTATGATTGATGACCACATGTAAATGCACACTCATAATCATATTCCTGAAGCAATAGCCTGAAAAATCCCTCTCTGGCCATTGCTGGAATAGTGTCTGTTTCTTGGACTTATGCGGGAATGTGTCTATTCTTACCGTTCAATGAAAGCTATCACTTAAGTACAGCAACCTGACAGTACTTTGTTTATTCTGGGTCTTCCCTAAAACATTGGACTGATTTAAGGTATTACAAACGGTGAAACGAATTCTAAACGTCAATGAAATTGCTGCCTTAATTGTCTCAGATGCACTGAAATTAATAATAATTTTTAAAAATAATCCTGGATGAAAACATCCCAGGCACTCGAGGGGCGAAGTACACACTACTATACGATCCTTAGTCAGTACGAACAATTTGAACAAACAACAATGGGGCGGCGGGGGCCCCCAAACAGGTGGTATGTCCCGTGCCCCCCACAAGGTTAATCCAGCCCTGTACATTCATATTACACTATTAATATTAATATGGGTCCCAAATGTTACCGATTTAGCTCCTTTAATTAAATCCGTGTTGTGGGGATAATAATAATAATAATAATAATAATAATAATAATCACGTCATTTTACAAGGGTAGCAAATTAGGCCGGAAGCCTTTTTCAAATTTGGCCCTTGGCACAGATGACTGTGGCTAAGTGGATAAGGCGCTGGTTCGCTAGCCTGGAGGTAGGGTGTTTAATCCCTGCATTGGTCGAGAAAGTTTATCTCGATTTTCCGGCGTGATTTCCCCTTGTCAGTGATACAGAAGGAGGGTCTGACAAGGACAGCTGCCTAGTTCGGATGGGACGAAAAACCGAGGTCCCGTGTACACATTTGAGTGCACGTAAAAGATCCCTTGGCAGTTGGAATTTGATATAAGAGTAGGCCGTAGTGCCGCTGCCCGGGCAAAATTTCCCTCATAGCATACTGTATGGCGTATGCCCGTCTTCCATTAGCCTAGGTTAGGTGCATAACACAACAGTAGGACGTTAAACCCAACTTCATTCATTATATCCGTTGTGACCAATTTGTGTCAATTTCTGGGTCCCAAGTATTAGCAATTTAGCTCCTTTTAGCATGCAGTAATATGAAATTAAAACAAATGAAAGAACTAAAACTTGACAGCACCATCAGCCATCTCTTACCTCGAAGCACGGAGGGTTAAGATGAATTTTCTAAGAAGGCTATTCGATCAGTCATTGATAACGATAAGAAGATACTTATCAAAACGTCGTGCTTGTGTATAATAAACCAGTGACTGTTTTCCCATGTAATTGTGTTAGTTCTGCTGACAGTCGACACAGTTTAGGTTATTATGACATTGACTCAAACCATTTCAATTAGATAGATAGATCAAAGAAAACTCCATTGCTAAACTTAATACAACACATAAGATTGTTTGCTGATAGCCGATCTATGAATAGATATTAAAAAGCTCCATAACTCTTCCTTAGTCTATTTTCATCGTTGATTTGTTTTGTAAGTTGCCATGATTGCAAGGGAAGTAACTTTTGCCGTGTGTTTTTCAAGGGAATTAACTCCAATTAGTAAATTAATTATATCATTATAATTCAAACGTTGACTATATGAATAATTGATATATTTAGAATTATTAACAGCTGTTAACCAATTAACAATAATGCCATGGAATATATGTGCATTAATTCGGCAATGTAGCTGGGAATATTGCTTCTTTTCAGTTGGTCGATTTGATTGTTTGGTCTTGTTTTTTAATTAATGGGCTTTCGAGTTTTATTTACATTGTTAAAAAGTAAAAAAAAGGTGTTATGGATTTTGGTGGATATAACTTTCTATTGTAGTTATACTTTTGAAGTTTGGGTCTTAGTTTTGTGGGACTAGGATTTGATTCTTATGTTTGGTGGGATTTCCTCTTTGAGTCCTTAGTTTAAGATATCGAGGAGTTACCTTTGTTCTAGAAGGTTTTGTTGTACATTTCACCTGATATGATTTGTTGTATTGTGATTGGTTATTTGAGTGGCGCATTTTATTAATAGATATGAATCAGTATTTTTTCTCACTCTTTATTTTCTGGTTGGATGACTGGTTAGTTTTTTCTGATTCAAACAGCTCATTTCCACAATTTGGTAAGATACATTTACATCAAACTTTAAAATACATGAATGTTTAGGTTACTTGACTTGGTTGTGTGAAATCAAGGGTGTAGAATGAATAATTCTATATTATGCTTTTATGAAATTGTTTATAGACTTTACTCCAAAGATGGAAGTCAATCATTGAGTTGACTGCGAGATGATCGAAATTGTTACATTGAATTGTAGTTTAGTATGGAATGTATTTTTTTGTTATTTCAGGGCATGTTGTTTTGTTCCTGATGCTTATGATGTTCGTGATGTTCATGTGATGTCATTATTACTCTGGTGTTTCATCATAAAGCTGTAACCGCGTTCGCGGGATGTTCATTATATTTTTTATAACAAGGTGATAAATTGGTGATATTTATATAAACTTTAAATACCATTTTGAGTTGTCATTTCTCCTCACCCTATCCCGAACACTAAAGCAGCGAGTCTATATTTTCTTAGGCGCCACGTATAGCTGCGATATTCACATGGGACCAGATTTATTTTTGAGGACCACAAGACTATAACGTCCTGGTTATAAATCCTGGCATGAGCCGAGTAAGAACTCTACGGTTTTGCAAGATCAGTTATCACTAGCCATGCCCACAGGAAACGAGCAAAATTTGGACCCTTGACAACTCAGGTGAAATAAAATGAAACAGGGTTTAACGTCTACCTAAACCAGAGGCGGGTCCAGGAAATCCAGTTAGGGGTGCCCCTGAGAAAATTTTTGAAAAATTCGGGGTGTCGCAGTGGTTATTTGTGGCGCATATCTAATTTTTTTTACTGCTTTTTTTTTTAGGGATTTAGGGGGGGGGGGGGGCACCTAGGGCCTCCCCCTGGATCCGCCTCTGACCTAAACGTGAAGTATTGTTTTGTTTGGTATTATGCATAGAGTAAATGAATCAATAACAGATAGAAAAGGGCAAGAATATCAGAAAAATATATTTGCGGCGGTTAAATTTTCAAAGTGCGAGGCCCCCATACCCCACGACGATTGATTGCTTGTTTTGGATTTGGGATTCAGGATTCTTACTGAAATTGCTCTATTCACGGGTTGGAATAGCAGAACAACGTATTTGCGGCAGTTAAATTTTTTAAAATTTACTCTCAACGGTCCCATCTCCATGGATTGTAAACGATTAATTGGTTACACAAGGTAAATTTTGATGGATACACAATTACTGAGTTTGATACTGAGCGACGTTTCGATAATAAGATAATAATGTAACAAAGACAACAATTGCATTTTTATCTTTGTTGCATATTCTGTATATATTTGCCCACATTAATATTTTTTGTATCATTTGCTTGATAAAGACGAGAGTATTCTCGTCGAAACGTCGCTCAGTAATTGTGTATCCATCAAATTGTACCTTGTGTTATTATGTTCAATTACTAAATGCCAATCAAAGAAGATAAATCGGTTGGTTGTAAATACAGTCAGCCATCTTAATTAGGCCATATTAAACCGGTTACAAGTTACTGTATTCACGAGCTGAAGTAGGGGGAAAACGCGTTTGCAGCCTTCAAATTTTCCACGGGAAAAGGGGGAGGGGGCCCCGAAGTCGCCTGAAACCCAGTAGCTTTATAGATACATGTTCAGTACAAATAACCAAACTTTACGGCTGGGAGGCATTTTCAGGGTAAGAAAACTGCTACGATACCCTCAAGGGCACGGCGGGGGGGGGGGGGGGGGGTAGGTGGGTGGGGGTTTAAGTTTCTATCGGTGATATATCCCAAGATACTAGCAATAGTATGGGAAATATTCTTCGGTCTGATGGCTTGGATTGCTCGTACTTGGTTTTATTTTATACCTACCAAGGGTGGGGGCAGTTTCAGGGTACAGTACTGCCACAAAACCCCCAAAAGAGCACGGGGGCTCAGCTATCGGTGATATATCCCAAGATAGGTCTACTAGTAATAGTTTGGGAGATATTCTTTGGTCTAATAGTTTGGAGTGTTCGTACTTGGATTTATTTTATTTAATTACACGGCAACCGCTCCTTCTCCTCTCGCAGATGACAGCAGTCTGTAATTTTCTCGAGCATTTCAGGTCCAGCCCATACGCCTATGATATTTGGGATCGTTATTTCCTACAGGCCTCCACTTTTCTGTAGAATACGGTGTACTGTAAAATTTTATCCTAGATAAAATGAGACACGCCCACACAAACTCTCTGGTAGTCTCTTTCATCAGGTGTTTGATCTCAGTTTATTTAGTCATTCATTTAATTCAGTTCTTTAAATAGTCTTTTTCAACCAGACCCTTCGTGTCATCTTCAGTTTCCAACTGATCTGGAGTGAACAAAAATCGGTAACTAAGCTACCCTACTAACACGTATCACATGGTCCTTTTTTCTTTCATCAATTACTCTGTCTTTGTTAAAGCTCAGAATTCACTAACATAGGTAGGTTTATACACGTATTTTAAAAGCAACTAAGTCTCTAACTCAATAGCATCCAAAATCTAAAAGAGTGTTCTATTTTGGAAAGTTTTAAGAAGACTTTAACAACGTTCCTGTTTCAAAGAATATTCTGCAAAAACAAAAAAAACAAAAACAATTTGTATTATAATGTGTTTATTTAATTATATTTATGTATGTGTAGGTGTGTGTGTCTGTATGCTCATGTAAAGCGGGGGGCCGCGGTGGCAAAGTAGGTAGTACGCTGGCTTGCTAGCCTGAAGGTCGAGTGTTCGATCCCAGCATTTGTCGAGAAAGTTCATCCAGATGTTCCATCGTGGTTCCCCCCTTTTCAGTGAAACAGGATGGAGGGCATGACAAGGACAGTTGCCTAGTCGTTCAGATGGGACGAAAAACCGAGGTCCCGTGTAAACATTGGCATGCACGTAAAATATTCCTTGTCCGGGCAAAATTTCCCTCATAGCACATTGTATGGCATATGCCCGTCTTCATTAGCCCAGTTCGGAGCAGAACAGCAGGACGTTTAACCCAATTTCATTTTATTTCATTTTCTTGTAAAGCACTTATATACATACTACATTGATGCTGTGATCTTAGCTGGAAATGATAGTCTTCTGATATCCAATATTTAAGACAAAATAAACACTTTAGCATTGGTATACCAATCGTGTACCATAATGCGTTTCAGCGCCATTTGTAAGTAGAGACTCAAGGAACGTTGCTAGACATATTCCAGAAGTCATTTAAAATAGTGGCGACATAATCTCTTCTGGAGAGCATGCGCAATAATTACTATCGGTGAAGACAGGAATAACCAGGCTCCAGATATTGCAAATCAATCGAGACTCCTTCTTTCGCCGAACAAAACTGATTAGAAATTACAGTGAAAACCGAAACGATTGAACATAAATATGCGTTGTGAGCCATTTATGTCTGATTCTAGGTCCAAAATATTAGCGATTCAGCTCCTTTAACTTGACTTAGCAATATTAAATATGACAATTCCTTTCTAATTCAAAAACTGTTTTATTCTTATATATATTTTTTTTAAAATTTAGACTATACCCCAGAAATGTCCATCCACTGCCCAAGATGGCCAAGGAAGACAGAACCCTCAGCTAATATAATTCTTATTCGACCCAGCACTGTACTCCTTCTTACTTCTACACAGCAACCATTCAATTCAAGTAAGCAGTACACAACTTTACAAGTTAAATAACCTTAAGACACCAATAGCCGAAGATCAGAAGAATGAATGCACATAATTATTGATTGTTTGACGATTGTGGGGATGATGTGTCAATCAGGTATGTAAATGTTCTTATTTTAAAAGAAATGGTGGTTAATGTCCCACTGTTCTACTCCAACTGGGCTAATAAAGACAGGTACATGCCATACAGTATGCTATTTTGCCGCAACAAAGGTACTAAGGCCTACCCTTCTATCAAATTCCAGCTGTCGAGGGTTCTTTTACGTACACACACCTATGTGCACACTGAGCCATCATGGCTCTCCTTAAAAAATGTAAGCAAACCAAAACTATGCAAATTCTCCATGTTAAAGTTGTGTTATAATGCTCATAACTTTTCATTTTTGATACTCCTACATTTAATTGTGACATTCTTTTTCAAGTGTACGTAGTATGCAGTGGCCCCTGTCCGTCCGACCACAATTTGTTTGCGTACACTCCACAGGTCACCATTTTTATCCGATGTCGACGAAACTTGAAATATAGGTTTATCTCCCTAAGATCTCGTTTCATATTAGCATGGATTATTGCCGCTTATTTATGAAAAATCTCGTTTTTAGCATCTGGACATACCAGAAGTCACAATTTTTACCCAAATGCATGTTAAAACCCAAAGATCTGGGCTCCTTTTGATATTCGCGCATATCGGATTGTAACTTGCTGAATTATAGCCCCTGGTTATACGAAAAATTGCCATTTTGAGCTTGTGGCCCCTCTGAAGGTCACATTTATTATCCAATTACATTGTAATGAAGATTGGGTTCGAATTTCGTGAAAATCGGACCAAAACTGCCTGACAAAATGGTCGCCACTTGTACGCGAATAGTGTAAAAATATGGTAGATCAAGAATGTTGAAGGTGAAAAGAATACTCAATTTTTCCTAAATCTTGAAAATCAAAAACAGACTGCTATCACATTAAAGCGAGAATTTCATATTTTCTAAGAACGTCAAAACATTATTATTTCTATGTCTTTTGCTAAATAGATTGTTAACTCACTTCTATACGATCATGGGCATTATTTCCCACACTTAACAATAATATCACAATTATCTCCCTTGTTTTCCATTCACTCCATGCATAAGCTATATTCAAACGTTGGAATTTGAAGTTGAAAATGATATTTTTACTAATTGGATTATTCTTTAACAAGGTATGAAATCACAACTTCGCTAGTTCCTGTAGGCAGCAAGTTTGTTTTTGGCTATTGAAATCTGTCTGTTAGCATGCTAAGATATACTGTCCGATGTTTTTAACACAAGATATTTAACTTTGTATATTTTGCAGGACCACAACAATGTTAAATCACCGAATGAACAATATGCTGAATATCACGGATATAGAAGACAGACAGGGTAGGCATTAATACCAAACTTTAGTAACTTCTAAATTATCCCTAAACTTTATAAATGATTCAAAATAAAAATTACATAATAGGGTGGCCTTTGAATCAACTTATACATATTAACGTTGAGACATTCCTGGAAATAGAGAGATATATAGAGAGAGAAATGGGGTTTAACGTCCACTTGCCACAAACTAGGTCATTTCGGGACTAACATGTGGTCTAATTATATTTCAATAATTCGCTTGCGCGTACGGGTCATAAGCAGTGGAAAGAAACAAGAGGACCCAGAGAAACCCCAAGAGGTTGGACAGGCGAACCTACCCCTTGTCACGTACAACCGGGGATTCGAAACAACCACGCCAGTTGACTCAATGACAGGCTTTATGATACAGCGCGAACGTGCTAACCATTCGGTCACCCCCCCCCCCTTCCTGGAAATAGAAATTAGGAAATAGAAATTAAACTGTGACATTGCAAGTGATCGTATCACTTGGTCACCAAAGGTGTTCAGATGTGGTTCATAAATGAATTGACTGTCTCGGTTTACTTTGAACAAATCTAGTCGCAAAGGATGAAATTGGTTAAGCCGCAAGCTGACTTATTCTAGTCGCAAAACAATACAGCAGGAAGTTGGGAAACGTCCTATTCGTAGTTTTCGAAAATGTTTTCGATTTGCCAGTCAGTATGCTATGAGCCAACGACGAAAATTTTGCCTACTCGTCCATTAAATTCCAATTATCAAGGGTTCTTTTACATGGAACCTCCTTTGTTTATAGCATCTCAAATGAGCAGGCACGTTTCTGTAGCATTCCCTCGGTCCTGCACCACAGACAAGGGGAAACCACTCTGGAAAATCCCAGGGAACTTTCTTGGCCAACACTAAACTTAAACTCACGGAACTCTTCGTTAGTTAGGCAGTGCCTTTAGACACTGACCTACCATGGTTTCCCATTTACTTTTAATCTGTTAATTTCTTTTTTTAACTGAAGTGTACGGACGGATCCAATCTAGCTAAGCTAAAGTGTGCAATAGGCAACATTATTGTGAAAAAACACATTATACTTTAATTAAATTGAGGTCTCCAATTTTGATGAGAGTCAAATAGTTATGGTATTGATGAACTATCCAATCCCAAATTAGCTTCAAGAAAAGTTTAAAAATATAGCAATCTGCTAACATGTTGGCCTCTGCAAATCTATTTATTAATTAAAATTTGGGTTATTTTATCACAAATGGGAATAGTTTTATGGATAGAACAAACAATTGTTATTTCTAAACGGATCTTCATCTGGTTTTATTTTTGGATTCTTTAAAGAAAAACAATCCCATAGATAGGGGTTCTCACTGACTTTTTCTACAAAATTTGAGAGAGAGACAGAGAGAGAAATGGGGTTTAACGTCCACTCAACATAACTAGGTCATTTTGGGACTAACATATGGTTTAATTTTATTTCAATAATTCGCATGCGCGTAGGGGTCTTTAGCTGTGGGAGGAAACCAGAGTGCCCAGAGGAAACCCACGAGGTTGAGAAGGCGCCCCTATCTCCATGCCACATACGCTCACACCAGGGCTCTAAACCACAGCCGCAAGCCAGAGGTGACCGGCCAGCTAGAGGTCGAAGCGTGACACTCTAGACCACCAGGCCATCCCAACCTCCCTACAAAATTTGAAAGTTTGCACACTTTTATTTACAATCAAAAAATTTTGAAAAATCTCTTCTGCAGTTTTATGATATTGCGAATCACCATCACTATTCGAGATATCAGGTTGAAACTTGGTATGAATAAGGAACACATCAATGTCTTAGCCTTTTTCCATTAGCCCAGTAGGACGTTAAACCCCATTTCATTTCATTTCATTCATTTCATTCATTTCATTCATTTCATTTCATTCATTTCATTCATTTCATTCATTTCATTCATTTCATTCATTTCATTCATTTCATTCCATTTACAATTGCATATTGAAAATCTTTGTGATGACTTCTTAAAATTCCCTAATATGAATAGTCTTCTCTATTTTGTTAATAGACTAAAATTGACATATTTGGGTATTAGCCTCATATAATATCTTTCATTTGCAGATACCATGTTCATTAACACTTTCAACTGTTTGGCACCAATATTGAAATTTACAAAAAAGAGAGAAAGAGAGAGAAATGGGGTTAAACGTCCACTCGACACAAACTAGTTCATTTCGGGACTAACATAATATGGTTTAATTTTCAATAATTCGCTCGCGTGTATAGGTCTTTAGCAGAGGGAGTAAACCAGAGGATCCAGAGAAAACCCAAAAGTTTTGACAGGCGACCCTACTCCCAGTCACATACAACTGGGGATTCGGAACCACACCAGTTGACTCAATGACAGGCTTTATGATACAGCGCGCACATGCTATTACATCCAAACACACTGCACCAGTCCTTCTATATCTATTATTGCCATTTTCATGATTGATGACCACATGTAAACGCACACTCATAATCATATTCCTGAAGCAATAGCCCGAGAAATCCCTCTCTGGCCATTGCTGGAATAGTGTCTGTTTCTTGGACTTATGCGGGAATGTGTCTATTCTTACCGTTCAATGAAAGCTATCACTTAAGTACAGCAACCTGACAGTACTTTGTTTATTCTGGGTCTTCCCTAAAACATTGGACTGATTTAAGGTATTACAAACGGTGAAACGAATTCTAAACGTCAATGAAATTGCTGCCCTAATTGTCTCAGATGCACTGAAATTAATAATAATTTAAAAATAAAATCCTGGATGAAAACATCAAGGCACTCAAGGGGCGAAGTACATACTACTATACGATCCTCGGTCAGTACGAACAATTTGAACAAACAACAATGGGGCCCCCAAACAGGTGGTATGTCCCGTGCCCCCCACAAGGTTAATCCGGCCCTGTACATTCATATTACAGTATTAATATTAATATGGGTCCCAAATGTTACCGATTTAGCTCCTTTAATTATATCCGTGTTGTGGGGATAATAATAATAATAATAATAACTAGACCTGCAAGCAGCACTGAATCGGCTTTAGGAATCAGACAGGAAGTATGTCATAAAATAGCCCAGCTACAAAACGATACTTTAATTGTTTTGATTCAGTGACAACTGGCTGAGAAATGCCGATTTTTGCAAGAGTACCAATTTTTTACTGTATTTTCTTTTTTTTAAATTTTTTTTCTGTTTTTTCCCAAATATCTGATATTTTTTAGACTACTTCTGGATTTTGGATTATTGTCGGAATAGTTTTAACAAGTTGTTTGGATAAATATCTTTCTGTACCAGAAATGTTAGAAACATCTATTCAGTAGTTGTTTGTAAAAAGATAAATAAAAGAACATTTTTCGATAATTTAACGATTTTTCTACTTTTATCAAAGATTGAGGCTATTTTTTGACACCTTAAATTATTTCAAACCTTTTCCTTTTGGATTCACGCCACAGACCACAGATAGGAGTCTGAGTAAAAAAGGTTATAAAAAAATCGCAGTAGTCGTTTTCGAGAAAAGGGTGTCTCAAAAGGCTCAAAAAACGAAAAATACTAGATTTTCGGCGTAACATCATTTATTTACTAACCATTGAAATCGTACCATTGAGATGCCATATGATAGTGGGGCAATCCAAAGACACTTTATTTCTTTTGGGCCGGTAATATCTGATGGAGAAATCCTGCTTTTTGAAAGAACGACATTTTTATACCTTTTTTTTTCATTTTTTGAATACTTCCGGTATGGTGATTATTATCGAGATAGTTTTAAAAACCGGTTTAGGCAATCAAATAGCGACAGAGTTCTGTAATGATATATTACAATATATGATCAGATAAAATGCACCTGAGAAATCCTATGTTTAAAAGTGCCAAAAATGCAAAAATGTCAAAATATCAAAAATTAAATTTCAATAACTGAATACATATTATACATTTTTGGATTCGACATTAGATCAAATATCTAAATATCATAAAGTTTTTTGAAAATCAGTAAAAATTTTAAAAAAATAGAGTATTTTCCAAAATTTCACGATTTTTCGACTTTCTTTGATTTTCAGTTCGTTATTTGACCTATTACGGATATTTCAAAGTCTAAACGGACTGTTTCATACACAAGACTACCAAAAGGTATCTTGATAGAGAAAGTTTAAGAAAAATCATTGGAGCAGTTTTCGAGATACAGGGGTTCAAAAACGCTCCAAATCAGAAAAAAGATGTTTGTCGAAATAGCTTTATACGTTAGTTTTGAACTATAACTTCATGTTTCAGGAGTTTCAGAAACGTCGATTCGGCCGTAAAACGAAACTTGAGCTCACAAAATGGGCAGAAAATTCGAAAAAAATCGAAAAAAATCGAAAAATAAAGGGTGATAACTCGGAATGAAACTTATATTTCTGGAATCGGATGGTCTTCAGGTATCCAACATTGTAGGTCAAATTTGAAAATTTTGAAAAATGACAAAAATTGTCTCTTAAATTTTGTTTTTTCAATTTTCGAACAACAATAGTCCCATAGGAATTTTCGAAATTGAAAAATGTGAGATAGCCATTTCCTTGGGAAGGATTCGGGGTTTACAAAACTGAAAGCCTAATAATAATAATAATAATCACGTCATTTTACAAGGGTAGCAAATTAGGGCGGAGGCCTTTTTCAAATTTGGCCCTTGGCACAGATGACGGTGGCTAAGTGGATAAGGCGCTGGTTCGCTAGCCTGTTTGATCCCTGCATTGGCCGAGAAAGTTCATCTCGATTTTCCGGCGTGATTTCCCCTTGTCAGTGATACAGAAGGAGGGCCTGACAAGGACAGCTGCCTAGTTCGGATGGGACGAAAAACCGAGGTCCCGTGTACACATTTGAGTGCACGTAAAAGATCCCTTGGCAGTTGGAATTTGATATAAGAGTAGGCCGTAGTGCCGCTGCCCGGGCAAAATTTCCCTCATAGCATACTGTATGGCGTATGCCCGTCTTCAATTAGCCTATATATAGGTTAGGTGCATAACACAACAGTAGGACTTTAAACCCAACTTCATTCATTATATCCGTTGTGACCAATTTGTGTCAATTTCTGGGTCCCAAGTATTAGCAATTTAGCTCCTTTTAGCATGCAGTAATATGAAATTAAAACAAATGAAAGAACTAAAACTTGACAGCACCATCAGCAATCTCTTACCTCGAAGTACGGAGGGTTAAGATGAGTTTTCTAAGAAGGCTATTCGATCAGTCATTGATAACGATAAGAGGATACTTATCAAAACGTCGTGCTTGTGTATAATAAACCATTGACTGTTTTCCCATATAATCGTGTTAGTTCTGCTGACAGCAATATGAGTCGACACAGTTTAGGTTATTATGACATTGACTCAAACCATTTCAATTAGATAGATAGATTAAAGAAAACTCCATTGCTACACTTACTACAACACGTAAGATTGTTTGCTGATAGCCGATCTATGAATAGATATTAAATAGCTCCATAACTCTTCCTTAGTCTATTTTCATCGTTGATTTGTTTTGTAAGTTGCCATGATTGCAAGGGAAGTAACTTATGCCGTGTGTTTTTCAAGGGAATTAACTCCAATTAGTAAATGAATTATATTACTAATTTAAACGTTGACTGAATGAATAATTGATATATTTAGAATTATTAGCAGCTGTTAACCAATTAACAAAAATGCCATGGAATATATGTACATTAATTCGGCAATGTAGCTGGGAATATAGCTTCTTTTCAGTTGGTCGATTTGATTGTTTGGTCTTGTTTTTTAATTAATGGGCTTTCGAGTTCTATTTTACATTGTTAAAAAAGTAAAAAAAAGGTGTTATGGATTTTGGTGGATATACCTTTCTATTGTAGTTATACTTTTGAAGTTTGGGTCTTAGTTTTGTGGGATTTAGGATATGATTCTTTTGTTTGGTGGATTTACTCTTTGAGTCCTTAGTTTAAGATATCGAGGAGTTACTTTTGTTCTAGAAGGTTTTGTTGTACATTTCACTTGATATGATTTGTTGTATTGCGATTGGTTATTTGAGTGGCGCATTTTATTAATAGATATGAATCAGTATTTTTTCTCACTCTTCATTGGTTGGATGACTGGTTAGTTGTTTCTGTATCAAACAGCTCATTTCCACAATTTGGTAAGATACATTTACATCAAACTTTAAAATACATGAATGTTTAGGTTACTTGACTTGGTTGTGTGAAATCAAGGGTGTAGAATGAATAATTCTATATTATGCTTTTATGAAATTATTTATAGACTTTACTCCAAAGATGGAAGTCAATCATCGAGTTGACTGCGAGGTGGTCGAAATTGTGTAACATTGAATTGTAGTTTAGTATGGAATGTATTTTTTTGTTATTTCAGGGCATGTTGTTTTGTTCCTGATGCTTATGATGTTAATGATGTTCATGTGATGTCATTATTACTCTGGTGTTTCATCATAAAGCTGTAACCGCGTTCGCGGGATGTTCATTATATTTTTTATAACAAGGTGATAAATTGGTGATATTTATATAAACTTTTAATACCATTTTGAGTTGTCATTTCTCCTCACCCTATCCCGAACACTAAAGCAGCGAGTCTATATTTTCTTAGGCGCCACATATAGCTGCGATATTCACATGGGACCAGATTTATTTTTGAGGACCACAAAACTATAACGTCCTGTTTTAAATCCTGGCATGAGCCGAGTAAGAACTCTACGGTTTTGCAAGATCAGTTATCACTAGCCATGCCCACAGGAAACGAGCAAAATTTGGACCCTTGACAACTCGGGTGAAATAAAATGAAATAGGGTGTAACGTCTACCTAAACGTGAAGTATTATTTGGTTGGTATATTACGAATATAGTAAATAAATCAATAACAGATAAAAAAAAAAGGGGGCAAGAATATCAGAAAATTAAATTTTCAAAGTGCGAGGCCCCCATACCCCGGGCCACGACGATTGATTGCTTGTTTTGGATTTGGGATTCAGGATTCTTACCGAAATTGCTCTATTCACGGGTTGGAATAGCAAAACGTATTTGCGGCAGTTAAATTTTTTAAAATTTACTCTCAACGACCCCATCTCCATGGATTGTAAACGATAAATTGGTTACACAAGGCACAATTTTATTCATACACAATTACTGAGTTTGATACTGAGCGACGTTTCGATAATAAGATAATAATGTAATAAAGACAACAATTGCATTTTTATCTTTGTTGCATATTCTGTATATATTTGCCCACATTCATATTTTTTGTATCATTTGCTTGATAAAGACGAGAGTATTCTCGTCGAAACGTCGCTCAGTAATTGTTTATCCATCAAATTGTACCTTGTGTTATTATGTTCAATTACTAAATGCCAATCAAAGAAGATAAATCGGTTGGTTGTAAATGCATACAGCCATCTTAATTTGTTAAGAAATTCTATTGACGTCATTGATAACATTACGACGTATTTACGTCACGCCATTCAGTTGGCAGACGACTGCCTCCCGAGGCGGTCTACATTTTCTTTGCTTCATTGTGTTGGGTTGTTTGTGCGTTTTCTTGTACGAGTAAATATGTTCAATCTTGAGTGAAGTCTGTGTTGCTTCAGACCCGGGACTGTACAGCGCAGTGGACGCTTACGGCTAGCCCCCGGATCCATTCACTCTTTTTTGAATTGTTGTTTTATTGTTTGTTTCGTTTGCTGTTTCGGAGTATGATGTCTTGTATTTGTCCTTTTTGTAAATCATATGTGGCGCAGTCCCCCTGCACTAACTATTAGGCTATATTAAACCGGTTACAAGTTACTGTATTCACGAGCTGAAGTAGGAGGAAAACGCGTTTGCAGCCTTCAAAGTTTCCACAGGAAAAGGGGGAGGGGGCCCCGAAGTCGCCTGAAACCCAGTAGCTTTATAGATACATGTTCAGTACAAATAACCAAACTTTACGGCTGGGAGGCATTTTCAGGGTAAGAAAACTGCTACGATACCCCCAAGGGCACGAGGGGGGGGGGAGGTAGGTGGGTGGGGGTATAAGTTTATATCTGTGATATATCCCAAGATCCCAAGATAATATTCTTTGGATTGCTCGTATTTGATTTGATTTTATATCTACCACTGGGTTGCAGGGGGGGGGGGGTACTGCTACGAAACTCCCAAAAGGGCACGGGGGCTCAGCTATCGGTGATATATCCTAAGATACTAGTAATAGTATCGAAAATATTCTTCGGTCTAATAGTTTGGATTGCTCGTGTAATCCTAGCTCAGGGCATGAACTTTATTGTTGTAAGTGAGAGGGATATTCGGTCTCCCGTCCGATCAGGCAGGTTTCCCCCGAGTTCTTCGGTTTCTTCTGCAGTAATGATAAAAATCATTCGCACGATCTGTGCCAAGGGCCAAATTGGAAAAAGGCCTCAGGCCTAATTTGCTACCCTTGTAAAATGACGCGATTATTATTATTATTTTATTTTATATCTACCACTGGGTTGCAGGGGGGGGGGGGTAGCAGTACTGCTACGAGACCCCCAAAAGGGCACGTGGGCTCAGCTATGGGGCCATCCATAAAGTACGTACGCTTGAAGGGGGAGGGGGTGGCGCCAAAAACGTACAGGTGCGTAAATTCATTGGCAAAACGTACGAACAGGAGCGTACGGGGGGGGGGGGGTGTCTGAATTTTACCCATTTCGAGCGTACGTACTTTATGGATGGCCCCCATCGGTGATATATTACAATATAGGTCCATTAGTAATAGTATGTGAGATATTGTTTGGAGTGTTCGTACTTGGTTTTATTTTATTTAATTACACGGCAACCGCCCCTTCTCCTCTCGCAGATGACAGCAGCCTGTAATTTTCTCGAGCATTTCAGGTCCACCCCATACGCCTATGATATTTGGGATCGCTATTTCCTACAGGCCTCCACTTAACTTTTCTGTAGAATACGGTGTACTGTAAAATTTTATCCTAGATAAAATGAGACACGCCCACACAAACTCTCTGGTAGTCTCTTTCATCAGGTGCTTGATCTCAGTTTATGTGGTCAATGATTTAATTCAGTTATTTAAATAGTCTTTGTCAACCAGACCCTTCGTGTCATCTTCAGTTTCCAACTGATCTGGAGTGAACAGAAATCGGTAACTAAGCTACACTTCTAACACGTATCACATGGTCCCTTTTTTCTTTCATCAATGACTCTGTCTTTGTTAAAGCTCAGAATTCACTAACATAGGTAGGTTTATACATGTATTTTAAAAGCAACTAAGTCTCTAACTCAATAGCATCCAAAATCTAAAAGAGTGTTCTATTTTGGGAAGTTTTAAGAAGACTTTAACAACGTTCCTGTTTCAAAGAATATTCTGCAAAACAAAAACAAAAAAACAATTTGTATTATAATGTGTTTATTTAATTATATTTATGTATGTGTAGGTGTGTGTGTGTCTGTATGCTCATGTAAAGCGGGGGGCCGCGGTGGCAAAGTAGGTAGTACGCTGGCTTGCTAGCCTGAAGGTCGAGTGTTCGATCCCAGCATTTGTCGAGAAAGTTCATCCAGATGTTCCATCGTGGTTCCCCCCTTTTCAGCTTTTCAGTGAAACAGGATGGAGGGCATGACAAGGACAGTTGCCTAGTCGTTCAGATGGGACGAAAAACCGAGGTCCCGTGTAAACATTGGCATGCACGTAAAATATTCCTTGTCCGGGCACAATTTCCCTCATAGCACATTGTATGGCATATGCCCGTCTTCATTAGCCCAGTTTGGAGCAGAACAGCAGGACGTTTAACCCAATTTCATTTTATTTCATTTTCTTGTAAAGCACTTATATACATACTACATTGATGTTGTGATCTTAGCTGGAAATGATAGGCTTCTGATATCCAATATTTAAGACAAAATAAACACTTTAGCATTGGTATACCAATCGTGTACCATAATGCGTTTCAGTGCCATTTGTAAGTAGAGACTCAAGGAACGTTGCTAGACATATTCCAGAAGTCATTTAAAATAGTGGCGACATAATCTTTTCTGGAGAGCATGCGCAATAATTACTATCGGTGAAGACAGGAATAACCAGGCTCCAGATATTGCCAATCAATCGAGACTCCTTATTTCGCCGAACAAAACTGATTAGAAATTACAGTGAAAACCGAAACGATTGAACATAAATATGCGTTGTGAGCCATTTATGTCTGATTCTAGGTCCAAAATATTAGCGATTCAGCTCCTTTAACTTGACTTAGCAATATTAAATATGACAATTCCTTTCTAATTCAAAAACTGTTTTATTCTTATATATATTTTTTTTAAAATTTAGACTATACCCCAGAAATGTCCATCCACTGCCCAAGATGGCCAAGGAAGACAGAACCCTCAGCTAATATAATTCTTATTCGACCCAGCACTGTACTCCTTCTTACTTCTACACAGCAACCATTCAATTCAAGTAAGCAGTACACAACTTTACAAGTTAAATAACCTTAAGACACCAATAGCCGAAGTTTAGAAGAATGAATGCACATAATTATTGATTGTTTGACGATTGTGGGGATGATGTGTCAATCAGGTATGTAAATGTTCTTATTTTAAAAGAAATGGTGGTTAATGTCCTACTGTTCTACTCCAACTGGGCTAATAAAGACAGGTACATGCCATACAGTATGCTATTTTGCCACAACAAAGGTACTAAGGCCTACCCTTCTATCAAATTCCAGCTGTCGAGGGTTCTTTTACGTACACACACCTATGTGCACACTGAGCCATCATGGCTCTCCTTAAAAAATGTAAGCAAACCAAAACTATGCAAATTCTCCATGTTAAAGTTGTGTTATTATGCTCATAACTTTTCATTTTTGATACTCCTACATTTAATTGTGACATTCTTTTTCAAGTGTACGTAGTATGCAGTGGCTTCTGTCCGTCCGACCACAATTTGTTTGCGTACACTCCACAGGTCACCATTTTTATCCGATGTCGACGAAACTTGAAATATAGGTTTATCTCCCTAAGATCTCGTTTCATATTAGCATGGATTATTGCCGCTTATTTATGAAAAATCTCGTTTTTAGCATCTGGACATACCAGAAGTCACAATTTTTACCCAAATGCATGTTAAAACCCAAAGATCTGGGCTCCTTTTGATATTCGCGCATATCGGATTGTAACTTGCTGAATTATAGCACCTGGTTATACGAAAAATTGTCATTTTGAGCTTGTGGCCCCTCTGAAGGTCACATTTATTATCCAATTACATTGTAATGAAGGTTGGGTTCGAATTTCGTGAAAATCGGACCAAAACTGCCTGACAAAATGGTCGCCACTTGTACGCGAATAGTGTAAAAATATGGTAGATCAAGAATGTTGAAGGTGAAAAGAATACTCAATTTTTCCCAAATCTTGAAAATCAAAAACAGACTGCTATCACATTAAAGCGAGAATTTCATATTTTCTAAGAACGTCAAAACATAATTATTTCTATGTCTTTTGCTAAATAGATTGTTAACTCACTTCTATACGATCATGGGCATTATTTCCCACACTTAACAATAATATCACAATTATCTCCCTTGTTTTTCCATTCACTCCATGCATAAGCTATATTCAAACGTTGGAATTTGAAGTTGAAAATGATATTTTTACTAATTGGATTATTCTTTAACAAGGTATGAAATCACAACTTCGCTAGTTCCTGTAGGCAGCAAGTTTGTTTTTGGCTATTGAAATCTGTCTGTTAGCATGCTAAGATATACTGTCCGATGTTTTTAACACAAGATATTTAACTTTGTATATTTTGCAGGACCACAACAATGTTAAATCACCGAATGAACAATATGCTGAATATCATGGATATAGAAGACAGACAGGGTAGGCATTAATACCAAACTTTAGTAACTTCTAAATTATCCCTAAACTTTATAAATGATTCAAAATAAACTTCATGTGATACTTAATTACATAATAGGGTGGCCTTTGAATCAACTTATACATATTAACGTTGAGACATTCCTGGAAATAGAGAGATATATATAGAGAGAAATGGGGTTTAACGTCCACTTGCCACAAACTAGGTCATTTCGGGACTAACATGTGGTCTAATTATATTTCAATAATTCGCTTGCGCGTACGGGTCATAAGCAGTGGAAAGAAACAAGAGGACCCAGAGAAACCCCAAGAGGTTGGACAGGCGATCCTACTCCTTGTCACGTACAACCGGGGATGCGAAACAACCACGCCACTGTCTCGGTTTACTTTGAACAAATCTAGTCGCAAAGGATGAAATTGGTTAAGCCGCAAGCTGACTTATTCTAGACGCAAAACAATACAGCAGGAAGTTAGGAAACGTCCTATTCGTAGTTTTCGAAAATGTTTTCGATTTGCCGAAATATTAATCGTGTTTTACAGGTGGGCAAATTTAACTATGTCCTTTTTTCAAGCGATATATTATTCATGTGGACAATTTAATTGCCATGGTTTACTTTTTTTCCAGCTGTGATTTGAATGGATGTCAAGCGGCAATTTATGGTACCAGGAACTTGACTGGGAAATGGAAGTTGAATAGGGAAATTCTAGATAAGCAATAACAAGTTTATGTATGTAATGTACATTTTTTCTAAATTTTCATGGTTCCGTCTTATATGTACAGTAAAGAACTATGGAAGGGTATCGCTGCCAATATTAAATGCTGTGCTTAAATGTCTTTTCGATTGATTACGTGTGAAAAGAACAAAGTACAAAGTCCTAATACTGTTAATGATAAAGTCAAAATACCTCTAAGGTCAAAGTTAAATGTAAAACAGCAAATGTAATGAGTCAAATGACAAATGTTTTATTGCAAAATGCTGTGTTTTTTTTTTAGATTTCTACATATAAACATTTCTCTTATTACTCTTTACATTTGCGCTCTGCCACATCTCATTTGTCCTTTACGCTTTCAACATATCATCTTGCGCAGAGCACTTTATCGATATGCAAATGTTGGATACCACGTGACTTATTAACATACGGAAACGACCGATCTTTCTACCGAACATAATTTGGCGACCTATTAGGCTAGCGAGCTATTCGACCAATCCAACTGACAACCTATTCGATGGTAACCTATTCAGAATGAATTCAAAGGACGCCCAAATTCATCTGTTGTTATCAACCAATAAAATCCATCGTAACGTCTATCAAACGAAAGTAGAATATATTGTTATTTTAAAGTGAAAGAACGGTAATATTCCGAGTCAAATTTCGGGTCATCGTACAAAATTCCTAGGATCCAGCTATATATATTCTGAAAGGTAATTAAATAAGCTTTCTAAAAAGCATTAGTAAAAGTTAGCACAATTATATTAAAGGGGTGCGCTCTCGTCCTAAACATTGCTAATTGTTCAATATTCTAAATGTAAAGATAAACCTGTACTTTTTTCAAAGTCCAAATTCGTACCATCGTACAAAATCTAACTATATATATTCTGAAAGGTATTAGTAAAAGTTGGCACAATCATATTTAAGGGGTGCGCGCTCATCCTAAACATAGCCAATTTTTCAATATTCTAATTAAATGTAAAGAACGGTAATGTCCCGTTACATTTAGAATATTGAAAAATTGGCGTTAAGGATGAGAGCGCACCCCTTTAACATGATTGTGCCAACTTTTACTAATAATATTTAGAATATATATAGCTAGATGCTCAGAATTTTGTATGATGGTCCAAATTTCGACTTCGAATAAAATACCGGCCTATCTTTACATTTAGAATATTGAAAACTTTGTACGATGATACGAATTTGGACTTTGAAAAATGTACAGGTTTATCTTTACATTTAGAATATTGAAAAATTGGCAATGTTTAGGACGAGAGCGCACCCCTTTCATATGATTGTGCCAACTTTTACTAATACTCTTTGGAAATTTTATAGCTGGATGCTCAGAGGTTTTTTTACGATGACCCGAATTTTGACTCGGAATATTACCGTTCTTTCACTTTAAAATAACAATATATTCTTCTTTCGTTTTATAGACGTTACGATGGATTTTATTGGTTGATAAATAGATGAGTTTGGGCGACCTTTGAATTTATTCTGAATAGGTTGCCAACGAATAAGTTGCCAGCTGGATTGGTCGAATAACTCGCTAGCCCAATAGGTTGCCAATTTGAGTTCGGTAGAAAGATCGGTCGTTTCCGTATGTTAATTAGTCACGTGGTATCCAACATTTGCATATTGATAAAGTGCTCTGCGCAAGATGATATGTTGAAAGCGTAAAGGACAAATGAGATGTGGCAGAGCGCAAATGTAAAGAGTAATGAGAGAAATGTTAACATGTAGAAATCTAAAAAAAACCACAGCATTTTGCAATAAAACATTTGTAATTTGACACATTACATTTGCTGTTTTACATTTAACTTTGACCTTAGAGGTATTTTGACTTTATCATTACCGGTATTAGGACTTTGTACATTGTACTTTTCACACGTAATCAATGGAAAAGACATTTATGCACATCATTTAATATTGGCAGCGATACCCTTCCATAAAGAACATTCTGTTGGCAAGTTTGAAACACATCTTAAAATAGGGACCCCTTGAAATATTGACTTTTAGTTAGACTTGAGGTGTAAAACTACTTGAGGGACCGAGTTTATCTGTTATGCCTTGGGTAACATGTCATAACTTCAAAAACAAAGTTCACACCGAAGATGTTTATCTCTATCGGGAGAAAACACACCAACGGTCAACTGGGACGGACGGTTTCTTCATACATACACAAAAAAAACACATTCTCCTGTCCAAACACTTTTTTCTACATCCCCAAAACACAAAATAAACAGTTTCTTCACTAGTTATGACATTGTTAATCTAGATTCTTGATGAAATATATTACCGACTTCTGTCTCGCTTCTATGACGTTTTCCGTCGATTCTGGTGTGTACACCAAATTCATTGGTCCTCGACGGGCCCAGTTATCTTTAAAGACTAGCAATTGGTCAACAGTTATCTCTGATAGTTAGTTTACAGTTCTTAGTCGGGAAGTAACTATCACGGTGTTAGATTCATTAAAATTCACATAGCATTTAGACATGTTTCAACTTGTATTTTAAACCGATATCCTCATTTAAAGTCTAACAAATCACTTCACTATGTAAAGGTGTGTCGTAGACATGTTAGCTCATGTTTCTTTACTGTAACATTTTGATTCAAATATTGATGAGGTTCGTTTGCAATTCGGATTTAACTATTGTTATATACCGCCGAGGAGCTAAGGAGCTAATGGAATGATGGAAGATATTAAACTTAAAGGCTATGGTGTGGAGGAGACCTATAGATTCAAGATGTGGACATGGAACGGACCCTATCTTTGACACCCTCACGGGCGTACCATGCTCCCTCGGCGCTGCGAAATGCGTGGTACATGGGATTCCCCCCGAATCCAGTGCCGAGGAGCTAATGGAAGATCTCAAACTTTGCGGCTATGGTGTGGAGGAAACCCATAGATTTAAGATAAGAGAAGGTAGCCAACTTGGCTTTCCGGAACGATACAAAATAATGGATGCTGAATAGGGGGTACAGAATGGTTGATACTGAATGGTGGATACAAAATGGCGATCTGTTTGGACTATTTGACTCAAAAGACGAGTTACAGTTTTTCTCTTGATTTTCGTCTTGGTTAATTTTGATTTTTTGTTGAGTTTTGTTTGTTTGTCATTGTACATGTATTAACAGTCGTCGGCCGCCCGACGTGTCTTTTTGTTAACCAGGACACTGGTCGGTGGTCGCAGAATGGAGGATACAGATGAAGATTAATGGTGAACAGCACGGATGAAGATTAATAAAGGACAGCACGGATGAAGATTAATGGAGGGCAGCACAGATGAAGATTGATGTTGGAGAGCACGGATGAAGAGGACGCAAGACAGCATGGTGATCAGTTTGGACCATTTGACTCAAAAGGCGAGTTACAATCTTTCTCTTTATTTTCTTCTTGGGGGTATTGCCAGTCTGCAGGCTGGCTACTGGACAGTAGAGTTCAGTTTAATTCGGTTGCGCGGGGGAGGGATTAGGTTAATTTCGATTTTTGTTAAGTTTTGTTTGTTTGTCATTGTACATGTACTAATAGTCGTCGGCCGCCCGACGTGTTTTTTTTGTTATTCCAGGACACTGGTCGGTGGTCGCAGTATGGAGGATACAGATGAAGATTAATGGTGAACAGCACGGATGAAGATTAATGGAGGACAGCACGGATGAAGATTGATGTTTGAGAGCACGGATGAAGAGGACGCAAGACAGCATGGTGATCAGTTTGGACCATTTGACTCAAAAGGCGAGTTACAATCTTTCTCTTTATTTTCTTCTTGGGGGTATTGCCAGTCTGCAGGCTGGCTACTGGACAGTAGAGTTCAGTTTAATTCGGTTGCGCGGGGGAGGGATTAGGTTAATTTAGATTTTTTGTTGAGTTTTGTTTGTTTGTCATTGTACATGTACTAATAGTCGTCGGCCGCCCGACGTGTTTTTTTTGTTATTCCAGGACACTGGTCGGTGGTCGCAGAATGGGGGATACAGATGAAGATTAATGGTGAACAGCACGGATGAAGATTAATGGAGGACAGCACGGATGAAGATTGATGTTGGAGAGCACGGATGAAGAGGACGCAAGACAGCATGGTGATCAGTTTGGACCATTTGACTCCAAAGGCGAGTTACAATCTTTCTCTTTATTTTCTTCTTGGGGGTATTGCCAGTCTGCAGGCTGGCTACTGGACAGTAGAGTTCAGTTTAATTCGGTTGCGCGGGGGAGGGATTAGGTTAATTTAGATTTTTGTTGAGTTTTGTTTGTTTGTCATTGTACATGTACTAATAGTCGTCGGCCGCCCGACGTGTTTTTTTTGTTTTTCCAGGACACTGGTCGGTGGTCGCAGAATGGAGGATACAGATGAAGATTAATGGTGAACAGCACGGATGAAGATTAATGGAGGACAGCACGGATGAAGATTGATGTTGGAGAGCACGGATGAAGAGGACGCAAGACAGCATGGTGATCAGTTTGGAACATTTGACTCAAAAGGCGAGTTACAATCTTTCTCTTTATTTTCTTCTTGGGGGTATTGCCAGACTGCAGGCTGGCTACTGGACAGTAGAGTTCAGTTTAATTCGGTTGGACGGGGGAGGGATTAGGTTAATTTAGATTTTTGTTGAATTTTGTTTGTTTGTCATTGTACATGTACTAATAGTCGTCGGCCGCCCGACGTGTTTTTTTTGTTATTCCAGGACACTGGTCGGTGGTCGCAGAATGGAGGATACAGATGAAGATTAATGGTGAACAGCACGGATGAAGATTAATGGAGGACAGCACGGATGAAGATTGATGTTGGAGAGCACGGATGAAGAGGACGCAAGACAGCATGGTGATCAGTTTGGACCATTTGACTCAAAAGGCGAGTTACAATCTTTCTCTTTATTTTCTTCTTGGGGGTATTGCCAGTCTGCAGGCTGGCTACTGGACAGTAGAGTTCAGTTTAATTCGGTTGCGCGGGGGAGGGATTAGGTTAATTTAGATTTTTTGTTGAGTTTTGTTTGTTTGTCATTGTACATGTACTAATAGTCGTCGGCCGCCCGACGTGTTTTTTTTTGTTATTCCAGGACACTGGTCGGTGGTCGCAGAATGGGGGATACAGATGAAGATTAATGGTGAACAGCACGGATGAAGATTAATGGAGGACAGCACGGATGAAGATTGATGTTGGAGAGCACGGATGAAGAGGACGCAAGACAGCATGGTGATCAGTTTGGACCATTTGACTCAAAAGGCGAGTTACAATCTTTCTCTTTATTTTCTTCTTGGGGGTATTGCCAGTCTGCAGGCTGGCTACTGGACAGTAGAGTTCAGTTTAATTCGGTTGCGCGGGGGAGGGATTAGGTTAATTTAGATTTTTTGTTGAGTTTTGTTTGTTTGTCATTGTACATGTACTAATAGTCGTCGGCCGCCCGACGTGTTTTTTTTGTTATTCCAGGACACTGGTCGGTGGTCGCAGAATGGGGGATACAGATGAAGATTAATGGTGAACAGCACGGATGAAGATTAATGGAGGACAGCACGGATGAAGATTGATGTTGGAGAGCACGGATGAAGAGGACGCAAGACAGCATGGTGATCAGTTTGGAACATTTGACTCAAAAGGCGAGTTACAATCTTTCTCTTTATTTTCTTCTTGGGGGTATTGCCAGACTGCAGGCTGGCTACTGGACAGTAGAGTTCAGTTTAATTCGGTTGGACGGGGGAGGGATTAGGTTAATTTAGATTTTTGTTGAATTTTGTTTGTTTGTCATTGTACATGTACTAATAGTCGTCGGCCGCCCGACGTGTTTTTTTTGTTATTCCAGCACATTGGTCGGTGGTCGCAGAATGGAGGATACAGATGAAGATTAATGGTGAACAGCACGGATGAAGATTAATGGAGGACAGCACGGATGAAGATTGATGTTGGAGAGCACGGATGAAGAGGACGCAAGACAGCATGGTGATCAGTTTGGACCATTCGACTCAAAAGGCGAGTTACAATCTTTCTCTTTTATTTTCTTCTCGGGGGTATTGCCAGACTGCAGGCTGGCTACTGGACAGTAGAGTTCAGTTTAATTCGGTTGGACGGGGGAGGGATTAGGTTAATTTAGATTTTTGTTGAATTTTGTTTGTTTGTCATTGTACATGTACTAATAGTCGTCGGCCGCCCGACGTGTTTTTTTTGCTATTCCAGGACACTGGTCGGTGGTCGCAGAATGGAGGATACAGATGAAGATTAATGGTGAACAGCACGGATGAAGATTAATGGTGAACAGCACGGATGAAGATTAATGGAAGACAGCACGGATGAAGATTGATGTTGGAGAGCACGGATGAAGAGGACGCAAGACAGCATGGTGATCAGTTTGGACCATTTGACTCAAAAGGCGAGTTACAATCTTTCTCTTTTTTTTCTTCTTGGGGGTATTGCCAGTCTGCAGGCTGGCTACTGGACAGTAGAGTTCAGTTTAATTCGGTTGCGCGGGGGAGGGATTAGGTTAATTTAGATTTTTTGTTGAGTTTTGTTTGTTTGTCATTGTACATGTACTAATAGTCGTCGGCCGCCCGACGTGGTTTTTTTTGTTATTCCAGGACACTGGTCGGTGGTCGCAGAATGGAGGATACAGATGAAGATTAATGGTGAACAGCACGGATGAAGATTAATGGTGAACAGCACGGATGAAGATTAATGGAGGACAGCACGGATGAAGATTGATGTTGGAGAGCACGGATGAAGAGGACGCAAGACAGCATGGTGATCAGTTTGGACCATTTGACTCAATAGGCGAGTTACAATCTTTCTCTTTATTTTCTTCTTGGGGGTATTGCCAGACTGCAGGCTGGCTACGGGACAGTAGAGTTCAGTTTAATTCTATTGGACGGGGGAGGGATTAGGTTAATTTAGATTTTTGTTGAATTTTGTTTGTTTGTCATTGTACATGTACTAATAGTCGTCGGCCGCCCGACGTGTTTTTTTTGTTATTCCAGGACACTGGTCGGTGGTCGCAGAATGGAGGATACAGATGAAGATTAATGGTGAACAGCACGGATGAAGATTAATGGTGAACAGCACGGATGAAGATTAATGGAGGACAGCACGGATGAAGATTGATGTTGGAGAGCACGGATGAAGAGGACGCAAGACAGCATGGTGATCAGTTTGGACCATTTGACTCAAAAGGCGAGTTACAATCTTTCTCTTTATTTTCTTCTTGGGGGTATTGCCAGTCTGCAGGCTGGCTACTGGACAGTAGAGTTCAGTTTAATTCGGTTGCGCGGGGGAGGGATTAGGTTAATTTAGATTTTTGTTGAGTTTTGTTTGTTTGTCATTGTACATGTACTAATAGTCGTCGGCCGCCCGACGTGTTTTTTTTGTTATTCCAGGACACTGGTCGGTGGTCGCAGAATGGAGGATACAGATGAAGATTAATGGTGAACAGCACGGATGAAGATTAATGGAGGACAGCACGGATGAAGATTGATGTTGGAGAGCACGGATGAAGAGGACGCAAGACAGCATGGTGATCAGTTTGGACCATTTGACTCAAAAGGCGAGTTACAACCTTTCTCTTTATTTTCTTCTTGGGGGTATTGCCAGACTGCAGGCTGGCTACTGGACAGTAGAGTTCAGTTTAATTCGGTTGCGCGGGGGAGGGATTAGGTTAATTTAGATTTTTTGTTGAGTTTTGTTTGTTTGTCATTGTACATGTACTAATAGTCGTCGGCCGCCCGACGTGTTTTTTTTGTTATTCCAGGACACTGGTCGGTGGTCGCAGAATGGAGGATACAGATGAAGATTAATGGTGAACAGCACGGATGAAGATTAATGGAGGACAGCACGGATGAAGATTGATGTTGGAGAGCACGGATGAAGAGGACGCAAGACAGCATGGTGATCAGTTTGGACCATTTGACTCAAAAGGCGAGTTACAATCTTTCTCTTTATTTTCTTCTTGGGGGTATTGCCAGACTGCAGGCTGGCTACTGGACAGTAGAGTTCAGTTTAATTCGGTTGGACGGAGGAGGGATTAGGTTAATTTAGATTTTTGTTGAGTTTTGTTTGTTTGTCATTGTACATGTACTAATAGTCGTCGGCCGCCCGACGTGTTTTTTTTGTTATTCCAGGACACTGGTCGGTGGTCGCAGAATGGAGGATACAGATGAAGATTAATGGTGAACAGCACGGATGAAGATTAATGGTGAACAGCACGGATGAAGATTAATGGAGGACAGCACGGATGAAGATTGATGTTGGAGAGCACGGATGAAGAGGACGCAAGACAGCATGGTGATCAGTTTGGACCATTTGACTCAAAAGGCGAGTTACAATCTTTCTCTTTATTTTCTTCTTGGGGGTATTGCCAGTCTGCAGGCTGGCTACTGGACAGTAGAGTTCAGTTTAATTCGGTTGCGCGGGGGAGGGATTAGGTTAATTTCGATTTTTGTTGAGTTTTGTTTGTTTGTCATTGTACATGTACTAATAGTCGTCGGCCGCCCGACGTGTTTTTTTTGTTATTCCAGGACACTGGTCGGTGGTCGCAGAATGGAGGATACAGATGAAGATTAATGGTGAACAGCACGGATGAAGATTAATGGAGGACAGCACGGATGAAGATTGATGTTGGAGAGCACGGATGAAGAGGACGCAAGACAGCATGGTGATCAGTTTGGACCATTTGACTCAAAAGGCGAGTTACAATCTTTCTCTTTATTTTCTTCTTGGGGGTATTGCCAGTCTGCAGGCTGGCTACTGGACAGTAGAGTTCAGTTTAATTCGGTTGCGCGGGGGAGGGATTAGGTTAATTTAGATTTTTTGTTGAGTTTTGTTTGTTTGTCATTGTACATGTACTAATAGTCGTCGGCCGCCCGACGTGTTTTTTTTTTGTTATTCCAGGACACTGGTCGGTGGTCGCAGAATGGAGGATACAGATGAAGATTAATGGTGAACAGCACGGATGAAGATTAATGGAGGACAGCACGGATGAAGATTGATGTTGGAGAACACGGATGAAGAGGACGCAAGACAGCATGATGATCAGTTTGGACCATTTGACTCAAAAGGCGAGTTACAATCTTTCTCTTTATTTTCTTCTTGGGGGTATTGCCAGTCTGCAGGCTGGCTACTGGACAGTAGAGTTCAGTTTAATTCGGTTGCGCGGGGGAGGGATTAGGTTAATTTAGATTTTTTGTTGAGTTTTGTTTGTTTGTCATTGTACATGTACTAATAGTCGTCGGCCGCCCGACGTGGTTTTTTTTGTTATTCCAGGACACTGGTCGGTGGTCGCAGAATGGAGGATACAGATGAAGATTAATGGTGAACAGCACGGATGAAGATTAATGGAGGACAGCACGGATGAAGATTGATGTTGGAGAGCACGGATGAAGAGGACGCAAGACAGCATGGTGATCAGTTTGGACCATTCGACTCAAAAGGCGAGTTACAATCTTTCTCTTTTATTTTCTTCTCGGGGGTATTGCCAGTCTGCAGGCTGGCTACTGGACAGTAGAGTTCAGTTTAATTCGGTTGCGCGGGGGAGGGATTAGGTTAATTTAGATTTTTTGTTGAGTTTTGTTTGTTTGTCATTGTACATGTACTAATAGTCGTCGGCCGCCCGACGTGTTTTTTTTGTTATTCCAGGACACTGGTCGGTGGTCGCAGAATGGGGGATACAGATGAAGATTAATGGTGAACAGCACGGATGAAGATTAATGGAGGACAGCACGGATGAAGATTGATGTTGGAGAGCACGGATGAAGAGGACGCAAGACAGCATGGTGATCAGTTTGGACCATTTGACTCCAAAGGCGAGTTACAATCTTTCTCTTTATTTTCTTCTTGGGGGTATTGCCAGTCTGCAGGCTGGCTACTGGACAGTAGAGTTCAGTTTAATTCGGTTGCGCGGGGGAGGGATTAGGTTAATTTAGATTTTTGTTGAGTTTTGTTTGTTTGTCATTGTACATGTACTAATAGTCGTCGGCCGCCCGACGTGTTTTTTTTGTTATTCCAGGACACTGGTCGGTGGTCGCAGAATGGAGGATACAGATGAAGATTAATGGTGAACAGCACGGATGAAGATTAATGGAGGACAGCACGGATGAAGATTGATGTTGGAGAGCACGGATGAAGAGGACGCAAGACAGCATGGTGATCAGTTTGGAACATTTGACTCAAAAGGCGAGTTACAATCTTTCTCTTTATTTTCTTCTTGGGGGTATTGCCAGACTGCAGGCTGGCTACTGGACAGTAGAGTTCAGTTTAATTCGGTTGGACGGGGGAGGGATTAGGTTAATTTAGATTTTTGTTGAATTTTGTTTGTTTGTCATTGTACATGTACTAATAGTCGTCGGCCGCCCGACGTGTTTTTTTTGTTATTCCAGCACATTGGTCGGTGGTCGCAGAATGGAGGATACAGATGAAGATTAATGGTGAACAGCACGGATGAAGATTAATGGAGGACAGCACGGATGAAGATTGATGTTGGAGAGCACGGATGAAGAGGACGCAAGACAGCATGGTGATCAGTTTGGACCATTCGACTCAAAAGGCGAGTTACAATCTTTCTCTTTTATTTTCTTCTCGGGGGTATTGCCAGACTGCAGGCTGGCTACTGGACAGTAGAGTTCAGTTTAATTCGGTTGGACGGGGGAGGGATTAGGTTAATTTAGATTTTTGTTGAATTTTGTTTGTTTGTCATTGTACATGTACTAATAGTCGTCGGCCGCCCGACGTGTTTTTTTTGCTATTCCAGGACACTGGTCGGTGGTCGCAGAATGGAGGATACAGATGAAGATTAATGGTGAACAGCACGGATGAAGATTAATGGTGAACAGCACGGATGAAGATTAATGGAGGACAGCACGGATGAAGATTGATGTTGGAGAGCACGGATGAAGAGGACGCAAGACAGCATGGTGATCAGTTTGGACCATTTGACTCAAAAGGCGAGTTACAATCTTTCTCTTTATTTTCTTCTTGGGGGTATTGCCAGTCTGCAGGCTGGCTACTGGACAGTAGAGTTCAGTTTAATTCGGTTGCGCGGGGGAGGGATTAGGTTAATTTAGATTTTTTGTTGAGTTTTGTTTGTTTGTCATTGTACATGTACTAATAGTCGTCGGCCGCCCGACGTGTTTTTTTTTGTTATTCCAGGACACTGGTCGGTGGTCGCAGAATGGAGGATACAGATGAAGATTAATGGTGAACAGCACGGATGAAGATTAATGGAGGACAGCACGGATGAAGATTGATGTTGGAGAACACGGATGAAGAGGACGCAAGACAGCATGATGATCAGTTTGGACCATTTGACTCAAAAGGCGAGTTACAATCTTTCTCTTTATTTTCTTCTTGGGGGTATTGCCAGTCTGCAGGCTGGCTACTGGACAGTAGAGTTCAGTTTAATTCGGTTGCGCGGGGGAGGGATTAGGTTAATTTAGATTTTTTGTTGAGTTTTGTTTGTTTGTCATTGTACATGTACTAATAGTCGTCGGCCGCCCGACGTGTTTTTTTTTGTTATTCCAGGACACTGGTCGGTGGTCGCAGAATGGAGGATACAGATGAAGATTAATGGTGAACAGCACGGATGAAGATTAATGGAGGACAGCACGGATGAAGATTGATGTTGGAGAGCACGGATGAAGAGGACGCAAGACAGCATGGTGATCAGTTTGGACCATTTGACTCAAAAGGCGAGTTACAATCTTTCTCTTGATTTTCTTCTTGGGGGTATTGCCAGTCTGCAGGCTGGCTACTGGACAGTAGAGTTCAGTTTAATTCGGTTGCGCGGGGGAGGGATTAGGTTAATTTAGATTTTTTGTTGAGTTTTGTTTGTTTGTCATTGTACATGTACTAATAGTCGTCGGCCGCCCGACGTGTTTTTTTTGTTATTCCAGGTCGGTGGTCGCAGAATGGGGGATACAGATGAAGATTAATGGTGAACAGCACGGATGAAGATTAATGGAGGACAGCACGGATGAAGATTGATGTTGGAGAGCACGGATGAAGAGGACGCAAGACAGCATGGTGATCAGTTTGGACCATTTGACTCAAAAGGCGAGTTACAATCTTTCTCTTTATTTTCTTCTTGGGGGTATTGCCAGTCTGCAGGCTGGCTACTGGACAGTAGAGTTCAGTTTAATTCGGTTGCGCGGGGAGGGATTAGGTTAATTTAGATTTTTTGTTGAGTTTTGTTTGTTTGTCATTGTACATGTACTAATAGTCGTCGGCCGCCCGACGTGTTTTTTTTGTTATTCCAGGACACTGGTCGGTGGTCGCAGAATGGGGGATACAGATGAAGATTAATGGTGAACAGCACGGATGAAGATTAATGGAGGACAGCACGGATGAAGATTGATGTTGGAGAGCACGGATGAAGAGGACGCAAGACAGCATGGTGATCAGTTTGGACCATTCGACTCAAAAGGCGAGTTACAATCTTTCTCTTTTATTTTCTTCTCGGGGGTATTGCCAGACTGCAGGCTGGCTACTGGACAGTAGAGTTCAGTTTAATTCGGTTGGACGGGGGAGGGATTAGGTTAATTTAGATTTTTGTTGAATTTTGTTTGTTTGTCATTGTACATGTACTAATAGTCGTCGGCCGCCCGACGTGTTTTTTTTGCTATTCCAGGACACTGGTCGGTGGTCGCAGAATGGAGGATACAGATGAAGATTAATGGTGAACAGCACGGATGAAGATTAATGGTGAACAGCACGGATGAAGATTAATGGAGGACAGCACGGATGAAGATTGATGTTGGAGAGCACGGATGAAGAGGACGCAAGACAGCATGGTGATCAGTTTGGACCATTTGACTCAAAAGGCGAGTTACAATCTTTCTCTTTTTTTTCTTCTTGGGGGTATTGCCAGTCTGCAGGCTGGCTACTGGACAGTAGAGTTCAGTTTAATTCGGTTGCGCGGGGGAGGGATTAGGTTAATTTAGATTTTTTGTTGAGTTTTGTTTGTTTGTCATTGTACATGTACTAATAGTCGTCGGCCGCCCGACGTGTTTTTTTTTGTTATTCCAGGACACTGGTCGGTGGTCGCAGAATGGAGGATACAGATGAAGATTAATGGTGAACAGCACGGATGAAGATTAATGGAGGACAGCACGGATGAAGATTGATGTTGGAGAGCACGGATGAAGAGGACGCAAGACAGCATGGTGATCAGTTTGGACCATTTGACTCAAAAGGCGAGTTACAATCTTTCTCTTTATTTTCTTCTTGGGGGTATTGCCAGACTGCAGGCTGGCTACTGGACAGTAGAGTTCAGTTTAATTCGGTTGGACGGGGGAGGGATTAGGTTAATTTAGATTTTTGTTGAATTTTGTTTGTTTGTCATTGTACATGTACTAATAGTCGTCGGCCGCCCGACGTGTTTTTTTTGTTATTCCAGGACACTGGTCGGTGGTCGCAGAATGGAGGATACAGATGAAGATTAATGGTGAACAGCACGGATGAAGATTAATGGTGAACAGCACGGATGAAGATTAATGGAGGACAGCACGAATGAAGATTGATGCTGGAGAGCACGGATGAAGAGGACGCAAGACAGCATGGTGATCAGTTTGGACCATTTGACTCAAAAGGCGAGTTACAATCTTTCTCTTTATTTTCTTCTTGGGGGTATTGCCAGTCTGCAGGCTGGCTACTGGACAGTAGAGTTCAGTTTAATTCGGTTGGGCGGGGGAGGGATTAGGTTAATTTAGATTTGTGTTGAATTTTGTTTGTTTGTCATTGTACATGTACTAATAGTCGTCGGCCGCCCGACGTGTTTTTTTTGCTATTGCAGGACACTGGTCGGTGGTCGCAGAATGGAGGATACAGATGAAGATTAATGGTGAACAGCACGGATGAAGATTAATGGTGAACAGCACGGATGAAGAATAATGGAGGACAGCACGGATGAAGATTGATGTTGGAGAGCACGGATGAAGAGGACGCAAGACAGCATGGTGATCAGTTTGGACCATTTGACTCAAAAGGCGAGTTACAATCTTTCTCTTTATTTTCTTCTTGGGGGTATTGCCAGTCTGCAGGCTGGCTACTGGACAGTAGAGTTCAGTTTAATTCGGTTGCGCGGGGGAGGGATTAGGTTAATTTAGATTTTTTGTTGAGTTTTGTTTGTTTGTCATTGTACATGTACTAATAGTCGTCGGCCGCCCGACGTGTTTTTTTTGTTATTCCAGGACACTGGTCGGTGGTCGCAGAATGGAGGATACAGATGAAGATTAATGGTGAACAGCACGGATGAAGATTAATGGAGGACAGCACGGATGAAGATTGATGTTGGAGAGCACGGATGAAGAGGACGCAAGACAGCATGGTGATCAGTTTGGACCATTTGACTCAAAAGGCGAGTAACAATCTTTCTCTTTATTTTCTTCTTGGGGGTATTGCCAGACTGCAGGCTGGCTACTGGACAGTAGAGTTCAGTTTAATTCGGTTGGACGGGGGAGGGATTAGGTTAATTTAGATTTTTGTTGAATTTTGTTTGTTTGTCATTGTACATGTACTAATAGTCGTCGGCCGCCCGACGTGTTTTTTTTGTTATTCCAGGACACTGGTCGGTGGTCGCAGAATGGAGGATACAGATGAAGATTAATGGTGAACAGCACGGATGAAGATTAATGGAGGACAGCACGGATGAAGATTGATGTTGGAGAGCACGGATGAAGAGGACGCAAGACAGCATGGTGATCAGTTTGGACCATTTGACTAAAAAGGCGAGTTACAATCTTTCTCTTTTATTTTCTTCTCGGGGGTATTGCCAGACTGCAGGCTGGCTACTGGACAGTAGAGTTCAGTTTAATTCGGTTGGACGGGGGAGGGATTAGGTTAATTTAGATTTTTGTTGAATTTTGTTTGTTTGTCATTGTACATGTACTAATAGTCGTCGGCCGCCCGACGTGTTTTTTTTGTTATTCCAGGACACTGGTCGGTGGTCGCAGAATGGAGGATACAGATGAAGATTAATGGTGAACAGCACGGATGAAGATTAATGGTGAACAGCACGGATGAAGATTAATGGAGGACAGCACGGATGAAGATTGATGTTGGAGAGCACGGATGAAGAGGACGCAAGACAGCATGGTGATCAGTTTGGACCATTGGACTCAAAAGGCGAGTTACAATCTTTCTCTTTATTTTCTTCTTGGGGGTATTGCCAGTCTGCAGGCTGGCTACTGGACAGTAGAGTTCAGTTTAATTCGGCTGCGCGGGGGAGGGATTAGGTTAATTTAGATTTTTTGTTGAGTTTTGTTTGTTTGTCATTGTACATGTACTAATAGTCGTCGGCCGCCCGACGTGTTTTTTTTGTTATTCCAGGACACTGGTCGGTGGTCGCAGAATGGGGGATACAGATGAAGATTAATGGTGAACAGCACGGATGAAGATTAATGGAGGACAGCACGGATGAAGATTGATGTTGGAGAGCACGGATGAAGAGGACGCAAGACAGCATGGTGATCAGTTTGGACCATTTGACTCAAAAGGCGAGTTACAATCTTTCTATTTATTTTCTTCTTGGGGGTATTGCCAGTCTGCAGGCTGGCTACTGGACAGTAGAGTTCAGTTTAATTCGGTTGCGCGGGGGAGGGATTAGGTTAATTTAGATTTTTGTTGAATTTTGTTTGTTTGTCATTGTACATGTACTAATAGTCGTCGGCTGCCCGACGTGTTTTTTTTTGTTATTCCAGGACACTGGTCGGTGGTCGCAGAATGGAGGATACAGATGAAGATTAATGGTGAACAGCACGGATGAAGATTAATGGTGAACAGCACGGATGAAGATTAATGGAGGACAGCACGGATGAAGATTGATGTTGGAGAGCACGGATGAAGAGGACGCAAGACAGCATGGTGATCAGTTTGGACCATTTGACTCAAAAGGCGAGTTACAATCTTTCTCTTTATTTTCTTCTTGGGGGTATTGCCAGTCTGCAGGCTGGCTACTGGACAGTAGAGTTCAGTTTAATTCGGTTGCGCGGGGGAGGGATTAGGTTAATTTAGATTTTTTGTTGAGTTTTGTTTGTTTGTCATTGTACATGTACTAATAGTCGTCGGCCGCCCGACGTGTTTTTTTTTTGTTATTCCAGGACACTGGTCGGTGGTCGCAGAATGGGGGATACAGATGAAGATTAATGGTGAACAGCACGGATGAAGATTAATGAAGGACAGCACGGATGAAGATTGATGTTGGAGAGCACGGATGAAGAGGACGCAAGACAGCATGGTGATCAGTTTGGACCATTTGACTCAAAAGGCGAGTTACAATCTTTCTCTTTATTTTCTTCTTGGGGGTATTGCCAGTCTGCAGGCTGGCTACTGGACAGTAGAGTTCAGTTTAATTCGGTTGCGCGGGGGAGGGATTAGGTTAATTTAGATTTTTGTTGAGTTTTGTTTGTTTGTCATTGTACATGTACTAATAGTCGTCGGCCGCCCGACGTGTTTTTTTTTGTTATTCCAGGACACTGGTCGGTGGTCGCAGAATGGAGGATACAGATGAAGATTAATGGTGAACAGCACGGATGAAGATTAATGGAGGACAGCACGGATGAAGATTGATGTTGGAGAGCACGGATGAAGAGGACGCAAGACAGCATGGTGATCAGTTTGGACCATTTGACTCAAAGGCGAGTTACAATCTTTCTCTTTATTTTCTTCTTGGGGGTATTGCCAGACTGCAGGCTGGCTACTGGACAGTAGAGTTCAGTTTAATTCGGTTAGACGGGGGAGGGATTAGGTTAATTTAGATTTTTGTTGAATTTTGTTTGTTTGTCATTGTCCATGTACTAATAGTCGTCGGCCGCCCGACGTGGTTTTTTTGTTATTCCAGGACACTGGTCGGTGGTCGCAGAATGGAGGATACAGATGAAGATTAATGGTGAACAGCACGGATGAAGATTAATGGTGAACAGCACGGATGAAGATTAATGGAGGACAGCACGGATGAAGATTGATGTTGGAGAGCACGGATGAAGAGGACGCAAGACAGCATGGTGATCAGTTTGGACCATTTGACTCAATAGGCGAGTTACAATCTTTCTCTTTATTTTCTTCTTGGGGGTATTGCCAGACTGCAGGCTGGCTACTGGACAGTAGAGTTCAGTTTAATTCTATTGGACGGGGGAGGGATTAGGTTAATTTAGATTTTTGTTGAATTTTGTTTGTTTGTCATTGTACATGTACTAATAGTCGTCGGCCGCCCGACGTGTTTTTTTTGTTATTCCAGGACACTGGTCGGTGGTCGCAGAATGGAGGATACAGATGAAGATTAATGGTGAACAGCACGGATGAAGATTAATGGTGAACAGCACGGATGAAGATTAATGGAGGACAGCACGGATGAAGATTGATGTTGGAGAGCACAGATGAAGAGGACGCAAGACAGCATGGTGATCAGTTTGGACCATTTGACTCAAAAGGCGAGTTACAATCTTTCTCTTTATTTTCTTCTTGGGGGTATTGCCAGTCTGCAGGCTGGCTACTGGACAGTAGAGTTCAGTTTAATTCGGTTGCGCGGGGGAGGGATTAGGTTAATTTAGATTTTTGTTGAGTTTTGTTTGTTTGTCATTGTACATGTACTAATAGTCGTCGGCCGCCCGACGTGTTTTTTTTGTTATTCCAGGACACTGGTCGGTGGTCGCAGAATGGAGGATACAGATGAAGATTAATGGTGAACAGCACGGATGAAGATTAATGGAGGACAGCACGGATGAAGATTGATGTTGGAGAGCACGGATGAAGAGGACGCAAGACAGCATGGTGATCAGTTTGGACCATTTGACTCAAAAGGCGAGTTACAACCTTTCTCTTTATTTTCTTCTTGGGGGTATTGCCAGACTGCAGGCTGGCTACTGGACAGTAGAGTTCAGTTTAATTCGGTTGCGCGGGGGAGGGATTAGGTTAATTTAGATTTTTGTTGAATTTTGTTTGTTTGTCATTGTACATGTACTAATAGTCGTCGGCCGCCCGACGTGTTTTTTTTTTGTTACTCCAGGACACTGGTCGGTGGTCGCAGAATGGAGGATACAGATGAAGATTAATGGTGAACAGCACGGATGAAGATTAATGGTGAACAGCACGAATGAAGATTAATGGAGGACAGCACGGATGAAGATTGATGTTTGAGAGCACGGATGAAGAGGACGCAAGACAGCATGGTGATCAGTTCTGACCATTTGACTCAAAAGGCGAGTTACAGTATTTCTCTTTATTTTCTTCTTGGGGGTATTGCCAGACTGCAGGCTGGCTACTGGACAGTAGAGTTCAGTTTAATTCGGTTGGACGGGGGAGGGATTAGGTTAATTTAGATTTTTGTTGAATTTTGTTTGTTTGTCATTGTACATGTACTAATAGTCGTCGGCCGCCCGACGTGTTTTTTTTTTGTTATTCCAGGACACTGGTCGGTGGTCGCAGAATGGAGGATACAGATGAAGATTAATGGTGAACAGCACGGATGAAGATTAATGGAGGACAGCACTAATGAAGATTGATGTTGGAGAGCACGGTTGAAGATTAATGGAGCACAGCACGGATGAAGATTGATGTTGGAGAGCACGGATGAAGAGGACGCAAGACAGCATGGTGATCAGTTTGGACCATTTGACTCAAAAGGCGAGTTACAATCTTTCTCTTTATTTTCTTCTTGGGGGTATTGCCAGTCTGCAGGCTGGCTACTGGACAGTAGAGTTCAGTTCAATTCGGTTGCGCGGGGGAGGGATTAGGTTAATTTAGATTTTTGTTGAATTTTGTTTGTTTGTCATTGTACATGTACTAATAGTCGTCGGCCGCCCGACGTGTTTTTTTTTTGTTATTCCAGGACACTGGTCGGTGGTCGCAGAATGGAGGATACAGATGAAGATTAATGGTGAACAGCACGGATGGAGATAAATGGAGGACAGCACAGATGAAGATTGATGTTGGAGAGCACGGATGAAGAGGACCCAAGACAGCATGGTGATCAGTTTGGACCATTTGACTCAAAAGGCGAGTTACAGTATTTCTCTTTATTTTGTTCTTGGGGGGTATTGCCAGGCTGCAGGCTGGCTACTGGACAGTAAAGTTAAGTTTAATTCGGTTGAGCGGGGGAGGGATTAGGTTAATTTAGATTTTTGTTGAGTTTTGTTTGTTTGTCATTGTACATGTACTAATAGTCGTCGGCCGCCCGACGTGTTTTTTTTTGTTATTCCAGGACACTGGTCGGTGGTCGCAGAATGGAGGATACAGATGAAGATTAATGGTGAACAGCACGGATGAAGATTAATGGTGAACAGCACGGATGAAGATAAATTGAGGACAGCACAGATGAAGATTAATGTTGGAGAGCACGGATGAAGAGGACGCAAGACAGCATGGTGATCAGTTCTGACCATTTGACTCAAAAGGCGAGTTACAATCTTTCTCTTTATTTTCTTCTTGGGGGTATTGCCAGGCTGCAGGCTGGCTACTGGACTGTAAAGTTCAGTTTAATTCGGTTGAGCGGGGGAGGGATTAGGTTAATTTAGATTTTTGTTGAGTTTTGTTTGTTTGTCATTGTACATGTACTAATAGTCGTCGGCCGCCCGACGTGTTTTTTTTGTTATTCCAGGACACTGGTCGGTGGTCGCAGAATGGAGGATACAGATGAAGATTGATGTTGGAGAGCACGGATGAAGATTAATGGTGGACAGCACGGATGAAGATTAATGGTTAACAGCACGGATGAAGATTGATGGTGGACAGCACGGATGAAGATTGATGTTGGAGAGCACGGATGAAGATTAATGGTTAACAGCACGGATGAAGATTGATGGTGGACAGCACGGATGAAGATTGATGTTGGAGAGCACGGATGAAGATTAATGGTGAACAGCACGGATGAAGATTGATGGTGAACAGCACGGATGAAGATTAATGGTTAACAGCACGGATGAAGATTGATGGTGGACAGCACGGATAAAGATTGATGTTGGAGAGCACGGATGAAGATTAATGGTGAACAGCACGGATGAAGATTGATGGTGAACAGCACGGATGAAGATTAATGGTGGACAACACGAATGAAGACTAAGCGGTCGGAAGTGGGGGATCGTTGTTGAACCCGATCTCTCGTCCAGTCACAGCGTAAATGGGATTCCTATCGAATCCAGTGCCGAGGAGCTAACTGAAGATCCTAAACTTAGAGGCTATGGTGTGGTGGAGACCCATAGATTGAAGATGAGAGAAGGTAGTCAACACGTAACGAAAGCCGGAGAACTCTGCTTGATTGTTTTCCGGGACGATATGGATATGGAACGGGCCCGTTCCTTTGACACTCTTAGGGGCGTGAGAGTGGCTAGAGGGTTTACGGATACAGGTGAGTTATGCATCACCATTGGTAGATTTTAATATTTTTTGGTGTGATAATAGACAAAAGTAAAACATGCTGTATTTTTTTGTATTAGTGCATAAAGAGATTGTAGTTTACAAGTTTGTTCTGGAAAGTTCGGCAACAAAAAGTGTGTTTGGAGGGGGGGCTAGGGAGATCTAACTAAACATAAAATTTTCTTTAAAAATATTGACGGCGCCGTTTAATGTACATAAACTGTGATTAGATGAAGTTTGGACATTTAGAATGTACAATACTTTATAATCCTTATCTCATTTACAGGATCGTGCGGATATGCCTGTAAGGGACGTATGAAGACGGTGATTGCTGTGGAGGAGCACGGGGTATTATTTTACAGGCAATTGTTATGCACTTGATGAGGTAGGCATTAATATCAATATTTTCTGTACTTATAAAAGACAACCGGAAGTGTTATTACTGGAATACAAAATTTCAAACATTATTTATGAGTTTTATTTAGAACATGAAATGTCGTATAATGTAACACGATGAACCAAAATAGTAGTGGTTATTCATGGGAATTTCACGAATGAGGGTGGCTGATTGTGTTAGAACTTTCCATTTCACTTCTTATCAGTAGTTCAAATGTATATTTGTACATCTCTAAAACATTAAAAACATACTTGTTAATTACAACTTCTGTTGTTCCTGTAGGCAGCAAGTGTGTCTGCTACCATGCCAAGATACTTCCCGATGTTATAAACACAAAATATATAACTTTGTTTTTTTTGCAGGACCACAACAATGTCAAATCATCGAATGAACAATATGCTGATTACATCGGATATAGAAGACAGACAGGGTAGGCATTTATACCATACTTTAGTTATTTCTAAATTATCCCTAAACATTATAAATAATTCAAATTAAATTTGGTGGCCTATACTTTGAATCAAATTATACATATTGACTGTTGAGACATTTCTGGAAATAGAAATTACGCCTTAAAAACTGTGACATTTCAACTAAACTTATCACTTGGTCACCATAGGTGTTCAGTAGTGGTTCAAAGATGAATTTACTTTATCGGTGTACTTTGAACAAATCATAGCCCAGCTGCAAACTGACCTTTTCTAGTCGTTAAACAATACAGCATGAAGTTGGTTGAGCCGCAAGCTGACTTTTTCTAGTCGCAAAACAATACAGCATGAAGTTAGGAAACGTCCATTCGTAGTTTTCGAAAATGTTTCAGATTTGCTGAAATACTAATCGTGTTGTTAAGGTGGGCAAATTTCAACTATGTCCTTTTTTTTCAAGCGATAGTATTCATTTGGACAATTTAATTGTCATAGTTTACCTTTTTTGCAGCTGTGATTTGGATGAATGTCAAGTGGCAGTTTATGGTACCAGGAACTCGACTGGGAATTAGAAGTTGTATAGGGAAATTCTAGTCTAGCAATAACAGGTTGATGTATATACTGTAAATATCTTCTAAATTTTCATGGGATCGTTTAATAGGCACAGTAAAGAACATTCTGTTGACAAGTTTGAAACATGTCTTAAAATAGAGACCCCTTGAAAATATTGACTTTTAGTTAGGCTTGAGGTGTAAAACTACTTGAGGGACCGAGTTTATCTGTTATGCCTAGGGTAACATGTCATAACTTCAACAACAAAGATCACACCGAAGATGTTTTTCTTTATCGGGAGAAAACACGCCGACAGTCAGATGGTACGAACAGTTTCTTCATACATACACAAAATAAACACATTCTCCTGTCCAAACATTTTTTCTACACTCCCAAAACACAAAATATACAGTTTCTTCACTAGTTATGACATTGTTGATCTAGATTCTGGATGAAATATTACCGACTTCTGTCTCGTTTCTATAACGTTTTCCGTCAATTCTGGTGTGCACACCCCATTCATTGGTCCGCGACGGGACCTGTTATCTTCGGAGACTTGTGATTGGCCACCCAGTTATCTTCTATAGTTAGTTTTCAGTTCTTGGTCGGGAAGTAACTGGCATGGTGTTATATTCATTTAAATTCACATAGCATTTGGGCATGTCTCTCTTGTAGTTTAAACCGATATCCTCACTAAAAGTCTATCGAATCACTTCTCTATGTAAAGGTTTGTCGAAAACATGTTAGCTGATGACTCTACTGTAACATTTTGATTCAAATATTGATGGGGTTCGTTTGCAATTTGGATTTAACTATTGTTTTTTACCGCCAACAGTCATCAATTTATCTAAATAAGCTTGTTATTGCAAACTAGTATTTTGTTTTCTAATGAAGTTGTCTACAGATGTCTACTATTATTATTTTTGCATTTTATGCATGATTATGTTTATTTACAATGTAAAGTCAGTAGTGAGTAAACACTTCCAGTTGATCAGAGCAGTTTTGGAAAATCCTACCTCCCCCTTCCTAAAAGGGAGTTAGGGTTGGGTAGCCGGCGATCAACACTGACCACTGATGTCAAAAACGCCTACAAAGATCAGAATGTTTAGTTTTGGGTAACATAATACTTTATAAGGACGTTAGGTCAACATTCAATTTTTTTATTGTCTATACTTGGGACATGAAACTTTATGGGTTCTTAATTAGGTCAAATTTCAATTCTTTCGAAACTTTCGACCGAACAACAAGATTTTTATTTGGGTAATACACAGATGTTACCTTTTCATATTTGTGTTGATTAAGGTTTATTTCAGTTATTCTTTTATGTTACTCAAATGTAGGCTTTTCTGACAACCATATCTTTATGTTAAATTAATACACATTATATGGGCTGCTTTTTGTACTCCAATATTAAACAATATTTGATTTTTTATATGCCCATATTATATTTCTTTTAAACTTCTAAATTTTACATTTTTGCTAAACTTGGAACATAACCTTTTATGGGAATTTGACCGGGGTCGGAAATATTTCAAATGTTTCGGCAACATTCTTAATTTCCTATTTTCCTAAACTTGAAACATAAACCTTTATGAAAATTAGAATGGGTCAAACATTATTTCGAAATTTTCAACATAACCAACATGTAGTCGTGAGTGCGGGGTGGATATGTTTCTGAGGGCAACCGCATTTCGTAGTTTATAAAATATTGTTTAAAGTTACATTATTCAAGATATAGATAAGGACTAGCCATTCTAGCTATAATAGTTCGAAAATACATGATGTAAAATGAATAATTTGAAAATTTCATTCCAATTACTCTATTGCAAGCGAAGATATTGGCATTTGAAGATTTGGCCGACCTGTGCAATAATTTCAACCACGGTCCTGGTTGATCAAAGCTAAGACTCGAAGCGTCTGGGCCCACCATATTTGATTTATCACTGAAACGTTTTAATCTGTTTAATATCGGAGCAAGCTGATGCCATCCAAAGTTGATTAAGGCCTGGATCAGTTAATTAATGTCTAATTAATACTTTAGAAAACATTTCATGTCCAAATAAAGACCTGCACTAGGCAGATTTAGCTCTTGAATAATGCATGTTTAATATAGATCAATTGATTATTTATCAGTTAAAAGATAGTACATGTATATTATTGTTTCTTAATCAAATTGTTATAGGTGTAGTTAAAAATCATTTACAAATAAAATATTTCACCATCGCTGTGGTTTGAGTCTGATATGGTGGGGGAACACCAGTCTTTTCATTTTGCTGTGAAAAGTTGAAAGTTGAACATGCCGATGGTAGTTAAAAATGAGCAGCGGAATAAGCTTCTGAAATCCATGTTTTGGCCCACAGGATGCTATAGACTTATATTCCCCTCGGCCCATTTTGTTACACAATGTGGGAAGCACGTGGCTGAGTGGGTAAGACGCTGGCTCACTAGCTTAGAGTTCGGGTGTTCGATCCCTGCATTGTCCGAGAAAGTTCATCCATATTTTCTTGAGTGCATGGTTTCCCCTTGTAGGATAGGGGGGGGGGGGCTGACCAGGACAGCTGTCTAGTCGTTCGGATGGGACAAAATCGAGGTACGTATTACTCATAGATCCCTTGGCAGTTGGAATTCAATATAAGATTAAGTCGTAGCGCTGCTGCCAGGGCAACATTCCCATTATAGCACACTGTATGGTGTATGATCATCTTCATTAGCCAAGTTCAGGAGCAGAACATGAGGACGTTAACCCAATTTCACTTCAAATGACGGACCTGATTGATTATCTAACTTGTACACGCCCCCCCCCCACTCACGAACTAACAAAACGCCATTGAAACAATTGAACAATTTAACTTGCAAACGAAAAAAAACAAAAAACCGTTCAATTACACTCAGTTGTATAAATATGATACATTTTAAACAAATAATCATAGGTTCACTGTAATGAATGAATGAAATGGGGTTTAACGTCCTACGCTTAGGCACCTAACAGTGTGCTATGAGGGAAATTTTGCCCGGGTAGCAACTGAATTCCAACTGCCAAGGGTTCTTTTACGTGCACGCCTATGTGTACACAGAACCTCGGTTTTTCGTCCCATCCGAACGACTAGGCAGCTGTCCTTGTCGGGCCCTCCTTCTGCATCACTGACAAGGGGAAATTACGTCGGAAAATCGAGATGAACTTTCTCGGTCAATGCATGAATCGAAAATCCGACCTCCAGGCTCTTAGCCACCGTGATCCCCGGTTCACTGTAAGTGTAGATTTTAAACCCATATTTTCTAGAAAGGGGGTTATTACTGTCAATCACACTACTAAGACAGGAGGGGGTTGGATGGCTTAACGGTAGCGTGCGCGCGCTGTATCATAGAGCCTGACGTTGCGTCAACTGGCGTGGTTTCGAATCCCCAGTTGTATTGGCAACTTGTAGGGTCGCCTGTGCAGCCTCGTGGGTTTACTGCGGATCCTCCGGTTACCTCCCACTGCTATAGACCCCTACGCGCAAGCGAATTATTGAAATAAAATTAAACCATATGTTAGTCCCGAAATGACCTAGTTTGTGTCGAGTGGACGTTAAACCCTATATCTCTCTCTCACTAAGACCGGAAGTGCTGAAGATTGTTGACAACACGTGATACTAGGTGATTATTTATATCCACGCATATCTCGAACTAATTTAAAAATCCATCATTAAAAGGTTTCGCGGCAAGTTCAAGTGAGGCCATCAACAGTTTTCAACCAACGTCATTTTAAACGTATACGACTAGGAATTACTAGTCATTCTTGTCAATTAACGTAAGAAATGAACTGAAATGGGGTTTAATACATTGGCGGGCACGCAAAAGATCCCTTGACAGTAGGAAGTCGATATAAGAGTAGGTCGAAGTGCCGCTCTCCGGGCAAAATTTCCATTATAGCACACTGTATGGCGTATGCCTATCTACATTAGCCCAGTTCTGAGAAGAACAGTGGGACGTTAAAGCCCTATCATTTTATTTCGTTTCTCCAAACCATGCAGTTCACTCAGAAAATCTTGGTACCGGTGTGACAGTGTGAGATGGTTCCTAGTGTGTGATTCCCGTTTAGCGCATGCGCAGTTCTAGGAGTCGGTTAACACTGTTATGGACCAAACGTAACTAACGTGACGAAATTTATGACGTAGCTGGCTTTTTTTTCGCACGTACGCAATGGCTGGCCATTTTGCGCAGTAATCCCAGCCAGAATTTGGCTATTTTGTTAAAATTGCTTTAAATTTTTGTTTAAAACTGAAATAAATTAACTATTAGGCAATCCCAACGCTAAAAACATTAAAATAATTCATTGTGTATATCTGATATAGACCCGACGGACGCACAAAATAATTCCAAGATGTCAGCGCCCATGAGCGAAAAGTTTCGGGACGTTTTCCTTTTTCAAGGTCGAAGTTAGGGGTTACAAACTTAAATTTGAAGGAAAAACAAGTGGAGGGATTACATGCTTTTTATGAACTTGGGATCATCATGGGGGTCCGACCCAAGATTTGCACGACTTTGAGTGTTACAGTAATTGTGGCATTGAATTCAAGGGTGGAAACATCAGTTTAATTGTTTTAGTGACCAGAAAACAAATTTTGACATGCGTCAGCTTACCAAAAATGAAAGGTTACGTGCCCTTGGCATGCTACAGATCGGCACAACACAGGCGGTTGTGGCGCGGACGATGAATGTTTCTAAGTCTGTCATAAGCAGGCTATGATACACAATCTGTACAGGACAGACCACACTAAGGTCGACCAAGGGCGACAACTCAAGCCCAGGATCGATTTATCCGTACCTTGGCCTTGAGAAATCGTGTCATCACAGCAAATCAGATCAGCACTCGTCTTCAAACAGACACTGGTGTGAGAGTGGGTGGCCAGACGATTCGGAATCGACTGCATAAGGGTCACCTTCGCGCCCGACGTCCTCGCGTGATCCCTTGTTTGAGAGATCATCACATTCAGTCAAGACGTCGTTGGTGTAGGGATCGTCGAACACTGGGATAATCTACGCTGGAGCAATGTGATGTTTTCAGATGAGTCAAGGTTCACTGTTGATTTATTGGACAGACATAGGAGGGTGTGGCGTCGTCGAACGAGCGCTTCCAAGACGTTAACGTCATCAGACATGATCGATTTGGGGATGGTTCTGTTATGGTGCTGGAAGAACGGCTTTACATGCTGTTGCAGGGCGTGTTACAGGCCAGTACTACCGGGACAACATCTTGGCAGTCCATGTTGTGCCGCTCAATTTTCGTGCGCATCTGTCTCTGCCCTTTACACGAATGAAGTTTGTGGACCTTTCACGATGAAACTTAAACTGTGTGTTAAAGATCAAACGATTTTGGAGGAGTACAACTTTGGTAGCATCACACTTACATTCTAGAGCTATATCGGAGAAATCCAAAAACAAACATAAAACCCTTTAAAATACATGATAATGAGAGCAATTGCATATCTTTCATTTAGAAATGAATAGACTAGTAAAAAGTTTGGAAACTTTTATCATTAGGGCATGGGTATACATGTATACCCCAGAAAAGGGCAGGGTACCATTTGTATACCCTGGTACCCGGGTTCCGGCGCCCCTGGCCCCTGCTTTTCACGCCAAATATGTACGGATTTTATAGGCCCACTGGGAGCGCGGCTACCATTGCTGTCCCATTATGTTGGAACTGAAATATGTTAAGAATCAAAAGATATTGAATGAGGGTTATCCCCTTATTGATTTTACCTCTTTCTCATTGATTTCGTACAAAATGTTTTAACTGGTCGTGACTGGTAGCGGTAGCGGTTTTTGTTTTAGTGGCGAATCCCGAATAACGTGCTGGCTCGTTATTCGTTATTGGCGAATCCCGAATAACGGGCCAGCACGGTACACGAATCCCGAATAACGAGCCAGCACGGTACGCGAATCCCGAATAACGAGCCAGCACGGTACGCGAATTCCGAATAACGAGCAAGCACGGTACGCGAATCCGGAATAACGAGCCAGCACGGTACGCGAATCCCGAATAACGAACCCGCACGGTACGCGAATCCCGAATAACGAGCCAGCACGGTACGCGAATTCCGAATAACGAGCAAGCACGGTACGCGAATTCCGAATAACGAGCAAGCACGTTACGCGAATCCCCAATAACGATCCAGCACGGTACGCGAATCCCCAATAACGAACCAGCACGGTAAACGAATCCCGAAATAACGAGCCAGCCCGGTACGCGAATCCAAAATAACGTGCCAACGTAATAGGTTATCTAATCGTGACCCTCGCAACCGTTGGTCTCTTAACCCAGAGACAAAGCAGGGTTTTCTTCTTCTGGGGTAAAATAAAACCAAGTACGACAATCTAAACCATTAGACAAAATTCGAAGTCCTGGCAAAATAGTGTAAAAATAGTGTAATCAGGCAAAATAGTGTAATCAGCATATGGACTGTTCACCGTGTACAAAATACATGACAAGCAGTGGTAACAGGTGTCCGGAAGAGTAAGCTTACCCTGCCTGGCGCGCCACACCAGCCATAGCTGCATCCAGACTACGTTCTAGAAGACCAGTGCTGGATCTAGGGGAGGCTGGATCTAGACTACGCTCTAGAAGACTCACTTCTACTCACTTTCACGTTAAAATCAAGCATCTTGTTTTTTATTGAATGGTTACGTGCGTGCAATACTCTGGAGAAAAGAGTACTTGCGGTCAAATTATGAACCCCCCACCCTCCTTATACCCCCTACTCCGCGAGCCTGCAAAATATATCATTCTTTGGTATGAGGCTATTTGATATTGGGTTATCATTTGATAATGCTGGATAGTATATCTTATTGTCGTGCAAACATATTTTAACTTAGGCCCCGAATGAGTCTTTTTGTGGTCCCTATCGGCCAAAAATCTGGTCCCTATCGGCCAAAAATCTGGTCCCAATCAGCCAAGAATCTGGTCCCAATCAACCACAAATCTCGTCCCTATCAGCTACAAATCTGGTCCCAATCAGCCAGGTCCCTATCAGCCATGGTTCCAATCAGCCACAAATCACGTCCCAATCAGCCAGGTCCCCAATCAGCCATGCTCCAAATGAGCCGAGTACAGCCGGATTAACCTTGTGGGAGGCCCAGGACATACCAACTATAGAAGATTTTTGATCATTTTAAGTTTTGCAAAGGACCGTCAACCGCTTTAATTGGACATCATTTTAGTGAAGCCTGGACCATAACAGGCCCGTGACTGTACAGCGCAGTGGACGCTTACGGCTGGGCTCCGGATCCATTCACTTGATTTGATAATTGTTTATTTTTTGCAATGTCTATTTTCTGACTTGTCCGCAGGTTTATCTTGTAGATTTTTTGTTCTGCGTGTAGTGCAGTCCTCCTACACTTACTATTAGTGAAAGGTAGATTCTGAGCAGTATCTCTACATTAGGAAACATTTCAAAAAGACCCTGCTGACTCAATATGTTGTACATGGCTAGCTCATTGTTCGATGTTTCAAGTCTCATCCACGAGTTCCCTGAACCTACGGATTGGTAGAACCTCTGAGTTATGTAATTTAGTTAATTTTAGGGCCTAACCGATCTCTGGCCCCCTGTAATCTGTTGGTACCTACCAGTCCCTTGGTCCCCAATATCCCTTACTGTCTAAGGCCCCAATCCTCGCCCCCTCATAGCCAAGTAAGTTGTTGGCGACGTCCGGAATAAAATATTAGTATGACCCAGAGTTGTTGGAGGCCCGGAACATTTGTCCCCCCCCCCTAGATCCTGTACGATCTTGGACTCTAATGAACAAATTCGGAAAGTTTTACAAAATTTTCACCATTTGCATTTTAAATGATGAGAGAGAGAGAAGAGAGAGAGAGAGATAAATGGGGTTTAATGTCCACTCAACACAAACTAGGTCATTTTTGGACTATGGTTTTCAATTTTTATTTCAATAATTCGCTTGCGCGTAGGGGTCTTTAGCAGTGGGAGGAAACTGGAGTGCCTGGAGGAAACCCACGAGGTTAAGAAGGCGTCCCTATCTCCATGTCACATGCGCTCACACTAGGGCTCGAAACCACAGCCGCAAGCGAGAGGTGACCGGCCAGCCTGAGTTCGAAGCGCGGTACTCTAGACCACTGGGCCATGCAACGAGGGTTCAATTCCAGCTCAGGGCAAGAACTTTATCGTTGTAAGTGAGAGGGATATTCAGTCTCCCGTCCGATCAGGCAGGTTTCTTTGAGTTCTTCCGTTTCTTCCTGCAGTAATGATCGAAATCATTCGCACGAACTGTGCCAAGGGCCAAATTGGAAAAAGGCCTCGGGCCATATTGGAAAAAGGCCTCGGGCCTAATTTGCTACCCTTGTAAAATGACGCGATTATTATTACCCCCTTTATTTGATGAACGTTGTTAGCAGAAATAATGCAGAATACACGTAGATAAATAAATTTATATATGTAATAATTATGATGACCGTTGCAATACAATACATAGTTGATCAATTAATAATAATATACATTTTAATTATTTGGGCAAACTGGATAGAGAACTAACTCATCAGGACTAAAAAAAAAACTTTAAGTAGCATTTAATATCAGTCGATTGGGTCAATTGAGACAAATGAATTAAGATATACAGTATATATAAAATACTATTACACTTTGGAAGGGCAACGCTGCCACTATTAAACTATGGAAGCGTAACACTGCCACTATTAAACTATGGAAGCGTAACACTGCCACTATTAAACTATGGAAGGTTATCGCTACCACTTTTAAACTATGGAAGGGCAACGCTGCCACTGTTAAACTATGGAAGAGCAACGCTGCCACTATTAAACTATGGAAGCGTAAGACTGCCACTATTAAACTATGGAAGGGTAACGCTACCAATTTTAAATTCTCTGCTACAATGTCTTTTCCATTGATTATATTTTATGTAAAAAGTACAATGTACAAAGACCTAAAACCGGTAATGATAAAGTCAAAATACATCCAAGGCACGAGCCTTTAATGTTGGCAGTGTTACCCTTCCATATTAAACTAGTGTTGAAATCAGTTTACACACTTGGCAAACGTCGGCAGATTCCGGTACCGTACATTAAATGCGTAGAATCTGTCGAGTTTTGCCGAATGATCTTTACCGTGAAACAAAGTTGTGCTAATAATAATGTTTTGGATGTATATATAATCATAGGCAGACCCAGGAAATCCTGTTAAGCAACGGGTCCCAGGGAAATTTTTAAAAAAATCGGGGTGTCAGTGGTGATTTGTGGCACATATCTATTTTTTTATACTGTTATTTAGGGGGGGGGGGGCGGGAACCTAGCCCCCCCCCCCCTGGATCCGCCTCTGTATATAATTATTTATTACATAGATTGAAGATTTGTGAGATATATATATATATATATTTTATCTTGTTAACTGTACACGCAGATAAATCCAAAATTGTATAAATTTTGCACAAGGGAGACATTCCTCACAATAGTCACAACACGGGCTATGGGGAATTGACAATTGACGTAATCCCACATTCATAAACTTGATGATGGCTTATTTTTAGCGACCCTAGGGTAAGGGTTAGCGTTAGGTTTGGTCCAAAATTTCTAACATCATGTGCAAATTCAAGTGATTAACCCTGTGAGTAATGTCTCTCTGAAGACCAAGCTAAATTGTATACCATGTAAATTATAATTTGCAAATTTTTATTGTGTAATAATAGATGCTCTCTTTGCTTTTTTTCTATATATTTATACATTATTTACATAAATAAATCTTGTCGATAATATTTAAAATATTTTATAATATGCTGATTTTTAAATATATATATATTATACCAGTAACATATATTAAATCTTTCAATAATCGTAATCATACATTAAATATTTTTTCAGATAATAACTAGCATTCAATATCTTTAACGACCTTTTAGCATACCCGGTAATAACTTTTATATCTTACAATAAAATTGAATTAAATATGGTGAATTTACATTATATTAAATCTTTGAATAATCGTAAACATACATTAAATATTTTTTCAGATAATATTAATTTACCATTCAATATCTTTAACGACCTTTTAGCATACCCGGTAATAACTTTTATATCTTACAATAAAATTGAATTAAATATGGTGAATTTACATTATATTAAATCTTTGAATAATCGTAAACATACATTAAATATTTTTTCAGATAATATTAATTTACCATTCAATATCTTTAACGACCTTTTAGCATACCCGGTAATAACTTTTATATCTTACAATAAAATTGAATTAAAGGTGAATATACATTATATTTTAATAGCAGGCTATCTATATATATCACAGATGCACATATTATTATGCAAGTATTTCACCCATACTTTATATATACAATAATAACATACAATTCATTTTTTGATTAAATGCTGAATTTGAATATTAAATTGACTCGCAAAGTCGCACCTTTATTTCATTAACAAAATCTATAAGTAATTCTATATTTCTCCACAGTTTCTTTGTGTACACATAGCTCAGGCCCCGAGTTCACAAATCATTCTCAGACTTAAGTTAAGAATTTACTCAAAATTGTTTTCCTTATTGTAGCTCAAAATATAGTGCTTTATAAAACTTTGTTGTTTTAATGTATCAAATAAACAAATCCGAAACTATGCGCAAAGTTTTGTGTTTCTAGATCAAATATATTTGTTGAGCAAATTCTGAAGTCTGAGAATGCTTTGTGCATATAAACATATTTAATAATATCACGAATGTAAATAAAATAGACATCTATATCATTTGAAAGTTACCATAAATCTAGTTAACAGAAAGTAGGCGTCCTCGCTACAGATAAAGGGACATAACTTATAGGCGAGGCGGTCCCAAGTGACCTCATTGTTTACCTTATAGAACAGTTTTCCTGTACATTAATTACGAACTCGTGTGTTGTCAATCGTTAGTTTTTGACGTTTATATGGAAATAAATACTGATATGGTCACGTGGAATTAAGTTTTTACTAGCGACACCTTGTGGGAATTCCTTCAGCGAGAAGCCGAGGACGCCCATTCCCAATTGTTGTAACAGTTATCATAGAGAGAAAGAGAGAAAAAGAGAGAGAGAAATGGGGATTAACATACACAAACTAGGTCATTTCGGGACTAACATATATGGTTTAATTATATTTAAATAATTCGCTCCTGCGTAGGGGTATTTAGCAGGGGGAGGAAAACGGTTGACCCAGAGAAAGCCCACGGACATGCGACCCTACTCCTTGCCATTTACAACCGGGGGTTCAAAAACACGCCTGTTGACTCAATGACAGACTTTTTGATACAGCGCTCGCACGCTAACCATTCAGCCATAACCCCCCCCCCCCCATTGGAGTAAATGATCAACGTTTTTTTTTTTTAAATAGTAGAAAGCACATTATGCAACAGAGTAACCTGAGCTTAAAGACAGTGTACAGTGATAGATTAGACAGCAAGTTAAATGATTATGACTTATTTATCACCTATAGTACCAACCATATACAGAGCAACAATTTCAATGCTTAGAGCGGAGAATGCTAGATCGATGACGGTCCTTAGCATTTTATGACATCATATGTGGGTTAGGGTAAGGGTTAGGGTAAGGGTTAGGCTTGGGTTATAGGGCTAGCCATATCTACATCTTGTGAATCTGACGCAATCTGCAGGTCCTAGCCCTAGTTCCTTTATGAACTGTCTCTGAGCGAACGATGTCTCGCTAACAGTTCCTCACGGCCTTATTATCAACTAGTATGAAAATAAAGCTTTACCCCATCTCGGTTCTAAGGCTATTTTAGATCCTTACCGTCTATTTTGCACCGTGAAACTTTTTTGATCACCAAAAGAAATCATTTCCTGACACAACCGAGACAAATTTATAATAAACCAACACTATTTTCGTGTAAACTTCGATGTTAGACAAAGACCGGTCTGCGCTGACGTCAGTTAACAAACATTGCGGCCAGATTTGAACGATTTTGTTTATCTTTTTCTAACGTCGAATTCTACATGAAAATAGTGTTGAATTATTATAAATTTGTGTCGGTTGTGTCAGGAAATGTTTTCTTTTGGCGATCGAAGAAGAATCACGGTGCAAAGTAGACGGTAAGGATCTTAAATAGCCTTAGAACCGAGATGGAGAAAAGCCTTATTTTCATACTAGTTGATAATAAGGCCCGTGAGGAACTGTTAGCGAGACATCGTTCGCTCAGAGACAGTTCATGAAGGAACTAGTCCTAGCCCTCACCCTAACCAACAATTTACATATGACGTCATAAAATGCTAAGGACCGTCTTCGATCTAGGGGGTATAAATCCCAAATATTACATAATATACCATATTTAAACATACCTAACAATAAATTGCTCCATTTGAAAATATATAAATATCTCATTCAGGGCCGTATCAAGCGGGGGTGCAGGGAGGGTGTACATTGCACCCCCAGAAAAATAAGACGCCCCTTGAAATGGTGCCCCCTCCCCCCCCTCCACAAAAAAATTGACAGTCTTTCAATTATAAAATGATACACTTGATTATGATTAATATCAGTAACTTGGGTATTATATTGGCGCCCCACAACTCTTCTGCACCCCCACCCCCCTTTTCCTTTTAAATTCCTACACATGGCCCTGAGCTAAGTAGAATAGTCTGTGTTTATTTGTTAACATGGATAAATGGAACTTAAAAACATCGGGCACTTGAACCCATTTTAAGAACTGGAATGTCTCATAGGGTCTAAATATAGACGAATAATTAATATGTAAAATATATAATTATAAAATAGGATAATTTGAGATAATTTGTTGAGAATGTACCGGTAATTGGATATTAATTCTGAAATTGTGATAATTGAACCACAGCCGTAAGCCAGACCACTAGGCCATCCCAGTGATAATTGAACACATGAAGATGATTACAAAAAAATATCACATTAATACAAGAAAAAACAAAAAAATCGTTTCTTTATCTCTTAACGTTTAAACACCACTAGTTTTTAATGCCCTTAACCCCTTTAATAAAACACTCATAAGACTAGCCAGATTAGCTGCTTGCCGCATTAAATATTTCATATGTGGATCACCTAGAGGTTTCCCTACAGCAGCGCTTGCTGCACTAATAGTGCTCTTAAAAGCATGCGAGACTTTAATAAATTCCAGACCTAAATATTGAGCACTATGAACCGAGTCCATCATTAACATGACTGACTGACTATGTAGAAACACTTTAGCGAGCGTATGCATGGCTTCGTTTAAATAATACGCTAATTTTTCGGGTGAATTATTTGCACTGCTTACAAAGAATTTGGCATCGTTAACAAATTGTTTCATCTGTGTAAGTAGTTCCTCTTTACAGAATTCAAATTGAGTATAGTGTTTGTCGATCCGTGAATTTTGTAAAGATTCGAGCGTGTATTTAAACTCCATCAAGAAACGGTCAATGTCATTATTTGCACTGTTAAAATCGTGTGTAGTATAAATTTTAGCTAAAACATCTTTCACGGTATCGGTAGCTGTATCGCTAATGACATCATAACTATTCTGCGACACAGATCGTTGACGGGGGCTTAGTGTTATAGCACTGTCTGGTATTTCTATAGTTAACGGTTCCGATGGCATCAATGGCACCGATGGCGTCTGACTCATCACAGCCTTATCAATAATTTTACTTGTATTCAGCATCACTGATTCAGGCTTTTCTAGACTTGCTGCCATTTCACGCAAGTTTTCAAAATTGGTGAAATTTTGATAGACATCATCTTCGGACGTAATACTGGTCGACATTGTGATAGGCCTCCACATTTTGATAGTTGCGTACGGATTGGCCTTCCATTTAATTTTACCAGCAGATTGTAACATAAGTGAATCGTCTTTACTACCGGTCTTCTTAGATTTCTTCGTCTGAGCCTCTTTTTTAGATTTCTTCGTCGGATCCTCTTTTTTCGATTTCTTCGTCTCATCTTCGTTTTTAGGGGATGGGAAACTTGTACCATCAGACGGTTTTTCTTTAGTAGCATACACTGATGTCATAGCTTTCACTGGACCATTTCCTTTTGATTTATTCTGAAAAAACACAAGAGAAACATTAGTAACTTGATTATACCGCCGGACATTGTTCCTCCTTCAACGTACAATTTAACCAACTCATCAAATAGTGTAGAAACATGGAATCTCCATGGAATGATTGATATAGATGTTCAGAAATGAAATGATTTGAATGAATTAAAACTAATTAATGAAAATCTTTGCACTTCTGTTTCTAAATTAGAAATGAATGAAAATTTAACTACTAAAAATCTATTCATTAAATATATTCTGTCTCTTTAATTAAAAAAATAATTTGGAAACTTTTGTTTTAAATTAAAATATTAGCCATCACCCTAGCACTGTTAACATGTTGAAATTAGTAAAAACAATATTGTTTATTATAAGAAAGTTTTGTAGAATGTGCTGAGTAACTTATATCTTCACAACACTATATACTGGAAAACACCAGAAAACACTGAAAAACTTCCGAATAAACACCATTTTATACTGAATACCGGAAAACACCATAAATAGATAACCCAGGGCCTGGTCCCCCGGGGATTTAGGGTTAGGTGTAGGTTTTTCCGGTGTTTTCCAGCAGACCAGCAATGGATTAGGGTTAGGGATAGTGATAGGGTTAGGTTTTTCCAGCGTTTTCAAGAAGACCGGTATTAAGTGTTTTTCCGGTATTAAGTGTTTTTCCGGTATTTAGTGTTTATCCAGTATTAAGTGTTTTTCCGGTATTTAGTGTTTTTCCGGTATTCAGTACAAAATGGTGTTTTTCGGTAGTTTTCCAGCGTTTTCCAGTGTTATCTAGTATATAGTATAGCCCTGTAAGTGGAACAAGCGGGTACATTGACTACACAGCTATATTTCTGGGAGAACGCTAGACCGAAAACGGTCCTTAGAATTTTATGACGCCATACATATGTGGATTGTGGGTTAGGATAAGGCTGAGGGTAAGACCTAGGAGCTGCAGATTTCGTCAGAGTCTCGAGATGTAGACAGGGCTAGTCCTAACCCTAACCCTGGGACAATCTTAACCTTTACCCTAACCCATAATCCACATATGATGTCATAAAATGCTAAGGACCGTCTTCGATATAGTGTTCTTCCTGTGGCAATATTTTTCATGCTTGTCAATATCGTGAAGATGGGTGACTAATTACAACCAGGACCATTTATTTAAAAAGAACATCAATGAAAATGAAAAATAACATAATTAAGACATCATGCATCAGTTAAAAGCTGCCATTTTAATTGAAGCTAAAATTTACTAGAGTTAAAGAGTCTATGACTCTATTCCTCGGAACCTTAAAGGGCAATATTAGTGTCAGCCATTATCACATATGTGATTTAAAGGACAATTTAGGTGTCAGTCATTATCACATAGTTCAACCATGATCATACAGTCCAATCACAATCATACAGCCCAATCAAGATCATACAGTTTAAACGTGATCATACAGTTAAATCGTGATCATACAGTTCAATCGTGATCATACAGTTCAATCTTGATCATACAGTTCAATCATGATCAATCAAGATCGAACAGTTCAATCATGATCACACAGTTCAATCATGATCATACAGTTCAATCAAGATCATACAGTTCAGTCATGATCATACAGTTCAATCATGATCATACAGTTCAATCATGATCAATAAAGATCGAACAGTTCAATCATGATCATACAGTTCAATCAAGATCATACAGTTTAATCATGATCACACAGTTCAATCAAGATCATATGGTTTAATCATGCATACTATACATTGCAAGTATTTTAGTTACTTGTGCTTTAAATACTACAAACAATAAATTATTCCTTAAAAATAGACTATATTTTTATGTGTGTCTGTAAAAAGCTATACCCTCATTCTTTCAGAGAAATCAGAGCATAGCGGAAGTTCTATTTAATACTAAAAAGATAAATAAACAACTGCATTTCATCCATTAAAAAATCTTGTAAATCTGAGACCCTCTCTCCTTCAATCAACTATTCCTTAAAAATAGACTATATTTTTATGTGTGTCTGTAAAAAGCTATACCCTCATTCTTTCAGAGAAATCAGAGCATAACGGAAGTTCTATTTAATACTAAAAAGATAAATAAACAACTGTATTTCATCCATTAAAAAATCTTGTAAATCTGAGACCCTCTCTCCTTCAATCAACTAAAAATATTTATCCAGAATTACAGGGGTACTTGAAAAACATGAGGTTTAATTAATTGAGGATTTAAATAGTGAACTACACCAGTATGCAGTACTACAAAATCTTGAGAGAAATGGGATTTAGCGTCCACTCAACACAAAATAGGTCACTCCGGGACTAACATATGGTTTAATTTTACTGAGGTTGGACAGGGGACCCTACTCCTTGCCACGTACAACCGGAGATTAGAAACCACGCTAGTTGACTTATGATATAGCACGCTCCTGCTAACCATTCAGCCATCCAGCCCCCCATTCTGAGTAGAAGTTGACTTGGTATCCAACACAATATCATGTAAGGATTAACCCATAAATATACACAGAAGACAATTAGACGAAAGGTCTGACAGTTGTACATCATGTTAAAGGCTCAATACAACTCTTGTTGTATCTGATTAATACGTCCCAATCTTTGTACTTTTTTACAATATTCCAATTAATTGATGATACAAATTTCATCTTAACACACCTAATTTTAAAAATTGGAAAAATTGAACTAAATGGTTTGAAAAGCCTTACGTAAACCTTTTCAAATGTAACCCTCTGGACAAGTAAAATAGGATGTAATGGATAATTTACACAACAGGTGGGACATTTAAACATCTAGTACTTAGAATAAGGCTATTATTTATTTTCTGGAGCTGTCAAGCAATCAAGGGTGTTATTGTCCCTTTAAGATAGGGGTATTTACAATATCTAGTGAAGAGGTAAATAAGATGATGATATAATATAGGTCAAACATATAAATATAAACCTATATAAATGAATACAGTGTACTCTGTAACTTCCAGCTTTTGATCAATCCGCCACTCGCCTAGATCCGCCCAAAACCTCTGGTCCCGATTTATTTCCTTCTTGATTGCTTTTAAAATGTTTTGTTCTAACCGCCATTTTGTCACTTCCGCCTTTCGCCATCGACTCGAGGTCCGATGAGTGATTTTCCATTGTTATTTAATCCTATAATCCGCCACTGTTAACTCCCCAATCACAAAAACACCACAGTTTATCAGGCACTAATAATTAAAGTATAAACAAACAGTACTCGACAAATCTTTTAAGGGTTCATTGATTGGCAACCATTTTCAATTACCAACGTTAACACTATAGCACCTATGTCGAGCAATACTTTAAAAATAGTCCGCGCTAAAAATAGACCGTGGGTGTCGTACAATAACAATACATTCACTGAACTCTATTGAGCATTTATAATCGCCGATAGCGTGATGTCCGAGAAAAGATTATATTTTGATGGCACATTGTCGGATTTATTATCATATTTTGAATGAGATTTATGTTTTTAAATAAGTAAATAAATACACTAAGAAATGTTGACGTATATTTCGATTGGAATGACGTAAGTTAATTGTTTTATAGTCGAGTGCAATTATTTAGCAGTTGGTGTCACTCGTTCGTTGTTTTAGAGCGACGTTAACTAGTAAACTACGGCTTACATGTCATTTTTTTTACTTTCTGTATATAAATCGAAACGCAGTATCAGACGAATGTCGGACATTGCTGAAAAATGTACCGACGTAGGATACAAAACATACGGTCATTTTGGGGGAATTTGATGTCATGTAATTTTGTACATGTACTGTAGGAATATTATTGACATAAATTTAAATACCGAACGAGTTTTAAACATGAAATATATAACGAGGTGCGATCCGACAAATATTCCATTCACATTCACTTCCTGTTATTGGATAAACCGCCACTCGCCGACATCCGTCATTTCTATTTGGTCCTACTTGGTGCTGGAAGTTACAGAGTACACTGTACACTGTAAGCCTAGGTAAAAAGGGATCATCTTAAAGAGAGGGAGAGAGAAATGGGGTTTAACGTCCACTCAACACAAACTAGGTCATTTCGAAACTAACATATGGTTTAATTTTATTTCAATAATTCGCTTGCGCATAGGGGTATTTTAACAGTTGGAGGAACTTGGAGAAAACCCACAAGGCTAGACAGGCGACCCTACTCCTTGCCATGTACAACCAGGGATTCTAAACCATGCCAGTTGACTCAATGACAGGCTTTATGATACATCGTGTGAGGCCATCCATTCAGCCATCCAACCCCCATATACAATGTAAATAAATACACTGTCAGCCAAGGTCAAGAAGGGATCATCTAAGGGAAAGTTTTTAGGCCACATATACACATACATATAGAAATCTTTCATCAAATGAAACTGTCAACCAAAAACATAAACTATACACATGTACACATGATAAATAATCCTGTCAGCATATAAAAACTTCTTCACCAAATTGCTATGCACATTCATATCATATTCGCAGGTGCCCTTTCTTACAATATCATACAATTAACCTATGATAGAAATATTGGAACTTACCTTAGAGCGAAACATTATGCGTGTTTGACCCTATCTCGGTTTCCTATAAGCATATAAAACACTATCCTATCTCTATATCATACTGTTCAAATCAAGGGCTTTCAAATCAACCCTCTTACTCTCACCCTGACCAAACACAATAATCTTTAAAGTAGTCTAGGATCAGAAATTTGTAAACTGCTTGGCGATGTGAGATTTTTCAAATCAACCCCTTCTCAACCTGACCAAACACAACAATCTTTGAAGTAGTCTATGAGAAATGTGTAAACTGCTTGGTGAAGTAAGATTGTGACATATATGAACCAAGTGTGATTTATAACTTCTTCTGATTACACCATATAACACTAGAGAACTTGTCAATTACATATCAACACAAGAAATATTAGTATTAAAATACTGCATATCTGTCACATTACTCAAATCTTATATCACCCTTACACAATGATCCGAACAGTAGTCTCACACCATTTTTTGTACCATTTGAAAGATTTATGATAAAAAAACACAAATTAATATGGAAAACAATCACTGAGTTTGTTTCACACTACGTTTCAACAAGTTCCTCATGTCGTTCGTTCTCAAGCAAGTAATGACAGTATAAAGACAAGAAAGATTTATGTCAAAATCTAACTTTCATTTTTAATTTCTGATATCCTCTTCACATATACACCCCAATACATAAAATTGTATTGGTGATTGTTTTTTGTTAAAGTCTTCCTTCAAATCTGATATTGAGCAAATGAGTACAAAGCACTTTATTATATTCTTTTTTGTATCCTAGATGTCAATCTTAAAAATAATGAACTCTCCTTATCCAGTTACAGGGTCACTGAGCTTTGACAAAATCATGCAAATTTTTGAACTTAAAATAACTTTTAAATTCTACCTCAGACTAAAGAGCTTCACCATACAGTAATAGTTTAACAACTCTCCTTATCCAGTTACAGGGTCACTGAGCTTTGACAAAATCATGCAAATTTTTGAACTTAAAATAACTTTTGAATTCTACCTCAGAGTAAAGAGCTTCACCATACAGTAATAGTTTAACAACTCTCCTTATCCAGTTACAGGGTCACTGAGCTTTGACAAAATCATGCAAATTTTTGAACTTAAAATAACTTTTGAATTCTACCTCAGAGTAAAGAGCTTCACCATACAGTAATAGTTTAACAACTCTCCTTATCCAGTTACAGGGTCACTGAGCTTTGACAAAATCATGCAAATTTTTGAACTTAAAATAACTTTTAAAATTCTACCTCAGACTAAAGAGCTTCACCATACAGTAATAGATTAACAAAAGCCACACCTGAGGGTATTCTCACTACACTCCCATTTGATACAGTTCACCGACAACACACAAATTTAATCTTTAAGTGACATTTAGCGATCCGGAAACACATTAACAGAACACAGTTTTTATGGGGCCGTGTTTCTCGAAATCTTAACTAAACTAAAGATAAAATCCAAATTTTAGTAGATACTTCAATTTTGATTGGGTAAAATCAATCTAATATTATCCAATCCAATTACTAAAATTTGGATTCTATCTTAGTTAAAATTTCGTGAATCAGGCTACTGGGCTGTTGATGTTGACATCATTATCATCATTCTATCAAAAGGCCTGTATAGAGAGAGAGAGAGAGAGAGAGAGAGAGAGAGAGAGAGAGAGAGAGAAAAAAAAATTGGATTTAACATCCACTCAACACAAATGAGGTCATTTCAGGACCAACTTATGGTTTAATTTTATTTCTATAATTCTCTTTCGCGTAGGGGTCTTTAGCAGTGGGAGAAAACCGGAGGGCCCAGAGAAAACCAACAAGGTTGGAAAGGCGACCCTACTCCTGGTCACGTGCAACCCGGAGATTCGAAACCAAGCCATTTGACTCAATGAAAGGCCTTATGAAACAGCACGCAAATGCTAACCATTCAGCCATCCAATCCGCCATTCACTCAATTGGTGCATTATCAAATGGAAAATTTCTTTAAAAAATTACATTAATAGTAAGTGCAGGAGGGCCTCACTACACGCAAAACGAAAATCTACAAGATAAACCTGCAGACAAGACAGAAAATAGACAATTATCAAATCAAGTGAATGGATCTGGGGTCCAGCCGTAAGCGTCCACTGTGCTGTACAGTCCTGGGTCTGTTATGGTACAGGCTTCACAGAAATGATTTACAAAAAAGACGTAACAAAAATAATGTGACCAAACTAGAAAGTGCAGGCTATTATATTCGTTATAAGTAAAAATAACGAAGTTTGTAAGACTGCTTCTCAATCATTCAATAAATATCTATGGCGAGAAACGATAGTTTTATACCAAGTCTGTTTATATTTAATTTTCTCCAATATAATAATAATAATCTCGTCATTTTACAAGGGTAGCAAATTAAGCAAATTTGATACAAATTTCATCTTTACACACCAAATTTAAAAAGATAGTAAGCTGGCACTGCCAGGCAGGATACGCCCACATTGTCTTGTCCGCAGGTTTATCTTGTAGATTTTTTGTTTTACGTGTAGTGCGGTCCTCCTGCATTTACTATTAGAGAACAAGCAAAATCGAAAGTGATTTTTCCTACAATCAAACTCTATAATTCATTAAATTACAATTTGATATGCGCAAATATCGAAAAGAATCAAGATCTTTAGGTTATAAACATGCATTTCGAGTTTCATCAAAATCGAATTAAAATTGTGACCTATACTGGGTCCACAACCTTGATATACCATATTTTAACACTATTAGCGTACAAACGGTGACCATTTTGTTTGGCAATTATGGTCCGATTTCCCTGAAATTCAAACTCAACCTTCCGTATGGTGTAACGGCGATAGAGTCAGGTTTTTTAAATCGGATAATAATCGTAACCCCCAGAGGGACCATAGGCGATTTTTCGGACAATCAGGGGCCATAATTCAGGAAGTTATGAATTGATATGTGAAAATAATGAAAGGAACAGTATTCACGTACAAACGGCAGCCATTTTGTATGGCAATTTTGTTCCGAATTTTCCCGAAATTCGAACTCAACATTCCTTAGGGTGTTACGGTGATATAATCAAACGATTTTTTAAATCAGATAATAATTGTGACCTCCAGAGGGACCACAAGCTAAATAAAGACGAATTTGCGTATAATCAGGGGCCGTAACTCAGGAAGTTACAATCCGATATGCGCAAATATCGAAAGGAACCAAGATCGTTGGGTTATAACCGTGCATTTCAAGTTTCATCAAAATTGAATTAAAATTGTGATCTCTACAGGGTCCACAACCTTGATATACCATTTTTTAACAGTATTCGCGTACGAACGGCGGCCATTTTGTTTGGTAATTTGGTCCGATTTTTCCGAAATTTGAACTTAACCTTCCTTAGGGTGTAACGGTGATATAACCAAACGATTTTTTAAATCGGTTAATTATTGTAACCTCCAGAGGGACCCGAAGCTAAACCAAGACGATTTTGCGTATAATCAGGGGCCATAATTCAGGAAGTTACAATTCGATATGCGCAAATATTGAAAGGAACCAAGATCTTTGGGTTATAACCATGCATTTTAAGTTTCATCAAAATCGAATTAAAATTTTGACCTCTACAGGATCCACAACCTTGATATACCATTTTTTACCAGTATTTGCGTACGAATGGCCGCCATTTTGTATGGCAATTTTGGTCCCATTTTTCTGAAATTCAAACTCAACCTTCCTTTGGGTGTAACGGGGATATAATAAAACGTTTTTTTAAATTGGATAATTATTGTAACCTCCAGAGGGACCACAGGCTAAACCAAGACGATTTTGCGTATAATCAGGGGCCATAATTCAGGAAGTTACAATCCGATATGCGCAAATATCGAAAGGAACCAAGATCTTTGGGTTATAAATATGCATTTCAAGTTTCGTCAAAATCGAATTAAAATTGTGATCTCTACAGGGTCCACAACCTTGATATACCATTTTTTAACAGTATTTGCGTACAAACGACGGCCATTTTGTATGGTAATTTTGGTCCGATTTTTCCGAAATTTGAACTTAACCTTTCTTAGGGTGTAACGGTGATATAATGAAACAGTTTTTCAAATAGGATAAAAATTGTAACCTCCAGAGGTACCACGAGCTAAAATAGGTGAATTTTCGGACAATCAGGGGCCATAATTCAGGAATTTACGTTCCGATAGGTGCAAATATCGAAAGGAACCAGGATCTTTGGGTTATAAACATGCATGTAAAGTTTCATCAAAATCGGTTCAAAATTGTGACCTCTATAGGGTCCACCAGCTAAAAACGTGATTTTTCGTACAATCAGGGGCCATAATCCATGAAGTTTTGATCTGATACATGCCAATATCGAAAGCAGCCGAGACCTTTTGTGGATAAACCTATATTTTAAGTTTCGTCAAAATCGGACAAGAATTGTGACCTGTAGAGAGTCCACAAACAATTGTGGACGTCCGGACGGACGGACAGGGGCGACGACATAATACGTCCACATGAAAATGTGGGCGTATAAAAATGGAAAAATTCAACTACATGGTTTGAAAAGCGTAACATAAACCTTTTCAAGTGTAACTTGGATTTTAAAATATCTTCGAACCCTCTGGACAAGTAAAATAGGATGTAATGGATGATTCACACAACAAGTAGTAGTTAGAATAAGGCTATTTTTTTTCCAGGACCTGTCAAGCCAGTAAGAGTGTTATTGTCCCTTTAAGGATAAGTATTTTGGTTACAATATTTTGTTAGAAGTGCATCAGAATACAAAGATGTGAATGATTTTTGTTATAAAAATGGTTAAAAGTTATATGAGTTTAGAAATGTATGAAATATGGGATTATGAAAAAAGCATTTCTATCGATAATAATTGCCATTTCTCATCTGTTTACCGTAGAATGTCGGTTAATAAAAAAAGGAAAGAAAATAAATTTTTAAAATAAAATAGCAAAATAAAACCCACGATCCTGGTGAAGCCAATACAGCAACCAAGCACACATATAACAGCTCATCAAAAGAGTTCCTGACAATAAATACCATTTATTTATAGCAAATTTTATCCTTCATATACAATTTAAACATAATTTTTGGTGGGCAATATAGATTTTTTTTTTTTCAGGGTAGATGGAGAAACCAATGACATTTTGAATTTTCCAGTTATTTTTCCTCCCAAGGTCCTGTTTCACAAAATACTTGTTAAACTACACACCTCTATTGAACTTACATACTATTAACTTTCTATGTTTGTGATTTAGGGTCCTGGATGGTGATAACATGTACAATTATAACATGACATTATCTATCCCAATTAATTCTTCAAGTCGTGATTGTCAGAATCGTAACCTTAACCGGTATTAAACATCTTCACCCACTAAATATTACTCAATAAATAAATCAGCCCCCCTTCTTATTCTGTGACATAAATTAACAAACATTTTTAAAATTTTCAAGTGACTGGCAGAAACTCTAATTCAATGTTCATGCTACAGCTATATAACATTTATTACACAGGGTTCCCGCGGCTTCGTCACACATTTTTTCATGGATATTCAAGGATAAATATACGCCAAATTCAAGGATTTTCAAGGAAATTTCTTAGCCTAATGTTAAAATTTGTCATCTTAAAAAAAACCCAAAACATTACCAACTATCGTTGTAATCTAATATTTAAAAGGAATTGAAGACATAATCTAATATTTAAAAGGAATTGAAGACATAAACTGTTTTTTTATTACTACAGATCGATTTTACCAAATTGAAACAAAATTAACTCAACTGAAATTTAAGGATATTTTCCTGTTTCCGCAAAATTCAAGGATATTCAAGACCTTGAAAATGAAATTTTAAATTTAAGGATATTCAAGGATATTTTCCTATTTCCCCAAAATTCAAGGATATTCAAGACCTTGAAAATGAAATTACAAATTTAAGGATATTCAAGGATATTTTCCTATTTCTGCGAAATTCAAGACCTTGAAAATGAAATTTTAAATTTAAGGAAATTCAAAAAATTTCAAGGACCACGGGAACCCTGTTACAAGTTAAAATCAACATGCAGCAGGTTGCCGACTATTGTAGCAAGAGATCTGTACTAGTTGTTACCTGGCAACCTACAATATTTAACAGTCAGATATATCACTCGTTGGCTGCCACAGAAAAAAAAAATTAATATTCATTGTAATACATCCAGTACTTTTATAATTATTATGAATGATGATTGCAAATAAAATGAAATGAAATGATTTGGGGTTTAACTTCCTACTGTTCTGCTCCTACACTGGGATAATGAGGACGTGAATACCCCATACAGTGTGCTATGAGGGAAATGTAATGAAATGGAGTTTAACGTCCTACTGTTCTACGCCTAACTTGGGATAATAGGAATGAATGAAATGGGGTTTAACGTCCTACGCTTAAGCACCTAACCTGGGCCAATTGAAGACGGGCATACGCCATACAGTGTGCTATGAGGGAAATTTTTGCCCGGGCAGCGGCGCTACGGCCTACTCTTATATCGAATTCCAACTGCCAAGGGATCTTTTACGTGCACTCCAATTTGTACACGGGACCTCGGTTTTTCGTCCCATCCCAACGACTAGGCAGCTGTCCTTGTCAGGCCCTCCTTCTGCATCCCTGACAAGGCGAAATCACGCCGGAAAATCGAGATGAACTTTCTCGGCCAATGCAGGGATCGAACACTCAACCTCCAGGCTAGCGAACCAGCGCCTTATCCACTTAGCCACCGTGATCCCCTGGGATAATAGGACATGTATACTCCATACAGTGTGCTATGAGGGAAATTTTGCTCGGACAGCAGCGCTACATCCTACTGTTAAATCGAATTCCAACTGCCAAAGGATCTTTTACGTGCACCCCAATGTGTACGTACACGGGACCTCGTACCATCTAAACGACTAGACAGCTGACATGGTCGAGCAAATAATGATACAGAGTTCAAGTCGACAGTTTTTATAGTGAATGAAAGGTAAACAGATATTAACATGGTTATCTTCCCTAGTTATCTCCCCTTTAACAGATATTAACATGGTTATCTCCCCTTTAACCACCACAACAAACAATCAATGGGCATCCTCGCTGAAGGAATTCCCACCAGGCTTCGCCAGTAAAAATGCGGTTCCACGTGACCTTATCGATGGTAATAGAACCGTTACGGTATTAAATTCAATATTAAAGACAAAAACTAACGTTTGTCAACACACAAGTTCGTAATGAATGTACAGGAAAACTGTGCTATAAACAATGAGGTCAGGTGGGACTGCCTCGCCTATAAATTATGCCCCTTTATTTCTAGCGAGGACGCCCATTCTGTTATCATAAATACTGAATTTTCAAAAATAATAATTGGCTTATTATAATTAAGAGATCACTTATAATATTAATATTATTATCAATTTGTTATTTCACTTCTATTTCTTTTAAAAAGTAGATGATTTTTAAGATACAAATTTGTGAATTAAAATATTATTTTATCTCTAAGTAGAAAATTATATCTAAACTGTGTTGACAATCTAAAACCATATATAATAATAATTATTGTTAAAATTGTTTATAAATCTGTGCTTTATGTGAACACATACATGTTAAATAAATAATCACAAATAACCAATTATATAATATGTTTAGAAATTTGGTTATATTTGGATACCTCATGAGCGGAAATCAATAGAGAGACAGAAGAATAGGCATTTCCATTCTGTAAGAAAAATATGACTATATTATTTCTACTGTTAATAAATAGAGAGAGAGAGTGACATGGTTTAATGAGGTTTAATTAATTGTTGGTTTTTCAGACAATTTTTAAAAAGTGTACTACACCAGTTTGCAGTACGGTACTACAAAATCTTCTAGACTATGTCGATTCCTCAAATATAACATTCTGTAATTCTAAAGTTGATTTATAGGGAGAGAGAGAAATGGGATTTAATGTCCACTCGACACAAACTAGGTCATTTCGGGACTAACACATGGTTTAATTTTATTTCAATAATTCGCTTGCACGTAGGGAACTTTAGCAGTGGGAGGAAACCGAAGGAAACCCACAAGGTTGGACAGGCGACCCTTCTCATTGTCACGTACAACGGGGGAATTGAAACCACAGCAGGTGGCTCAATAACAGACTGTTATATATAATATAGATGCAAACAACAGTTGGATTGGAAATAATTTATAATAATAATAATAAAGAAATAAATACTAACACCTAATATTTTGTCTATCGTAGTTCTTTTATGCTTATTTAATGTATTTCTAACACTCTTTACGTTTTGAATGTATGTTTTTTGTTACACTGTAAAGTGCCCTTGAACACACCTGTGAAAGGGGCGCTATATAAATTTTGTAATAATAATAAAAATAAAGAAATAAATACTAACCTCGGTACTAGAAGGGTTAGCGACAAGCCGTAACGTTTTGGGTAAAGCTAACGTTCCCAATACTGACGGTTGTTTCTTCTCTGTGTCTGTTGTTGCTGGGCCGCCATCTTGTTCAAGGGGAAGAGATGTATGGGATATTAAAACTGGACTCGATGACGACGAATTACTCGATTTACTGTTCTTTCGCTTACTCAACTGATCGATTAACTGAGTAAAAGAATTTGATCTTCGTAGCGAACTTTTCCTAGAAACACTTTCACTGGTACCGCTATCGTCACTTTGTGTGGAGTCCATGTTACTGCTACTATCGTCATGGTCACTAGTTTTAGCAGACAACGGGAAAGATGTAGGAGATTTTTTTGAACGGCTTAGTAACATGTCTCTACAGGATTGTAATTGCGCTTTAATAGAAGCGATAGTCGAAGATGAATCGATGGCTTGGCTTTTAACACTGTCATAAGAATGAGCTTTAGGTATAAGTCGTAGATGATCACGTTTCGGTGTTTTAGGTTTTGTATCTAAACTGTTACTCCTCTGTTGCATTCCTTGTAATATATTAACGGATCGCAGAGAAGTCGTGCGAATAAAAGGAGGCGGGGGCGTGTCACCCTTAGCAACAGTATCCATCGACGAGCTACGACTTAGTTTAAGGGAACCCGTTCGTACAAATATATCATGGAAGGATCCGACACGCGGAAGGGAATGTAAAAGTTTGTTTAGTTTATCGGAAACGGTAGCTGGGGATTCGGCTACGATTCCAGTCACGGGATAAAATTCACCGCCAAAATTTCCAGGTGGATCAGCTGATCGTTGAACCGCATCTGTTGATTGTTTCGAATCTAAAGAGTGAGTTTTGGCGTACAAAATTTCCTTAGCTTTCTGTAAGGAACCGATATCTATCGAAGAGGAACGTTTATGGCGAAACATTTTGCGTTTCTGTTTAGCCTCGTCAACGGGAGGCACTATGGGAATGTTTTCTTCTGATGGCGTGTTAACACTAGGCGGTGGGGGAATGATTAATTTCGTAAAATCACAGAAATGTGTGGAACTGTCTGTCCATTGATCACTTGTTGTCGTATTTGCAGACGTTGTATTAACTGTATCCGATTCAGACGGTGGAGGCGGGACAGTAAATCGAGCTATAAGTTCATCAATATCATTATCTAAAAAGTCCGGACAATTGCCGACACTGGCCGATTTTGCTAATTTCTTTGGCAGAGATAAACTACTTGCTGTACCTGAAACACGAATCAACATATAAAATCAAGGATTAACAAAGAGAGAGAGAGAGAGAAATGGGGTTTAATGTCCACTAGGTCATTTCGGGACTAACATATGGTTTTTATTCTATTTCAATAATTCGCTTGCGCGTCAGGGTCTCTAGCAGTGGAAGGAAACTGGAGGACCCAGAGAAAACCTGCGAGGTTGGGCGGGTGACCCTACTCCTTGCCACGTACAACCAGGGGATTCGAAACCACAGCCGCAAGCCAAAGGTGGCCAGCCAGCTAGAGTCGAAGCGCGGCACTCTAGACCACTAGGCCATCCCAACCCCCCCTTTGGACAGGAGAATAGTAAAGTCTATCATATTAAACGTACCTATCAATTTACTAGTAGATGAGGTTGATGATAACGTAGTAAAATCGATCATACTCTCGTCATCAGATGACAAAGGTGGAGGGATTAATGTCAGATCTGAAAGAAAATTTATCAAGGTATCAATCAAGATATATTTTAATTGAAGTAAACATCTAACTAACAATGAGACACAATAATTAAACTGTTGTTTAAGATACCCATGACATGGCCTCAAATACTGTTACCATTACAGAGCCGAAATACTGTTACCATTACAGAGCCGAAGTACTGTTACCATTACAGAGCCTCAAATAGTAAGTGCAGGGAACAAATATATGGACAAGACACAATACGCAGAAATCACCAACAGAAGAAATTAAGTAAATGGATTTGTCAGATTAATATCAATACAAATATGACACACAAGTTATACCCAGATTTGCAGATCCGCTCCTGCTGATAAATCGACCTTCGCCCTGAAAGAACGCCCCCCCCCCCTCTTTCAAAATATCATGGATCCGCCCCTGATACCAGTCATATTAGTATCAATACAAATACGACACACAATTAATACCCAAGTGCAGATTCGCTCCTTCGGCACTGATTAATCGACCTTCGCCCTGAAAGAACGCCCCCCCCTTTCGAAATATCAGATCCACCCCTGATATCAGTCAGATTAATACAGTCATCATATTACCTATTATATCTGGATCTAGATAAACACCCTGTGGTTCATAAATATTATTGACATCCGGAGCGATGGTCTCCAATACTGGAAGTCCCATCGATGCAGCCAAATCTTCAACGTTAATATCTGTACGTAGTAGGGGTACGTCAGGACTGTGGAGACCAAAACTATGATAATCATCTGGAAATTAAACAAACAACAAATCTTTCAAATATCAAATCGAAAACAATAAGAGAGAGAGAGAGAAATTGGGTTTAACAATAAGAGAGAGAGAGAGAAATTGGGTTTAACGTCCACTCGACAAATACTAGGTCATTTCGGGACTTACATATGGTTTAAAGTTTATTTCAATAATTCGCTTGCGCGTAAGGGGTCTATAGCAGTGGGAGGAAACTGGAGGACCTGGAGAAAACCCCCAAGGTTGGACAGGCGAACCTCCTCCTTGTCACATACAACCAGGGATTCGAAACCACGCCAGTTGACTCAATAACAGGCTTTATGATACATACCTATTGGTAAAGAATTTGGTATTTGTCCATATTTCGGCTTAGCTGGACTATCTTGTGGTGTACCCCAGCTATCCGTATCGTCACTCTCGACATCAAGACCATTGCGTAGATCACCATTAGTATGAATATGACCAGAATTAGGAAGAAGAGGTTTACGCTCTATGTCTATACCCGAACCACTGTCGGTGTCGGACGGGGCTTCATCACAACGTAGAGCTAAGCTTGTATTTTCTATATAACTAGCTTCATTTGTAAACGACAAACTGCTGGTATTATTATTGTTGGATATAGAGCCATTTATTAGCGGTTGTTGACTAGAGGTGCTTGTATTGTGTAAAACAAGGGAGGTAATTAGACTACTATTATCAGCACTATCATCGGGACTTGTATTCGCACTAAATGATGTGACACTTTCTTCGTAAACACTACCATTAAGTTTAGAGGAAGATATCGATGACGATACTTCTCCTCGATCAGAATTTGTGATAAGAGGCTCGGTTTCCTCTGATTTCTGAAACAAAATAATTAAATATTAATCATTATAAAATCATATCAAAGAGAAGAAAGATGGTGGCGGTTAACATCTGCAAAATTAGGTCATTTTGGGACTAACATATCTTAAATATTCAATCCAATAATTCACTTACATACAAGGTTCAAAGCAGTGGGAGCAATTGGAGAGAGAGAGAGAGAGAGAGAGTTTAACCTCCACTCAACACAAACCAGTTTATTTTGGAACTAACATATAGTTCAATTTTATTTCAATAATTCGCTTTCGCGCAGGGGTCTTTAGGCAGTGGGAGGAAACGGGAGGACTCAAGAGATAATCCAAAAGGATGAACAGGTGACCTTACACCTTGTCACGTGCAATTGGGGAATCGAAACCATGCCACTTGACTCAACGACAGACCTTAAGATCCAACATGTACACGTTAACCATTCGACCATCAAACCCCCCAGCAATTGGAGAAGCCTAGCTAGAAAACCCCACAAGATTGGAAGACAAGTGAATGAGTGATAGAATTAGAGAGAGTTAGAGAAATAGAGTTTAACATCCACTCAAAACAAACTAGGTCATTTTGGGACAATCGTATGGTTTTCAATTTTCAATAATTCGCTTGCGCGTAGGGGTCTTTAGAAGTGGGAGGAAACCGGAGTGCCCGGAGGCAACCCACGAGGTTGAGAAGGCGCCCCAATCTCCATGTAACATACGCTCACACTAGGGCTCAAAACCACAGCCGCAAGCCAGAGGTGGTCGGCCAGCTAGAGGTCGAAGAGTGCTACTCTAGACCACAAGGCCATCCCAACCCCCCTGAATGAGTGATAGAATAAGATTTGCTGCACAATACCTGCCATACCACGTTACAAACCATGTAAATACATACATTCATCCTACTCATCATAATATTGTTTATAATGACAATGATAATAATAATAATAATAATAATAATTTATAATGCGCTATATCCACAAATCAAGTTTATGCTCAAAGCGTGACACAATTACTATCCCGGTCACCAGTGCTCACCCTGGGTTCCATTTTTTTTCCGCCAATTTTAATTTTTATTTTTTTAGCCATATATTTCTTCCGCCAAAAAAAGTTAAAATTTTCAGTAATTTTTATAACATTTTTATTTACATTTATACTGTGCATAGTCTATTACAAATTACAATATCCTTTTCTGCTTTGCAGAAACACATTTTTTAAAGGATTTTTTAAAATCCGGGGAAACCGCCTTTCGAATACTGCTGAGTAGCCAACCATTAAATTACAGAGCGTATTTGTTTTTAATGAATTGCGGTATTTGTTTTTTTATATATATAACGTGTCAACTAAATCCTATTTCACGTTCTGCAGTTGTAACAGGAATTGTGAGCAAACGCTTACTAATTTCACAAACAGTTTTGGAAATATGTCGTCTTAGTTTAGGTCAAAGGCAAATTTATAAATGGCAGTAATATATACATCACATAAATCAGATAATTGAACATAATTGTGAAATGCCATCACTTCTTCGGACAAGTTAAGGGTATCTTATTTTAACAAATTCACATACTGGTAACTTCAGTCAGATATATCTTAAACCGTCGTCATAATTTCAAAAATCCCAAACGAATCGATCGAGGATTGTTAACCGACACCGTGTCCGCCATTTTGAATATATACAAACCATAAAAAAGCCACCGATTCGTATTGAAAATAAAAAATTAAATCTTTTGTCTCTTATTTAGTTCATTACTACTCGTACCGTATATACATGTACTTATCAACACTAATCCGAGATTGATCAAGAGACAAAAGATAGGTCTATTGATACCTAATTGATTGTTAATTGACTCACTGTCATTCAACCGAGCGCAATGGACCGTAGGCGTAGCGCGTCTATACGGTGTGGATATCAACGCTTTGTCATTATGACTAGAAAAAATTATTGCCAAAGGTAATAAAGAATCGCCATGTAGGAAATAGTTATCGCCAAATAATCCGCCAGATTGAATATTTTATCGCCAAGATTATATTTTTATCGCAATTGGCGGAATTGGCGATCGACAGCGTGAGCGCTGCCGGTCACTAGGACTCAGGTAAGCCTGATTACCTCCCTTTACAACTCTTAGAAAGAGCTCCAACATAATATGCAGCTTCAACTTGAAGTTTCAAGGAGCGCAACAGTTTTTTTGTGCAATACATACACCAACCTACCGGTACCCATTTACAGCTGGGTAGACTGGAATGCAGGGATGAAGTGTCTTATTCAAGGACACAAGAACTCGGTGCACAAGTTGGGTCTCGAAGTGTATATTATATTCATGTGTCTCACTTAGATTTTTGAATAAAGATTATTATTATTATTATTATTAAGGACCCAAGAACTCGGCGCACAATTTAGGTCTCGAACCTGCAACCGCTACGTTACAAATCCTACTCTCTAACCCTTGCGCTGATTCCCTCACGGATCAAGATCAATCTATCTAGATCTATAAAAGTTATTTAGTATTTGTATGTATATAAGCTAGCTAACTATACCTTAAAACTTAGTTTTATTTTAGTTACAAATTCTTCATTTTCAACATATTCTGGTAGAGGTTTTGATAGATCGACTAATCGTTCATTATCTAGCTTTTCTCCTCTTTCTTTGTTATCCGGTACAATAACTTCTGATACTAAATCTTCTGGATACGACCATGGCGCTGGGACAACCCGATGTAAACTACTATAGGCTAGCACTGTAAATAATAATAATAATAATAATAATAATAGTGAGTTCTTATATAGCGCACATATTCATTAAAGTTAATGCTCAAGGCGATACTAAATCTTCTGGATATGACCATGGCGCTGGGACAACCCGATGTAAACTACTATAGGCTAACACTGTAAATAATAATAATAATAATAGTGAGTTCTTATATAGTGCACATATCCATTAAAGTTAAAGCTCAAGGCGCATTTAGCTCTCCACTTATCACAAGATATAAAAATGTTATTAACAACTAATAAACATTTTCCAAATCACTTTTTTTTTGATTATTAGTATTACTATAGGCTAACACTGTAAATAATAATAATAATAATAATAATAGTGAGTTCTTATATAGCGCACATATCCATTAAAGTTAAAGCTCAAGGCGCATTTAGCTCTCCACCTATCACAAGATATAAAAATGGTATTAACAACTAATAAACATTTTCCAAATCACTTTTTTTTTGATTATTAGTATTACTATAGGCTAACACTGTAAATAATAATAATAATAATAATAATAATAGTGAGTTCTTATATAGCGCACATATCCATTAAAGTTAATGCTCAAGGCGCATTTAGCTCTCCACTTATCACAAGATATAAAAATGTTAACAACTAAAAAACATTGTTAGAACCATTCAAATTAATACATTTTCCAAATCACTTTTTTTTTTGATTATTAGTTGATTTGATTGAAAATGTTAAAACATTATTAAATATATCCATACAAGATATCAAATTTCATTAGTTTTCATTAAAATTTATTTGAACATTTTTGTGAGCAGTACCTATAGTTTTACAGGTAAAGGATAGAAATGATAATTCACAATAGATTACTTGTTCAACAAGAACTTAATGATTGTCTACAAAAAAATATGTTGGGCAGAGAATGAATGGAGAGAGAAAGAGAGAGAAAGAGAGAGAAAGAGAGAGATGGGGCTTAACATCCACTAGACACAAACTAGGTCATTTCGGGACTAACATATGGTTCAATTTTATTTCAATAATTCGCTTGTGTTGAGGGGAATTTTAGCAGTGGGAGGAAACCGGAGGACCTGGGGAAAAACCACGAGGTTAGAAAAGCGACCCTACTCCTTGTCACGTACAACCGGGGATTCAAAATCACGCCAGTTGACTCAATGACAGGCTTTGATTATATGTCACGTACAACCAGGGATTCAAAACCTCGCCAGTTGACTCAATGACTTAAGCTTTATGATACAGCGAGCATGTGCTAACCATTTGGCCATCCAGCCCCCCAATAAATGTAGGCAGTGATTCGAAACCCCACCAATTGACTCAATGACTTAAGCTTTATGATACAGCGAGCATGTGCTAACCATTTGGCCATCCAGCCCCCCGATAAATGTAGCCAGTGATTTGAAACCCCACCAATTGACTCAATGACAAGCTTTATGATACAGCGCGGGCGGGTGCTAACCATTCGGCCATCCAGCCCCCCAATAAATGTAGCCAGTGATTTGAAACCCAACCAATTGACTCAATGACAAGCTTTATGAAACAGCGCGGGCGCGTGCTAACCATTCGGTCATCCAGCCCCCCAATAAATGTAAGAGCTGAGACTACAACAATAAACCTACCATCAGGATCAGAAGTATTTTTGCCAAGAGTTCGTTCGACGATAGTTGTATCATTTTTAACAAATATACTATAATAACCAGCTACCATACATACAAAATTCTGGGCATCTTCTGTTAACAGTCCTAAACTTATACACTGTTCTCCCTTAATTAAAAAAAAACAACATCATCAGTAACATGGAGAAATATTGTTCAATTTAAAGCAGGGCTTATGTCGACTTTGCAACCGAAAGCAACTAGTTGCAGTCCGTTGCAAGAGTGCTTATGTCGATTATATCAGCAACTGAGGACAACTGAGAGCAACTGAATTCGGAGGGCTTATGTTGACTCGGAACTGATAGCGATCACACCAGACTGTTAATTTATTCGGAGGGCTTATGTTGACTCGGAACTGATAGCTATCACACCAGACTGTTAATTTATTCATCACACGATCAACAAAATGGCAAAAAACTTAGAAGAAGCAAACCAAAGGCATAGTCGGTCTTGCTACAATTAAAGTAGTATAGTATTTTCGACATCATCAACATTTGAAAAGTTGGTGTCTTTGTTCGCTTCCATTTGCTTATTTATAAAGTCACATGATTCTAATCATGTGATGTTATTTCCATGTAAACGGGTTGACTCCAGTTGCAAGGACATTCATATCGACTGCAACTAGTTGTGGCTAGTAGAAGTCAGTTGCAGAAAGTTGAACATGTGCAACTGACTGCAACTGACTGCAACTAGTTGCTTTGAGTTTTAAGAGGCGCTCAGGTCGACTTTTTTCAGTGGCATTCAGTCGCTTTTAGTTGCTTCCAGTTGCAGAAACGCCAGTTGCTTTCAGTTGCATTCAGTTGCTTTCAGTTGCATTCAATTGCTTTCAGTTGCAAGGTCGACATAAGCCCCCCTTAATAACTTCAGACCTATCTTATGGATACAAATATGGATAAGCTTCTAATTTACAAAAGAAAAATATTTTGTTAAAATACTGCTGAAATGGAGTTTAACTTCCTACTGTTCTGCTCCTATACTAGGCTAATGAAGAAGGGCATACACCATACAGCTTGCAATGAGGGACATTTTTGCCCAGGCAGCAGCACTACTGCCTACTCTTATATCGAATTTCAACTTCCAAGGGATCTTTTAAGTGCACGCCAATGTATACAAGGGTCTTCATTTTTTTGTTCCCATCCGAACAACTGGACAGCTGTCCTTGTCAGGCCCTCCATTCTGCACCACTGACTTATAATATATTTTTAAACTTACAAATATTTGATCAGGTTTAGCAATGATGTCAACTCTCTGCATATTTTCTCCTTCTTTCGTGACTTTAATAGATTGTATTTGATCAAATTCAGCTAATAAACCCATCTACAATAAATGACAATAATATAAAAAATCAATTGTGTATTAACTTAATAAAGGGAGATAATCTAGTCTTCAGCGCATCACTTTACCTCTGGGAACAGAATATACAGGCATTTACGTTAAACCTTTTCAAATGTAAATTAGATTTTAAAAATATTTTCAAACCCTCTGGAAAAGTAAAAATAAGATGTAATGGATAATTTACACAACAGGTCGAACACTTAAACATCTAGGGTAGTTAAGATTAAAATTTCATCTTGACACACTTAATAATTTAAAAAATTGGAAAAATTGAACTAAATGGTTTGAAAAGCCTTATGTAAACCTTTTCAAATGTACCTTAGAATTAAAAATATTTCAAATGTAACTTGGATTTAAAAATATTTTCAAACCCTCTGGACAAGTAAAATAGCATGTAATGGATAATTTACACAACAGGTGGGACATTAAACATTTAGTACTTAGAATAAGGCTACCTTTTTTTTTCTGGACCTGTCAAGCCAGCAGGAATGTTATTGTCCCTTTAATAAAATGTTTTGCTGAGATTATCTCCCATGTGGTCCAAACCCAAGGTATCTTAGCGTGACATGAGAGAGAGAGATAGAGAAATGGGGTTTAACGTCCACTGAGCACAACTAGGTCATTTCGGGACTAACATATGGTTTTTAATTTTTTTTTCAATAATTCACTTGCGCGTAGGGGTCTTTAGCAGTGGGAGGAAACCGGAGTGCTCGGAGGAAACCCACAAGGTTGAGAAGGCGCCCCTATCTCCATGCCACATACGCTCAAACCAGGGCTCGAAACCACAGCCGCAAGCAAGAGGTGGCCAGCCAGCTAAAGGTCGAAGCGTGGCACTCTAGACCACTAGGCCATCCCAACCCCCTAGGGTGACATGACAAGAGGATGGTATGTACAATAACTTACCTGGTAGGTTTTAATATTGGTCACTACACTAACACCAGATTTAGGTCCAACTAACACCATAGCTTCAGTTTTCTTATCCTAAAATTAATAAGAGTCAAAGTTTATACTACAGATATAAACAAGACACAAGTAACAAAACATATATTACATCATTCCCTTTGGTTTTACAGATCTAATTCACAAGAGAGAGAGAAAGACAGAGAGAGACAGAGAGAGAGAGATTACTTATTCAACAAGAATTTAATGATTTTGTACAAAAAAATATGTTGGGCAGAGAATGAATATAAAGAGAGTGAGAGAGAGAGAGAAATGGGGGTTAACTTCCACTCGACACAAACTAGGTCATATGGTTCAATCTTATTTTAATAATTCGCTTGCACGTTGGGGTCTTTAGCAGTGGGAGGAAACCGGAGGACTCGGAGAAAACCCACCAGGTTGGACAGGCAAAGAAGGTTTCAAATAGACATTGATTAGCAGAATAAAACAGGCAACATGTCAGAATACCAACCAAAAATTTGATTATTGAAAAAATAGACAAATGATCGAGGAGGCTGTATGGATCTGTGTTTTAATCAGATTGTATGAGAGAGAGAGAGAGAGAGAGAGAGAGAGGGAGGGTTTAATGTCCACTCAACACAGCTAGGTCATTTCGGGACTAACATATGGTTTTAATTTTGTTTCAATAATTCGTTTGCACGTAGGGGTCTTTAGCAGTGGGAGGAAACCGGAGTGCCTTGAGTAAACGCACGAGGTTGAGAAGGCGCCCCTATCTCCATGCCACATACGCTCACGTCAGGGCTCGAAACCATAGCTGCAAGCCAGAGGTGACCGGCCAGCTAGAGGTCGAAGCGCGACACTCTAGACCACTATAGGTCATCCCAACCCCCCTGAAACCACAGCCGCAAGCCTAAGGTGGCCGGCCAGTTAGAGGTAGAAGCGTGACACTCTAGACCACTAGGCTAGCCCAACTGAATGATAGAACAGCGTGGTTTGCAATGGGGAGGGAAAAGTACGCATAAATTGGAGAATGGTAACTAAATGGCAGGGTAAGCTTACTCTTCTGGACACCTGTTCCCACTGTTTGTCGTGTATTTTGTACACAAGGAGCAGTCCATTCGCTGATTACACTATTTTGCTTGAAATTGTTAATGCTACTTACTAATAATGTGACCATAAACACTCGACTACCAAATGTTTTAAGTTCACTGACTATTTTCATATAATGGAGTTTAGCTTGTAATGCTGTTAACTGTTTTTGACCCGGGGCCGTCAAACTTTGATTCTGTTTCAAATACTGACTCAACATCTTACGCAAATCTTTCCCCTTCATATGATCCACTAAACTACGCGGCACAAATTTATCTAAGCCACATTCTTTTCTGGAAATAAAAAATAATATCATGTATTAATTACTGCTTTTAAATATTACAGTGTACTTTTTTAAAAATTGGTGCTCGATGATCTATCTCAATTCAAATTTTTTTATTGGCAAATATCTTCAAGATATTCTGCACACATTGCTAAATGAAATACCTGACGTTGTTACTGATCTTTATTATAATGCATATTGTATGTATGATGGTGTTACATAGTCAATACATTAAAAGACAATATTGGTGCCAGTCATTATCACATATTATTATGTGATAGAGCGTGAGAAATAGAAATAGTCTGTACATTCCCTTGTTTAGATTCACTTTATAGGTTATAAAACATGTTAATGCACAGACTTTTTCTGTTTTTCTTTCGTGTTCTCTTATCTAATTACATTCAATTACTTTATTGAATTGTCAGATATCCTCTTACAGTCCCATATAACAACTGTTGGTCTTCAAAGGAATTATTAGTGAGCAGAAATTTAGCCGTGTGCCTGTTATCACTCGTCGCTTCAGTCAGTATAGAGCAGTCGCCCGTGTTTTCCTTTTCGTTACGTCACTGCTGATTCGGGTAGCGTGTAATACTCAGCTATCGTAGCAAAAACCCCTGCGTTAAAAGTATATTTCGAATGTGTTTAACCAGCTCTATCACATATGTGATAATGACTGGCACCAATATTGTCCTTTAAACCCCGTGGATTACATTGCATGCTGGTTGACAACATTATAACCAAGATCAAGTGACCTAGTCACTAGCAGACAACACGACTATACTCTATCTCACACACACAGTGAGGGATTAAGCTCCACCAAAGCCTGAGGCAGCAGTAGCTTGAGGGCCTATTTAAAATGGCGTGGGCCTAATTAATTTCGGGTCAGGGCCTATGTTGATTCCCGTTGGGCCTAAACCCCACCCCCCTCACATTCTTTGTCTATGCGCTTTTAATCGTATCAGACAAGTCTAAAAAATGTTTTTTTACAAAATGTTTGGGCCTGAGGCAGCAGTTGCAATAGGGCCTATTTGAAATGGCGTGGGCCTATGTTGATTCCCGTTGGGCCTAAACCCCACCCAACAACATTCATTGTCTATGCGTTTTTAATCGTATCAGACAAGTCTAAAAAATGTTTTTTTACAAAATGTTTGGGCCTGAGGCGGCAGTTGCAATAGGGCCTATTTGAAATGGCGTGGGCCTATGTTGATTCCCTATGGCCTAAATCCCATCCCCCTAACATTCATTGTCTATGTGTTTTTAATCGTATCAGACAAGTATAAAAATGTTTTTTTACAAAATGTTTGGGCCTGAGGCTGCAGCCTCGTCAGCCTCACTGATCTATCTCACACACATGACTATCACACCATTTTCAAACATCATCTTTTATGATAATACATACTCAATGGCTTTGATAGAGATCTTCCCGGTCATGTTGTTGCTCATTGCATGTTGTTGGATCTGCAAGGCAGCTAGACGTAAAGCTGTATCATACTTTAACTCAGAGGCAAATCGTTCATTGGTAATATCATTACAGCACTGCAAGCAGAAAATAAATTGGATTATGTTTTTTACAGGTTTGGTTTGTTACAAGGCTTGGATATAATCTAATCTTCTATAATCTGTCTTAGAGAATCATTGATTATAGGGAGAAAAAGAGAGAGAGAGAGATAGAGAGAGTGAGAGAGAGAGAAATAGGGTTTAAGGGCAACTCGACATAAACTAGGTCATTTTGGGATTAACTATGGTTTTCAATTTTTATTTAAATAATTCGCTTGTGTGTAGAAGTCTTTAGCAGTGGAAGGAAACCGGAGTGCCCAGAGGAAACCAACAAGGTTGCGTAATATATCGCTTTGGAGGTATTTTGGCCAACCTATTCTTAGAACATAGTACTTGGTCAATTCGTCAAATTAATTACACAATAGGGGGTAGTTAACGTTTTAAAAACGTCATGCTTAAAGGGTTAAATTAATTATATACCTGTAGATAAAAATATTCAAATGCTATAGCATCTTCCTTCAATAAATCATAGGCATCTCTTGGTACAAAAGTAACGCGATATAGGCAACGGAAATGACGAGCTCCAGGTCTTGCTGCAATCTGAAATACATTTCGCATAAATAATTTTCTTATAATAATAAATGAACAATATGCTGAATATCACGGATATAGAAGACAGACAGGGTAGGCATTAATACCAAACTTTAGTTACTTCTAAATTATCCCTAAACTTTATAAATGATTCAAAATAAACTTCATGTGATACTTAATTACATAATAGGGTGGCCTTTGAATCAACTTATACATATTAACGTTGAGACATTCCTGGAAATAGAGAGATATAGAGAGAGAGAAATGGGGTTTAATGTCCACTTGACACAAACAAGGTCATTTTGGGACTAACATAATATGGTTTAATTTTATTTCAGTAATTTGCTTGCGCGAAGGGGTTTTTATCAGTGGGAGGAAACCGGAAGACCCAGAGAGAAACCCATGAGGTTGGACGGGCAACCCTAATCCTTGTCACGTACAATTGGGGATTGGAAACCACGCCAGTTGACTCAATGACAGACTTTATGATATAGCACGCAGGTGCTAACCATTAGGCCAACTGTTCATATACCTGGCGACTTGAAACATTGCTGATTATGACACTTATTGTAACAGGCAAAATTTTCCCCCATAGCACACTGTATGGCGTATGCTGGTCTTCATTAGCTCAGTTTAGGACCTGGGGCCGGTTGCTCAAAGCTCTGTTATCTTTTAACGATCCGTTAACTTTAACGGGAAGAAAGATTGTTGCTTGAAATAAAGGCCCAAAACATTCTGTGGTGCAAATTTTTCCTGTAGACAGATTTATGCTAATTTAAAAAATAAAGTATTCTATAGTGTTTTTTTGTAGTAAATTTAACGGAAAGTTAACAAACAACATGTTAACAAGATATAGGTTCGTTAAGAGTTAAACAGATTGTTAAAATAACTTAGTTTTGAGCAACCGACCCCAGAACAGTAGGACATTAAACAGTTTAACTACATTTCATTTTATTTTAATTATAATACTTACATCTATAAGTGTTTCTTCTTCTTGTAATAATGTCATTTTACCCGCTGTATTATTCTTCATATTTTGTAAAACCAAACTAAAGTGTTGTGTGCACGATATATTTAACTTTTCATGTAGTGATATAACAACATCCTGTAAAATATATATAATCATCACATATACAGTAGAACTTGTATTAAGCAAGCACCAGAGGGAAATTTAAAAATGCTTGCTTAATGGAGGTACTCTTTGAAAAGAGGTATCAAATATTGCCCCAACTCCTACCACAAAAAATAAAGATGTACACCAAATATATATATAACTTATACTAATCGGGGGATTGTTTTACAAAATTTTACCTACGGTAAGATAAAAATCCAAATTTTAGTTATTTAATTGGATATTATTAGTTGATTTTAGTGCTTAGACAATCAAAACTGCGAGGAGTCAATCTACAGAATGCTTGATAACGTCACAGAAACTGAATTGGTAATATTCAGTGGTAATTCTACCTGAAAAACGGTGATCAAGTTTTATCATAGAGAGAGAGAGAAATGGGGTTTAAGGTCCACTTGACACAAACTAGGTCATTTCAGGAATAACATGTTTTTAAAAAAAATTTATTTCAATAATTCGCCTGCTTGTAGGGGTCCTTAGCAGTGGGAGGAAACCAGAGGACCGGGAGGAAACCCACGAGGTTGGACAGGCGACCCTACTCCTTGTCACGTACAACTGGGGATTCGAAATCACGCCAGTTGACTCAATGACAGGCTTTATAAAACAGTGCGTGCATGCTAACCATTCGGACATCCAACCAACCATTTTATCGTCGATAGTCCCGAAATGACCTAGTTTGTGTCGAGTGGACTTTAAACCCCATTTCTCTCTCTCTCTCTCTTTTATCGTCGAAACGGTGTAGATGTGACTTGTTGATAAATAATAGAGCCTGCATGCAAACCATTCGGCCATCGAACCAACCCTCCTTTTAGAAACTGAGTAGATATGACTTGTTGATAAATAATAGTAGATTCTGTAATTGTGGCTTTAATCAGAATATAGTACCCTACTGGTATTAGATATCTGTTGCTGATCAGAATCCAACATTAACACCAATTGACTATAAATCACACAAATAGCCCAGCAAATTGACTGTTGACAAATGATATAATGAGACTACCCAATTTATTGTTGTTTGATGGTCGTCAGTCGACTGATACTTGAACTAGCTATGTATCAAATTCCTTATAACATCACTTTATAACATCTCCTTTTCTTAAAGAAACGAATTACTCTCCTTCATTTTGTTTTTAGGACAAAAAAAAAGAATTAAGCTTATCTCTTTGTTTGGACTGCTTAATTCATAAGTCTTTCATGTTATTTTGTTTGTTGTTTTTTCTGTTTAATTATGTTGTTTAATCTTTTACTCTTTTTGTTTTAAATGGCTTCAACATGCAATAATTCCTATATATTCATCCTGAGTTTACTAAATGTCATTGTGCTTGATAACGATAAGAGGATACTTGTCGAAACGTTGTGCTTTTAGAATAAACCAGTGATTGATTCCCATAAAAACTGTGTTCTGTTAATGTGTTTCCCAATCACGAAATGCCACTAACAGATTAACTGAATTGTTGTTTTTCTCCTAGTCAAATTACATATACCGGTATTTATTGAAAGGCTAATCATTTCAAGTTTTCCTTCCAAAGGCAGAATACAATAAAAAAAATAGTTTTGTTTTGTTTAAGTTACTATCCACAATGGTCAAATCTGTTTAAAGCCCCAATACCACTCTTGTTGTAACTGAATAATATGTCCCAATCATTATTCTGGTCAACAATTTGTACTATTTTACAATATTCCAATTAATTTAACTACACGGTAACAACATGGTTTGAAAAGCTTTACGTAAACACTTTCAAATGCAACTTGGATTAAAACATATTTTCAAACCCTCTGGACAAGTAAAATAGGATGTAATGGATAATTTACACAACAGGTAGGACACTTAATCATCTAGTAGTTAGAATAAGGCTAATTTTTTTTTCTGGACCTGTCAAGCCAGCAAGAGTGGTATTGTCCCTTTAAAAGAGAGAATCTATTTCCTTTTGTTTTTTAGTTCAAAATTTTGTTTTACTTGTCTTTACTACACTAGGATCTGGAAGAGTTGTTATATAACTTGGCATGCAATGCATGTAGCTGTGAGTATACTACTCGAAACATCAAATGTCTGACATCATAGGGTCAAAAGCCACTACAACTGGTCTAATCTGCATGTAGTAGATGCCATCGAAAGTATAAAAATTTTAACCAAATTGACGCTGGTCCAATATCTATTTTTAAAAATAACTTTTAAGTAAAATAAGGGCATGTGGGATGGCCTAGTGGTCTAGAGTGCCGCGCTTCCACCTCTAGCTGGCCAGCCACCTCTGGCTTGTGACTTCGAGCCCTGGTATGAGCGTATGTGGCATGGAGATAGGGGCGCCTTCTCAACTTTGTGGGTTTCCTCCGAGCACTCAGGTTTACTCCCACTAGTGCTAAAGAACCCTACACGCAAGTGAATTATTGAAATAAAATTAAACCATATGTTAGTCCTGAAATTATCTAGATGTGTTGAGTGGACGTTAAACCCCATTTCTCTTTCTCTCTCTCATGTAAAATAAGAATATGTGGGTACGTAGGTACATCAACCCAAGCCAGAAAATTGTGAAAATGATTTTTAATTATGTGAAAATGTTTGATTATTTTACACCGGGGCCCTTTTTCTCGAAATCTTAACTGAAAATAAAACCCAAATTTTAGTAGATACTTCAATTTTGATTTGCTAAGCATTAAAATCAATCTAATATTATGCAATCAAATTATTAAAATTTGGATTTTATGTTAGTTAAAATTCGTGAAACACGCCCCAGAATGACAGACCATCATAAATTAATATTGTTCGAAAATCAGTGATACATAATTTCATTTATTCTAAAACTGCCTAGGACTTGCTGCGTTGTGATAAACAGCTCTTCATAATTACAGTGGCACTGAGCAGGATATTTCATGAAATCTATCTATAAATCCATTTTCCACTTAAATAAATTGCTCTATTTCACCAATAATTCATGACTTGTGCTCATTAATATTATTCATGGACCAATCAAATTGTATTCAATTACAAGAGAGGAGCGAGGTATGAAAGCTCTCTCTGGATATTTGAAGATATTACGACGGGTGACTAGATTAAATATTCACTTTCCTAACACACCAGGGAAGAAATCTATAAATACGAAAAATGGCTTAATGATAACTATCGCTTGAGCTATGCTAGACCGGCAATTTTAGAGAGAGAGAGAGAGAAATGGGGTTTAACTGCCACTCGATACAAACTAGGTCATTTCGGGACTAACATATGGTTAAATTTTATTTCAATAATTCGTTTACGCTCAGGGGTCTTTAGCAGTGGGAGGAAAGCGGAGGACTTGGAGAAACCCACGATGCTAGACAGGCGACCCTACTCCTTGTCAAATATAACCAGGAATTCCATTCGGCCATCCAAACCTTTTTATAGACATGACACAGTAATAACCTGGCATTCTTGCAGAAGTTTAATGGACCCAGATCCTCATCATGTATATCTTCTACATATTGGAGAACGCTAGATTGAAGCCAGACCTTAGCATTTTATGACGTCATATGAGGATTGTGGGTTTGGATAAGGGTTAGGGTAAGGGCTAGGACCTGCAGATTTCGTCAGAATCTCAAGATGTAAACAGGGCTAGCCCTAACCCTAACCCTTGGCCAAGCCTAACCCTTACCCATAATCCACATGACTTCATAAAATGCTAAGGACCGGCTTCGATCTAGCGTTCTCTCTACATATTGTTATCCTCGGTATGCATAACAGAGGCTACATGTTCAGGCACTGACCATTTGGTAACCAGGGGCCTGTTTCACAAAATTTTAACTAAGAAAATATCCAAATTTTAGTAGATTCTTCAATTTTGATTGGCTAAGTACTAAAGCCAATCTAATATTATCCAATCAAATTGCTAAAATTTGGATTTTATCACAAAGCATTCTCGAATTTACTCAACTTTCAATCACTGTTTATTAGAAATATCTTTGATCCAAAAATACAAAACTTTTTTCATAGTTTCTTCTTGATGTATTTGATACAATAATACATGTACAACAAAAAGTTATATTAAGGACTATATTTTAGTTAAAATATGGCGAAAAATTTTGAGTGAAACCTTAACTCAGGGGTCCAAGTCTAAGACGAGGGAGTCCATAGATTAAGCCTGTTCCCCAATCCAAAATTTTCTGAATAAAATATTGTTACAATAAAAAAAAAGTCTATGGCTGTACTTACTTTAACCGTTGTTTTGTTATCATATTTGAAAGACTTGGTTTGCCCATTCTCTAGGAAAACTTTTAAAACATTAGGCATGAAAGGCACATAACTCTCTTGTATGGACGGCTACAAAAACAAAGTAAATATATATGTTAAAAAAAATACTGTGCTCAAAAACTGACAAGACATGCATGAAAAAGAATTTCAAAATATATAACAAAGATCTAACAAAAAAAACTTCTTTTCTTTCTAGTTAGAATGAATGAATGAATGAAATGGGGTTTAACGTCCTACGCTTAAGCACCTAACCTGGGCCAATTGAAGACGGGCATACGCCAACAGTGTGCTATGAGGGAAATTTTGCCTGGGCAGCGGCACTACGGCCTACTCTTATATCGAATTCCAACTGCCAAGGGATCTTTTACTTGCACTTTAATGTGTACACGGGACCTCGGTTTCTCGTCTAATCCGACTAGGCAGCTGTCCTTGTCAGGCCCTCCTTCTGCATCACTGACAAGGGGAAATCACGTCGGAAAATCGAGATGAACTTTCTCGGCCTATGCAGGGATCGAACACTCGACCTCCAGGCTAGCGAACCAGCGCCTTATCCACTTAGCCACTGTGATCCCGACCATTACAGAGAAAGAGAGAAATGGGGTTTACCGTCCACTCGACAAAAACTAGGTCATTTTGGGACTAGCTCAGAGAGTATCGTTTCTTTTTAAGAGGACAAGAGAGAGAGATGTTGGGTTTAAAGTCCACTCAACACAAACTAGCTCATTTCGAGACTAACACATGTTTTTTTTTGTTTTTTAAAAATTTTATTTCAATAATTCGCTTGCGCATAGGGGTCTTTAGCAGTGGGAGGAAACCAGAGAAAACCCGCGAGGTTGGACAGGTGACTCTACTCCCTGCCTCGTACACCCAGGGATTCAAAACCACGCCAGTTGACTCAATGACAGGTTTTTATGATACAGTGCGTGCACGCTAACCATTCAGCCATCCAACCCCCTTTCTTTTTAAGAGGACAAACCAATATGCAATACAGATTCACTTGAAGACATGTTAGAAGCCAGAATTCTGATTAATTCCGATATAATAGACAAGCCTATTGGATTATCTAGTAGATACTATGTACTATAAATTAAAGGAGCTAAATTGCTAACATTTGAGACCTAGAAATTGACAAAATAGGTCGAACGCATATAATACTGTAATATGAATGTATATAAACTGATATACTAATTTCAAATTAGTTATGTTCTGCGAAATAAGCCAGAAGTCTTAATCGAATGCAAATTTCTAGTGTCTGGTTATTCCAGTCTACATATGCCGTCTGAGTTGGTGCAATGCGTCTAGCCTCATCCCTAGAGTCTCTTGTTACAACTGGGGCCAAAGCGCATTATGGTACACGATTCGTGTACCAACGGTAAAATGTTTATTCTGTCTTAAATATTGGATATCAGAAGCCCATCTTTTCCCGGTAATATCACAGCATCACCGTTGATTTAATTTGACAACTAATTCGTGTTTTCATTGTTGAAGATTTTGGATGATATTGGGTTAGAGACTTATATTTAGCTACTTTAAGAGCACATCTTCATCTGAATCTATTTAAATCAAAATGTCTGATGAGTTTTTAATTAATGAGCTTAGGGAGATTTAATTTTTTAGTAGTAATTATTATGTAATTAAAGAAATTCAGCCATCTAAATAGCAGTGATTAAGTGGTATTGGTATATATATATAGAAAATGGTGGATTACAGTCAGAGATAGAGATACTTAAATCATTAAACTGTCTACAAGAAATCAGATTGGAAATACGATGCTGATGATAGAAAACTATTAGACCATGTATTAAAGACTTCTACATATTCATTATCATTTAAAGCTCCAAGAAAACTAAGTCTACCATGTAAATTTAGGTTAAAGGGCTAATCCCGATATTTGTTTTGGGAATAAAACTGCTTAATTTTGTGTTAAAATTCCTTAAAATATTCGGGTCAAGGGCCGGACAACTACTTCAATTTTTATGATACGTTTTCAAACAACTTAAATCCGTCAGTCTTCATCTGGAATTTGAGACCAGTGCCCCAAGGTGTGTTTTGTGGTATCTGGATTAAACCAAACATTTTTTTATAAAAATAATGTGTAGTTGAAATTTGCTTTTCTCTATCAAGAACGGCACATGGGTTATTCACTGAATAACCCTCTCAAGTAACCGTAATCGGTTATAAGGTCACCCGACGAAACAATTGACCCGAAATCTTAAAAGGGTTACGTGTCCGGATAAGCAGTTTTGGCGTTCACGTACAAACGACTCAATATTTTGAGTTGAAATTTTGAGACAAGATAAATACACCATTCCCCTATATTTTGGCGTTTTATTTTCATACATTCTCAGACTTTTATCTTTGAGCCTCTGTTTAATTCGGGATTGTCCCTTTAAGGTAAATTTGTCATCTGGTAGCATGTTTTAATGATTTTATGTAGCATACACATGTAGATGGGGAGATTGAGATGGAGAGATGGAAGGAGAGAGAGAGAGAAAGCGGCGAGAGAGAAAGAGAGAGGTTGATTTCAACAATTAACTTGAGTGTAGAGGACCCAGAGAAACACCGAGAGAATGGGGTTGAGCGTCCACTCAATACAAACTAGGCCATTTCGCGACTAACATATGGTTTAATTTCAATAATTTGCTTGCATGAAGGAGTCTTTAGAGAGAGAGAAATGGGGTTTAACGTCCACTCAACACAACTAGGTCATTTTGAGACTTAGTAGGGGTCTTTAGCAGTGGGGGGAAACCAGAGGACCCAGAGAAAACCCACAAGGTTGAACAGGTGACCGTACTCCTTGTCACGTACAACCTAGGATTCAAAACCACGCCAGTTTACTCAATGACAGACTTTATGGAACAGGGCGCACATGCTAACCTATCAAGGGTTTGAACATATCAGATATCAGGGGGGTTGGGATGGCCTAGTGGTCTAGAGTGCCGCGCTTCGACCTCTGGCTTGTGGCTGTGGTTTCGAGGCCTGGTTGGAGATAGGGGCACCTTCTCAACCTTGTGTGTTTTTTCGGGCACTCCGGTTTCCTCCCACGGCTAAAGACCCATACGCGCAAGCGAATTATTGAAATAAAATTACACCATATGTTAGTCCCGAAATGACCTAGTTGAGTTAAGGTGACGTTTGAGGTCTCTCTCTCTCTCTTGAACATATCATTCCAGAGATGAAGACGAAAGATTAACTTTTTGTATAAACACATGATAATATTGATAAAAGTTAAAACCACGTTAGTCCTGAAATGACCTAATTTAGCAGTGGGAGGAAACCGGAGGACTCGGAGAAAACCCACGAGGCTGACTCAATGACAGGCTTTTTAACCTATTAATGGTTTGAACATATCATTCAAGAGATGAAGACGAAAAGGGAAATGTGTCAAGACAGATTAACTTTTTGTATCGCTGGTTAAAATAATAAGAGAGTTATGTCAGCATGAATGATTTACTTGTCGTGGATACAGGATTAGTTTAAACTATAATAAAACCATTCAACAAATCACAAGATAAATATTGCGCTCACGAAGTTTTCTATTCACTCATATTGATCTTGATTTTCATATTTATGGAATTGGTCATTGCCACAATTTCAGAATTATTTTGTATAGAATTTTTTTTTTTCTATTACGATTCCAAGATGAATCGCAAACACATTGGTCATTGCTACAATAACATCAAAGCTTTGGATTTCAGAATTATTTTGTATAGAATTTTTTTTTTTCTTTTACGATTCCAAGATGAATCGCAAACACATTTTCAGCGTCTATGATTTTTCGTTTGCCAGTAAAAAGTTCAATCTTCTATGGCACTAATGAATGGGTTTGGATGCTGAGCTGGGGAAAATTGATCTCTCAACCTTTTACAGGATTTTCACACACCAAAAAAAAAACAGAAAAAAATTGATTTCTCAATAGTCAATTGAATTTTGCGAAATGATTGTTATTCTCTAAAGGGAATTTCTAAAAGGAAACTAATTCCAAAAGAAGTTGTTTAGAAAGACTTGAATTCTCGTGAGTCGTGTTGAACATTTGTATGTATTATTAGATTACAATGATCAATATATTCATGTCGCTCGATGACACGTTGAAAATATTACAGAAGCTATCGTTGGTTGGTCATGGAAATTTGCTTCTCCCATGGGGGGTTGGGATGGCTTAGTGGTCTAGAGTGCCGCGCTTCGAGCTCTAGCAGGCCGGTCGGCGGTCACCTCTAGCTTGCGGCTGTGGTTTCGAGCCCTAGTGTGAGCATATGTGACATGGAAATAGGGACACCTTCTCAACCTCGTGGGTTTCCTACGGGCACTCCAAGTTTCCCCTCACTGCTAAAGACCCTTACACACAAGCGAATTATTGAAATAAAAATTGAAAACCAAACGTTAGTCCCAAAATGACCTAGTTTGTGTCGAGTGGACGTTAAACCCCATTTCTCTCTCTCTCTCTCTCTGCTTCTCCCAAATGACTGGTATGATAACGGTCTAATTTACCAGAAGAACGAAGAAACTTACAGTTAAAACGTGGGCACCGTTTACCATGACTGATTCAGCAAATCGAACCCGAGAAGGGTTGCTTTTTAATTTTGCTTTCTTGGCAGCCGTAAGTAGCGCTGACTTTCTTGAGGACTGTAAAATAGAAAGGAAAAAAAAAGAGGATAATGAAAATGTCAGAATCGATGTCAATAGACAAACTCAGAAAATCAATAAGCACTTAATGTCTTACAAAATTTGTGGATTGGCTTAATTTTCTTATTTGTTCGCTTGAATGCCGACTAAACTAAAAACGTGACAGAGACGACACATGTTATATATACATGTATGTAATTATAAGATACGAGAGATTCCGGTGTGTACAGAACAAATTTCATCCTGTTAATCGGCAAACACAGAAAAAAATGGCTTCCAACACCCCTTAACCTATTACATGTCAAAATGAGTTAGAGATAAACGAGATTATTCGAGCTGGTAAAATCTATTCCAGTCATTCAGTTGTAAGCAGAAGCACCATGCATGTAGACTGACACAGAAAGTTGATTTCTGATTGCTTCTCTCTATACTGCAATCACAACGTCAATAACGATATTTCAACTCATTTTACATAACGTCAAAAAATCAATGTGATAATTACTGTCTATTCAGTTTATTTTCAAATACATAAAAAAAAATCTCAGGTGAATAGGTCAAAGTCTGAAAACCGTGGAAATTAATGGATTTTAGAATTGGCAGAGATCACGAACCAATTTCCTTATAAGATGGTTATCTGCTACACACATTAATTTAATCAAATTTGATTTACTAGATTTTTCCATTGACTAACAAAATGGCTTAGAAAAATGTATCCATTGATTCAGTAAAATCACATTTTCTATAAGAATGCAAACAAAAAATTGAAATAAACAATTTTAAAATAATTTAAGATCCATTATACTTAAATAAATGGTTGGAATAAGTCTAAACTGTGTTATTTTTTTTTTCAATACTCCAAAAATTAGCAGGAAACCGGAGAACATGGAGAACCCACATACAACCGGGGATTCGAAATCACGCCAGTTGACTCAATGACATGCTTTATGATATAGCGTGTGTACGCTAACCATTCAGCCACCCACCCCCCTCCATATTAATCAATCAACGCATTCTAAGGAAAACAAGATATTCAAAAACCAAGCAGAGCTTCTACCTCTATTTCTTAAATTCCACTGTGAGAAAATTTCACAATTAGTAATGTGGGATAATCTTAGGTGTTTATTAGTCATTTTGAAGATGTTGTACTGGTTAACATTGTCTATTGTACAATACACTCACAACCAGGGCCCTGTTTCACGAAATGTTAACTTAAGATAAAAATTCCAATTTTAGTGGATACTTCAATTTTGATCGGCTTAGCACTAAAATCAATCTAATATTATCCAATCAAATTACTAAAATTTGGATTTTATCTTAGTACAGATATAAAAATCCCTTGATATAACCAATGACACAATCCAGCAATTTGGACGACAGTCAGCAGTTACCGTGAATTTGGAACAGCCAATATGTAAACACACTTACGTTATCTGAGTATGGTTGACACACTGTAAGGACAATAGATTGTTTACACGCTCTGAAAGAACAAAATGTTAAACATATCAATTTCTTCATTACATTACACAGACTTCTTAAGAATTTCTCTATCCTTGATTTCCAACTAAATTAATTGGATCTCCCTTTAAAGGCTCAATACCACTCTTGTTGTAACTGAATAATATGTCCCAATCTTTATTCTGGTCAACAATTTGTACTATTTTACAATATTCAAATTAATTAATGATACAAATTTCATCTTAACATATCTAATTTTAAGAAAACGGAAAAATTTAACTCAAAGATTGGTTCGAATGTGACTTGAATTTTAAATTATTTTCAAACCCCCTGGACAAGTAAAATAGGATGTAATGGATAATTTACATAATAGGTAGGACATTTAAACTTAGAATAAGGCTATTATTTATTTCCTGGAGCTGTCAAACCAGTAAGAGTGTTATTGTCCCTTTAAATGTGATTCTCATGATTTTAGACTCGAAGTAGATACATCCCTTTAGTCTTATTTTTTTCTAATAATCTTTTTTTAATATACAATAAATTCAAGAATCTTGTGATTTGACCACCATTCTATTCAATATAAAGGTGTCACAAGATCATTAAATCTAAATCATTAGTATTAACATTTATAAAGTGCTATCTTCCACAAAACGTGTTGAGATGCGCTGTACAATACGATTTAATAAAATATGTAATAAAAATAAATAGGCTATACATAAAGGAAAACTAAATAAAACTATAGAAGTAAAGCATAAAATGGTAGTTTAAAATAAAATCTGATATCACAAATGGGTTTTAAAAGAATTATAAGTTAAAAGATATCTTAAACAAAAATGTTTTAAGAAATGACAATAAATTTGTGCAGCATCTTATATTAAACGGTATAGAATTCCATAATTTTGGTGTCAGGATGGTAAAAGATCGATCTCCAAAGGATAAAAATTGATCGGAGAAAACCCATGAGGTTGGACAGGAGACCCTACTACTTGTCACGTACAACTGAGGATTCGAAACCACGCCAGTTGACTCAATGACAGACGTTATGATACAGCGCGCACGTGCTAACAATTCGGCCATCCAACACCCCTATCCTAGAAAGACAATGCTTCAAGCAAGAATTCAAATCCTCATTATAATCGATATATTTATTTTTAATAAAACTTAGTGACTATAGTATTAATATATATTAACAGAACACAGTTTTTATGGGAATCAATCACTGGTTTATTCACAAAGCACAACATTTCGACAAGTATCCTCTTATCGTTATCAAGCACAATAACGATAAGAGGATACTTGTCGAAACTGTGTTCTGTTAATGTGTTAATGTGTTTCCCAATCGCTCAATGCTACTAAAAGATTATTTATATATAATTGACTTATTTTAAAATGTATAAAGAATTCAAACCTTAGTTTTCTAAATAATTCCATCATACTATCCAGTTGCTGCAGAAATATATTCTAGGACTTCGAATTCTATCTTATGGTTTGGATTGTTCGTACTTGGTTTTTATTTTTATTTCTATAACATGTAGGTATTTTTTATGTATCAATCCTGTGTGTGGCAGGTCGAATAATAAGCTCTAACTCAATAAATGGACATTCTTAACAATTTTTCTTTATTTCTTTAGTGGGGTTCTTGGGATCCAACTAAAACAAATCATCCGATTAGATATCGTAGAGACGGGAGACTGAAGCAAAGTTCAGTGAATATTTTGGCAGACAACAATAGAAAATTGACCTCCATCCAACAGAAAAGAACATCAATTCAACAATGGATCAATTGCACACTTAAGAGACAGAGAGAGAGAGAGACAGAGAGAGAGAGAGACAGAGAGAGAGAGAGAGAGAGAGAGAGAGAGAGAGAATCGATCAATTGCACACTTAGAAGAAGTTGTTAGTGACAACATCAATTCAATTTTAAAAACACTCCCAAACAATCTGAACTTTTCTCAAGTTTTTGTTTTTATCGGATTTATTGATTAAAAGTAAGAGAGAGAGAGAAAGAGAGAGAGAAAGAGAGAGAGAAATGGTGTTTAACATCCACTCAACACAGCCAGGTCATTTCGGGACTAACATATGGTTTAATTTTTTTTCAATAATTTGCTTGCGCGTAGGGGTCTTTAGCAGTGGGAGGAAACTGGAGTGCCCGGAGGAATCCCACTAGGTTGAGAAGGCGCCCCTATCTCCATGCCACATACGCTCACACCAGGGCGTGAAACCACAGCCGCAAGCCAGAGGTGGCCGGCTAGTTAGAAATCAAAGCGCGGCACTCTAGACCAATAGGCCATCCAAACCCCTAATTGAAAGAAAAGAAATTAAAGATGTCCTCAACACAATTTCAAAAAATAAGTATAACAAATGTTTGTCAGGTTCTTCAAACACTTCACTCGCCCCAAATATCAGGCCCCAATAAAACACTATAACTTTATTTTTTTTAAAAAACGCTATTAATATTTTTGGCTTCAGAATTAAAAATAAAAAAGTGATTTTTTAATTTTTTTTTTTTTGGGGGGGGGGGAGGAGATAAATTCTTTAAATGTCGTGTTTATTGAATTTGTAATAAATCACAGCGATAATAAAGAAAAAAATAAAAAAATAATTACATTGTGGGCAATAAGAAGACAGAAAATCATAACAAATATCTTGTCGGGAATTGTCCAAATTCAATAATTAGAATGAATGGCTTTGACTACTGATATAAAATAAAAACCAAGTACAAACAATCCAACTCATAAGACAGTATTCAAAGTCCTAAAAAAATTTATAGGCAAAATAGTGTCTTCAAGCAAAATAGTGTAATTAGCAAATCGACTGCTCATCGTGTACAAAATACAGGATAAACAGTGGTACTGAGAAATGGCATGGTAAAATTTAATGATAATGAGCATGCAAGATCGCTGGCAATATACATCAAGCTTTCGCTGTGTAATTGTTATCAATTAATCCAACAAGATTCTTCGAATCATTTTTAATTTAACTGTACAATTGGAAATTAGTTTCTGTAAGAACTATTCGTGGAAGAGTTTCACAAACATTTTATCTGAGTTTGATTAAATAAATTAACATTCAATTTCATTGTTATTACAATTGTAAATACTACATGTACTGTAATTACTTAATTATAAGACTGGTGATTAAAGCCCCAATAACACTCTTGTTGTTACTGAATAATATGTCCCAATCTTTATTCTGGTCAACAAATTGTACTATTTGACAATATTCCAATTATTGGCGATACAAATTTCATCTTAACACAACTAATCAACTATATGATTTGAAAAGCCTTACATAAACACTTTCAAATGTGACTTGGATTTAAACATATTTTCGAACCCTCTGAACAAGTAAAATAGGATGTAATGGGTAATTTACACAACAGGTAGGACACTTAAACATCTAGTAGTTAGAATAAGGGTATTTTTTTTTCTGGACCTGTCAAGCCAGCCAGAGTGTTATTGTCCCTTTAAACATCTGGTAGTTATAATTAGTTACATGTAGAATAAGGCTAATTTCTTTTCTGGACCTGTCAAGCCAGCAAGAGTGTTATGGTCCCTTTAAACCAACATCAAAGGATTTATTACTTACCTGACTAATTCAATTACTTTTTCTCTCGGTGCTTTTCTGACTTCTTCTGCATTGATCTTGAGAATAAGGTCCCCGGGTAACAATTTGTCCACGCTTGGTCCACCTAGAAAGATTTACAGTTAATGTACACGATAGTCAATATAAAGAATTAGGGAACGCTTCGGGACAAAATCTTATAAAATTGTAAAGCCATCCATGCAAAAATTCTTAAATGTAAATCCGCACAACTTCATTTAAGCCTGATGAGTTCAAAATGACTGAAACTAGTAGCTTCTTGAAAGAAATCTGGGACGGCTACTCGTCACTCAGAGATTTCGTATTTTAATGGACACTATAGTCAATATGAAGAAACATCCAGTAAATATAACTCCGACCTCTTGTTTACTAGACTCCTCACAAAATAAAGGCCATGCAAGGACTTCTAGTCATCTTCAACATATAACGTAAGCTTCTATTTGAACAAAAATGATGGGGGAAAAAAGAATTGAAAATTAGTGGCTGTGAATATTGGTATTAGGTTAACAAATGTTGATTAAAGATCACATGACTTACTAAGAGAGAGAGTGAGAGAGAGAGAGAGAGATGGGGTTTAACGTCCACCCCACACAAACTTGGTCATTTCTGGACTAACATATGGTTTAATTTTATTTCAATAATTCGCTTGCGCGTAGGGGTCTTTATTAGCAGTGGGAGGCAACCGGAGGACAAGGAGAAAAAGCCACAATGTTGGACAGGCACCCCTAATCCTTGCGATTAAAGGTCACATGACTTAGGGGTCTTTAGCAGTAGGATAAAAATGGAGGACCTGGGGAGAGAGAAAGAGAGAGAGTGATAACAAGAGGGAGAGAGAAATGGGGTATAAGGTCCACTCGACACAAACTAGGTTGTTTCGGGACTAAGACATTCAATTTTATTTCAACAATTCGCTAGCGCGTAGGGGTCTTTAGCAGTGGGGCTCACTGACTGGCCTTATGATACAGCGAGTGCACGCTAACCATTCAGCCATCTAACCCCCCAAATCCATTTGGTGGGGGACATGTAATAAACCCCCAATAAAACGAATAGTGTTGTATTTTATAGCCATTGACAGCATTTTTTTGTTAGTTGAAAATGCATGCATACCAATTTATAAACTATCAAAAATGCATCCTGTCTGTGTGAAATCACTAAGAATATGATTTGGTTAAGATATATTTGGAAACTTAAATAGACAGACATTGACAAAAAGAAATCATTAAGTAGCCTAGACTTGTAATTTGGTCCGATGGGGATCTTTGGAATGATAATGTGATATTATATGAGCCATTCTATTTATAGATTATTTCAACTATAACATGATGGTTAATGTGTCCATGAAGATGGTATTCCAAAAGCACTATGTCGCCATATAAGGAAGGTATTAAGATAATTACAAGTTTATTTCAGGCTTGCTTTTCAAGTAAGCTAAACCTTCAGGCTTATTCTTCACCTTTTTAAATACAGTAATTTTATTAGCACCATTACCATTATCAGAAATCCTACTGATAACAAGAGAGAGAGAGAGAGAGAAAAAGAGAGAGAGTGAGAGAAAGAGAGAGGGAGAGAGAAATGGGGTTTAATGTCCACTCAACACAACTAGGTCATTTCGGGACTAACATATGGTTTTAATTTTATTTCAATAATTCGCTTGCACGTAGGGTTTTTTAGCAGTAGATGGTATTCCAAAAGCACTATGTCGCCATATAAGGAAGGTATTAAGATAATTACAAGTTTATTTCAGGCTTGCTTTTCAAGTAAGCTAAACCTTCAGGCTTATTCTTCACCTTTTTAAATACAGTAATTTTATTAGCACCATTACCATTATCAGAAATCCTACTGATAACAAGAGAGAGAGAGAGAGAGAAAGAGAGAGAGAGTGAGAGAAAGAGAGAGGGAGAGAGAAATGGGGTTTAATGTCCACTCAACACAACTAGGTCATTTCGGGACTAACATATGGTTTTAATTTTATTTCAATAATTCGCTTGCACGTAGGGTTTTTTAGCAGTGGGAGGAAACGGGAGGACCTGGAGAAAACCTACGAGGTTGGACAGCCAACCCTACTCCTTATCATGTACAACCGGTGATTCGAAACCACGCCAGTTGACTCAATGACAGACTTTATGATACAGCCATCCAACCGTCCTCCCCCCTCACAAATAAGACATTAACTTGCTAGGACATTTAATATTCAGCATGCGTGTCTCATACTAATTCTTGTCTCGTTGCGATCCTTTGTTATCAAACAAGATTAAAAGGCACTCGATAAAAAGACAAACACTTAGTCATTGTATTAGCTCATGCCTTTAGATCGCTCATTTAATAGTCTTTGATGCCAGCAAGTAATCAGAATTACCCACATATTCAAACGGGGCTATTCCTCCGTTAAACAATGAACCATAAAAAATGAGGACAGTTTCGCATTTAAATTGTCTCCAGGCTTTCGTGTTCAACAGGGTGTGTGTGTGTGTGTGTTCTCCGTTACAAATTAAAAGACATGCCTGAAACAAGTCGTTAAAATTTATCCGATGCTATTCAAACCAGCGATTAAATTGGTGGAAATCGATCATGTTTTCGTACTAGCTTGTAATGACACAGGGTAAGGTAAATCTAACAATCTTGGCGCTTAATTCAAGCAAATACCACAGACCGCTGGAGGGAAGAACACATTAATTCTGCAAACTAGATTGCCACCGCCTGTAAGCCTGTATTTTTTAGATCAATAACCTCCTCGATCGGGGATATTCTTTGGCAACATGTAAACAAAATTGGATGAAATATTTGGGTATATATACGAAATTCTTATCAATATTTCCTCTTCTTGCTTTCAAATCCCTGCTTTTCCAATTTCATCTATTTGAAGATCCCGACTATTACCTCCTACGATGTTCCTTACATTCAAATGCACGAACAGAAACCTTAGACAAACTACAACATGATTTGAAAAAATATAAACTCGACTCCACAACCTACAGCCCTGATGACGTAAACACCAATATTTTTAATCATGTATAGCTTACATGATCATTATACCTATCAAAACTCAACATCTTCTATGATTGGCATTTAGTAATTGAACATGGTAACACAAGGTACAATTTATGGATACACAATTACTGAGTTTGGTACTAAGGGACGTTTCGACGAGGATACTCTCGTCTTTATCAAGCAAAGACGAGAGTATCCACGTCGAAACGTCGCTTAGTACCAAACTCAGTAATTGTTTATCCATAAAATTGTACCTTGTGTTAAAACTCAACATGTTTACATAATTGATGACGTCGGACTACTTGGATAGAAAAGCTGTAATAAATTTGAACATAGCTACTGTAGCATAAAACATAGATTTTAATGTAATAATCTGATACAACTAATAGTAAATGCAGGAAGACTACACTACACGCAAAACAACAAAAAAATCTACAAGATAAACCTGCGGACAAGACAGAAAACAGACATTGCAAAAAATAAACAATTATCAAATCAAGTGAATGGATCCGAGGGCTAATATTCTGATAATTTTATGTGGTTTATGTGGTTTATGTATTTTATATTCATTTTAATATATTCACAGATCACATCAACAGTGCCATTATCTGTCAGATACAGAAGCGGATCCAGCCCCCCCCCTTAATAACAGTATAAAAAATAGATATGCGCCACTAATCTCCACGGACACCCTGATTTTTTCAAAAATTTTCTCGGGGGACCCGCACGGCCGGGTTTGCAGAAATCATTTTACAGCAAATGATGAATATTATCAAGTTGACGAGAATGCTATTATTTGCAGATTGTAAGACCCAATGGTTCATGTATATACTATAAAGGGGGTTGGGATGGCCTAGCTGGCCGGCCACCTCTGGCTTACGGCTGTGGTTTCGAGCCCTGGTGTGAGCGTATGTGGCATGGAGATAGGGGCGCCTTCTCAACCTTGTGGGTTTCCTCCGGGCACTCCGGCTCCTCCCACTGCTAGAGACCCCTAGGCGCAAGCGAATTGAAATAAAATTAAACCATATGTTAGTCCCGAAATGACCTTGTTGTGTTGAGTGGACGCTAAACCCCATTTCTCTCTCTCTCTTTATATACTATAAATTTAATCCTTAAAGAGAAATCGTTGTTTAAATGTATTGACTGAAGTTCCATCACAAATATTCAATTTGCATTGTGGACAGGCCCGTAGCCAGAAAGTTGGTTTTGGGGGGGCAAAGATGTTTTTTGGAGGGCCAACTAGCATAGGCATCTGCATGAATTTTGCGGTAAAGGCCAATTTTCTTGTGATATTGGGGGGGCAAGACTCAGTATTGGGAGGGCAGTTGCCCCCCCCCCCCCCCCCGTGCCAACTCCTGGCTACAGGTTTGGTTGTGGATAAAAAAATCTCCTCAATGCAAATTTAATCCAGGGTTAGCCATACACAGGTTTTTTTCTGGTAAGTAAGTATATTTGCGACGTGGAATATTTGATCTTGTAATACAGTTCCTATCTCAGTATTCTATTTGCGAGTTTCAATCAATATTCGTGTCTCTCAAATTATCATGATCTCTAACAATATCATACCCATCATTCTTATTCGTCGTACTCCAATTTATAAATCGAGTCAGGATAAGAATCCTACTCGTACTCAGACTTCGTAGACGGATCATTCAAGCAGATGGCTTCTGGTTATTTACTTTTTATGAATTCTCGGTTTATAAACCACTTGAATATTCCTCACCCATTTATAAAATCCATTCACGATCGACATTTAACAAAGAAGCAGACACGAATAGTTATCTTTACAATATTCTCTACTAGGCCTAGTGTTTTATTTCTTTTTTCTTTTTTATTTCTTTTTTTTTTAAATATCAATTTTATTCAAACAAAAATATCAACATGTATATACATACATGAGAGAGAGAGAGAGACAGAGAGAGAGAGAGAGAAATGGGGTTTAACGTCTAATCAACACAACTAGGTCATTTCAGGACTAACATATGGTTTAATTTTATTTCAATAATTCGGTTGCGAGTATGGGTCTTTAGCAGTGGGAGGAAACCGGAGTGTCCAGAAACTCACAAGGTTGAGAAGGCTCCCCTATCACCCCGCCATATACGCTAACACCAGAGCTCGAAACCACAGCCGCAAGCAAGAGGTGGGCGTCCAGCTAGAGGTCGAAGCGCGGCACTGTAGACTACTAGGCCATCCCAACCCCCTAACATGTATACATACATACATTGTACATAATTCAGATATTTATAGTAATATGGCATACATTTCGTATATCTATATTATAATACATCTTTATTCTAGATATTTTACAATTCTTAAAATATACATATACTAGCTGCTTTACCGAAAACAGTAAAATTTTCTAGCTGATTTACTGAAAACAGTAAATTTTTTTAGGAAACCAGAGGACCCGGAGAAAGACAAGAGGTTGTACAGGTGGACCCTACTCCTTGCCACGTACAACCAGGGATTGGAAAAGTGAATGAGAATAAAGTATAATAATATTTACCATCAGTGACAAATCGTACAACAACAGGCTTCTCACTACCAGCGACAAAACCAAAACCTTTCTCAGGATCCCGAACAAGTTCTACATCTCGAGGTTTAGGGGGTTCGATATAATCAACTTCGTCTCTAGGATCTTCTCTTGTTGTGTATTTCTCAACATGGCTGTAAAAAAAAGAAAGAGAATATTTTATGGCTTCAGCACCGATATGAAAAGTGGTGAAAACGTAGGTGGTTTGCTTCCAACGGTTTCTGGTTGCGTGGTTAGCAGAATTGTAAATTCTAATAGTTAGTGCAGGAGAACTGCACTACACGCAAAACAAAAATCTACAAGATGAACCTGCAAAGTGCAAACAAGAGAATATTTTATGGCTTCAACACCACTTCCTTATAAAATGTACATTTGATTTTTTTTATTTGCTTTAAGAAATGTTGATGTCTCTAGAGTCTTTTGAAGATTGTCCTGAATGGTTTTACTGCTTATCATTTAAGTGCTTGATAACGACAAGAAGATACTTGTTAAAACGTTGTGCTATATGTATACAAAACTGTGATTGTTATTTCCATATAAATTATGTTGTGTTTTATTGTGCTCAATCGCTAAATGTCACTCAAGGATTATAGGAAGTGATCTTCTTTGATAATTCTAGATTGGAGTATAGATACGTTCCCGTTCTGGTCGGTTGCTCAAAACTAAGTTATTTTAACGATCTGTTAAACTCTAACGGGCCTATATCTTGGTAACGTGTTGTTTGTTAAATTTACTACAGGAAACACTATAGAATACTTTATTTTTTCCTTAAATATTAGCATAAATCTGTAGTAAAAAAAATTCCACCACCGAATGTTAAAAGATAACGGAGCTTTGAGCAACTGGCCCCTGAACATTAGCTATAAATACGGTGATCGTAATGAAATATTGGTAAATCTCGTCGGCCGGGCGTATATTAGTATATTCTATGGTAACGTTATCTATGGATTATATAAGATCCCGTGTTATTTAATTAGTTTACACACACCGTAAAGGTTAAGTAACGTCCCCTGTCAATATGTTTTAAGCTTGTCTTGTCACCGAGCTCAAGTCCAGTAAAAAGATGCTAAGGTTATTGGCTCTGTTAGCAAGCTAATTATTTTTTGATTGACAAGTCCTGTGAAGACTGGCTTCAAGTGGATTAACTGATCGACGCGATATGCTCGAGTTCATAATGAGTTAGCGCTTATACACCATACTAGCATCCGTCAACCAGCATGTGCTACGCATAATGTAAGAACCAATTTCCATCCTCCATTGTGTAAAAAAACAGGAGTCACGATGTCTTATTTTTTAAGGATGTGATGTTAACTTTGTGTTTTTTCATCGTCTGCAAACTGTCAGTTCTAGTCAAGCCTTCTGGTCTGATTAGTTTAATTTAGAAAGTAGAATATTTATCTCAAATCTCACAAGGTCACAATGATTGCTGCTGCTGGCCTTCAAGGGCCTTGGGGGGGCTAGATAGGGGCGCCTCCTCAACCTCGTGGGTTTCCTCCGGGCATTCCGGTTTCCTCCCACTGCTAAAGACCCCTATGCGCAAGCGAATTATTAAAATAAAATCAAAACCATATGTTAGTCCCAAAATGACCTAGTTGTGTTAAGTGGATGTTAAACCCCATCCCTCTCTCTCTCTCTCTCTCTCTCTCTCTCTCTCTCTCTCTCTCCCTCTCTCTCTGAAGGGGGGGCTAGCTTGGTTTCCACAAATTGGACAAGCAACCCTACTCCTTGCCACGTCCATCCAAGGATTCGAAACCATGCCAGTTGACTCAATGACAGGCTGTATGATACAACGCGTGCATGCTAACCATACAGCAATCCCCCCCCCCAGAAATATTACAAAAAGCTGTTCGGTCTACAATTAAAGAAGATACAATCTCACAGCCATTCATCAAAGAAAGAAAAGGCTCAGACAGGAAATTAAAGAGACTGGAAGTTGGAGTAAACAAGTCTCTATCAATCAGTATTTGTATTAATCAATAGTCATAATATAATCTAGTAATAACTAGAGAGAGAGAGAAATGGGGTTTAAAGTCTGCTCAACACAACTAGGTCATTTCAGGACTAACATATCGTTTAACTTTATTTCAATAATTCGCTTGCCCGTAGGGGTCTTTAGCAGTGGAAGGAAACCGGAGTGCCCGGAGGAAACCAATGAGGTTGAGAAGGTGCCTCTATCTCCATGCCACATACGCTCACACTGGGGCTCGAAACCACAGCCGCAAACCAGAGGTGGCCGGCCAGCTAGAGCCTTTAGTGAGATACATGTAAGAAAAGAAAATATATTTATCACAGCAGAAATCATACATCATAAAAACGAAGAGAATTCTCGAGAGAATTTTAGAAGTCTCACAAATGTATTAATAGGATGAAAGAATATTCTGATAATCTTGCAAGGATTCACTCTTTTTTTAATTGTTTGTGGTTTCTGAGTATGATGTCTTGTCCATATATTTGATTTTAAATTATGTGTGGTGCAGTTCCCCTGCACTTACTATTGAGTTGTAAACAAGGGCAGATCCGGAGGGGAGGGGGGGCCAAACCCCCCTCTTCTTAGCTACATAAAATGTTTGTATAACAACATTATCTATGATAGAGACCATTATTTTGCAAAAATTTACAAGGATCTTACTTAGGTTGCATTGCTCTCATGATCTTGCAAAGATCAAAATTTTGGTTGTAAAGATCTTGCATCCTTTCAAAGATCTTATTTATGTTGTAAAGATCTTGTGAGCTTTCAAAGATCTTACTTAAGTTGTAAATATTTTGTGATCTTTCAAAATTCTTTTTTAGGTTGTAAAGATTTTGTGATCTATTAAAGATCTTACTTAGGTTGTTATGTATTTTTGTCTTAAAGTAGCTAGGTCTCTAACTCAATATCACCCAATATCTTCAAAATTGAAAACACAATTTATTTGTCAATTTTAATTAACACTGATGTTCATTGTTGCGATCTTAGCAGGAAAAGATGGGCTTTTGATATCCAATATTTAAGACAAAATAAACATTTAAGCATTGTACCATAATGCGCTTCAGCCCCAGTTGTGACAAGGAGTCTCGAGGGACGAGGCTAGACATATTGCACCAAATCAAACGGTGTATGTAGACTGGAATAACCAGACGCTAGAAATTTGCACTTGATTGAGACTGCTACATGTATATCGCAGAACATAACTGATTTGAAATTAGAGTAAAAACTGCAATTATTGAATGTAAATCAGTTTATATACATTCATATTTTATAAAGTATTATATGCGTTGCGACCCACTTTTGTCAGTTTCTAGGTCAGAAATATCAGCGATTTAGCTCCTTTAATTGTGGCTTTATAAAGTATGTAATTCGACTTGGACAATTATACAGTTGTAATAATTAGGAAAACGAAGAAGGGTACGGCAACACTCCATATAAGTAGTAAAATAGCTGGACAGGCTGATACATCTGTGAGGCTCTGGATCAAAAAATGATGCCGACGGAGTTGTAATAATTAAGCATGGGGGTAGTGAAACCCAAGGGATGGTGGTCAGGAGTCAAGTGAGACAATCTGACCTCAGTCCCACCACAAAACCTCATCCAATAAATCAATAGCATCGCATTACTCTTGATGATTTACAGCGTGTTTGAATCATTAATGTAGGCCGGGGAAATCAAATTATAACGTACATAAACCTGTATTTCACCCCCAAATAGAAAGCACCCGATCTAAGGAATTAATATTTCTAATCAGCGTAAAGCTCTCTTGCCAATTACACTAGCTTGTACAACATGGCCATCTCAATCGTATTGTAGCGCCAGCTTTTATTTACAGTGACAGATGAGCTGCTGGCTTCTTCAGATACATTGGTTTTGTAAGAGTCATGTACGACGAGAGTACTACGACAAGTCATAATAATCAATGACGAGATATCTCAGGACAAATAAACTTCAATGTATCAACATGACCCCCTTACTTAGTGTGATTCCTGCAATTTAACACTGTTCTTTTATCCCCGGGGGGAAAACAAGTCATTTGCTTCTTTATTACAACCTACACATGTCTAAATAACTCGCCCACATTACAGTTAGATTACAATGAATTCGTTTACTCGAAACAGATGAGATCTTAAGTGGAATGAAATGAATGAAATGGGGTTTAACCTCCTATTATGGAGCCAGAGAGAGAGAATGAATGAATAAAATGGGGTTTAACATCCTACTATTATGGAGCCAGAGAGAGAGAATGAATGAATGAAATGGGGTTTAACCTCCTACTATTATGGAGCCAGAGAGAGAGAATGAATGAATGAAATGGGGTTTAACGTCCTACTATTATGGAGCCAGAGAGAGAGAATGAATGAATGAAATGGGGTTTAACCTCCTACTATTATGGAGCCAGAGAGAGAGAATGAATGAATGAAATGGGGTTTAACCTCCTACTATTATGGAGCCAGAGAGAGAGAATGAATGAATGAAATGGGGTTTAACCTCCTACTATTATGGAGCCAGAGAGAGAGAATGAATGAATGAAATGGGGTTTAACGTCCTACTTTTATGGAGCCAGAGAGAGAGAATGAATGAATGAAATGGGGTTTAACGTCCTACTTTTATGCACCTAACCTGGGCTAATGGAAGACGGGCATACGCCATACAGTGTGCTATGAGGGTAATTTTGACCAGGCAGCGGCGCTACGGCCTACTCTTACATGTATATCGAATTCAAACTGCCAAGGGATCTTTTACGTGAACTCCTCGGTTTTTCTGCATCACTGACAAGGGGAAATCATGCCGGAAAATTGAGATGAACTTTCTCGGCCAATACAGGGATCGAACACCCGACCTCCATGCTAGCGAACCAGCGCCTTATCCACTTAGATCTTAAGTAGGAATTGGGGATGAATTGTATTACATCTTTATGGTATATTTATGAAAAAATAGTGGAATCTAGACTGGTGGCCAGTCTCCTCCACACACCAAAAATTGGCCAGTCCTCTCCAAAAAAACCCCCGAAAAACAACGTAATCTCTAGAGACTGGGCAAATAGAGTTTCATTCTCATCTAGTAGGTCAACCTGCATTATGTCGGTCGTGTGACGTCGTGCACGTGATCACGACATATCTAACAACAACGTGACGTCAACCCTCAGTCGGTCTAAGCATGACTGCTTTGCACTCCAGTCGAGACGCATGATTCATGTCACGTGACTCGGGGCTTGCTTGATAACTGTCAATCATTCCAAATAAGGAACAACGTAAAACATGACAGGAACGCCCATTTTATTGTGAAGCTCGCATATTGTCCAGTCTCTGGTGCTGGTTACAGGTTTACTCAAATTTTTTTTTTTATACAAATGGAAACGAAAGTGTTGGTTTACTAAAAATTAATACTTTTATATAAATCGAAATGTAAAATAAATAGAAGAGACTGGGCCAGTCTAAGTGGAATCATCAAATGGACTGCTTTTACATGCAAAATATGTGCACTAATTATTCAGTAATCCCTCTCAGGGAGAGAGAGAGAGAGAAATTGGGTTTAACGTCCACTCGACACAAACTAGGTCATTTCGGGAGACTATCAGTTGGTGTAATTTTATTTCAATAATTCTCTTGTGCGTAGGGGTCTTTAGCAGAAGGAGGAAACTTGAGGACCAGGAGAAAACCCACGAGGTTGGAAAGGTGACCCTACTCCTTGTCACGTACAACCAGGGATTTGAAACCATGCCAGTTGATTTAATGACAGGCTTTATTACAGCAAAAAATCCCTCTTGAAAATTCTGAAGTAACATGTAAGCTCTGTATGGTTGGGATGGATATGGTAAACATGGTGAAAGTGAATATTGCTTGAAGGTAAATTTAATATATTTGATGGGTATATTATGTTGCTCGAAACCACAGCCGCAAGCCAGAGGTGGCCGGCCAGCTAGAGGTCAAAGCACGGCACTCTAGACCACTAGGCCATCCCAACCCCATTCCTTGAAACAGACCAACAGATAGCATACAATTCATGCCATATATTGACAGTTTCTTATAAACGTTTTTTCCTTCATTATTTTCCAAATGTACCGCCCTGATTATTCTACGTTAATCCAGATAAAGTTTTCCCTACGACATAGCCGCTGAGGGGGTATGTTTCGTTGCATGAAAATCTATCTTTTATAATATATATGTAAACATTTGCATGTTTTTGTTTTTGTTTTTAATTATAAGCCTTTGTCATAAATGACGTTGATGCTTTTTTTGTCTTTGTGAAATGTTCTGTGGATATTTGTATGCTGCCTCTTATGGGTGTTTAGATACAATAAAAATCTATCCATCCACGTTAATCCAGGGGGCTTGTTTCATTTCACTAAATTTTAACTAAGATAAAATGCAAATTTTAGTCATTTGATTGGATAATATTAGATTGATTTTAGTGCTTAGCCAATCAAAATTCAAGTATCCCCTAAAAATTGAATTTTATCATTCGTTAAGATTTCGAGAAACTAGGCACTGAACTATAATTGAAAATTAAGTTTTCACTATTTATACTATGCTATTACATAATAAATCTACAAACTAATGTCAATGACAATATCTAAAGCTGGTCGGATAGCCGTGGCGATAGAGAGGCGGCTTCTCACCAATGCAACGAGGGTTCAATCCCAGCTCAGGGCATGAACTTTATCGTTGTAAGTGAGAGGGATATTGGGTCTCCCGTCCGATCAGGCAGGTTTCCCCCGAGTTCTTCGGTTTCTTCCTGCAGTAATGATCGAAATCATTCGCACGATCTGTGCCAAGGGCCAAATTTGAAAAAGGCCTCAGGCCTAATTTGCTACCCTTGTAAAATGACGTGATTATTATTATTATTATTATAAAACAAATACAAACAGAATACATAATTTTGTCAATAATATTTGTGAATCATTTTGTCATCAAAGAATATATCCAGTAAATTTCCAAATGGAACCAGACCTTTTTTTCTTAAAATAGAAAACAACAAAAGGGAAATTGATTCTGTAGACATATAATCTATCTGCCTCAGCAATTATTTGTTCATTAACTCCATTGGAACGAATCGCAAATGGCCAAAAAATAACACTTCTTATTAGAAAGTGTCAAATTGATTGAAGGCTGTGTACGTTTGCTCTTTTAAATATCCTGCCAGGTAGAGAATAATGTTTTCTAGTCTGGGGAGAGAGAGAGAGAGAGATGGGGTTTAACGTCCACTCAACACAACTAGGTTATTTTGGGACTAACATAATATGGTTTAATTTTATTTCAATAATTTGCTTGCGCGTAGGGGTCTTTAGCTGTGGGAAGAAACCGGAGTGCCCAGAGGAAACCCACGAGGTTAAGAAGGCACCCCTATCTCCATGCCACATAAGCCCACACCAGGGCCCGAAACCACAGCCGCAGACCACTAGGCCGTCCAAACTCCCCCCCCCCCCCATAAATCGTAACATATAGATATTAGATACCTTAAAAGTATATACTGACATATTCCAAAAAAAATTCACAATTATATTTTCTTTTAAATAAAAACTAAAAACAGTGCAACAAGTACTTATATATTGATCTCATAATCCTTGTTTTACAGTATTAGCTTGATAACGCTGAGAGAATACTCTTCCAAACGTCACCTAGATAAATTGAGTAGCTGTTATTCCATAAGTATGTGTTTTTGTGTAAGTACTTACTTGATAAAATAGGGCTTGTCGTTTTTGTCGACCCCAGTTTCCCAGCCATATGGTAAGCCAGTGCTTGGATCCCAGTTTTCTTTTGGGGGTATCCATGATGTTGACTGTGTCTTGTGACTGGAAAACAAATAAAGTATTTTTTTAATTATGGAGATAATTTTGAAATTAAATTAATGTCTATGAGAACTACGGAGAACCCTAGATCAAAGATGGTCCTTAGCATTTTATGACGCCATACATGTATGTGGATTATGGGTTAGGGTAAGGGTTAGGCTTGGTCCTGGGTTAGGGTTAGGGTTAAGGCTAGCCCTAGCTACATCTCAAGACTCTGACGAAATCTGCAGGTCCTAGCTCTTACCCTAACCCTTATCCTAACCCACAATCCACATATGACGTCATATTTTAGCACACTCTCTCTCAATGTATATATGTACCCTTCATCCACTTTTTTTTAACTTTCATCCACTTTTTATATATTTCCCATCCACTTTTTATATATTTTCCATCCACTTTTTATATATTTCCGATCCAATTTTTAATGTTTTTTTTGATTCACTTTATAATGTATTTAGAATATTGAATGTAATGTAATGTAAATTTCACATGCTGCCCTAAAAGGGTGTTTTATGTAATAAAATCTTTCTATCTATCTAAAATGCTAAGGACCGTCTTTAATCTGGCGTTTTCCGAGAACTAAATGTCCACAATACTATCAACATACTTCTTTGATTGGCATTTAGTAATTGAACATAATAACACAAGGTACAATTTTATGGATACACAATTACTGTGTGTGATACTAAGCGACTTTTCAACAAGGATACTCTCGTCTTTATCAAGCAAATTCATATTTTTTGTATCATTTGCTTGATAAAGACGAGAGTATCCTCGTCGAAACAGCGCTTAGTATCTAACTCAGTAATTGTGTATCCATAAATTTGTACCTTGTGTTATTATGTTCAATTTCTAAATGCCAATCAAAGAAGATGTCAACATACTCTTCGAAAAATATCTCCTCGTAAATGTACATCCTTGAAAATATCACAAACTACATAGACATGTATATAGAACTCCAGCAAAATTAAAACACAAGGCTTTGGTTATGACATCTACATGTATCACTCCAAGAAAATCAAAGACAAGGATCTGTTTAACATCTATCACTAGAACTCCAACAAAATTAAAGACAAGGATTTTGGTTCTAACATCTATCACTTGCCAGACTGTGTAAAGGTCTGATTTAACTGTCTCTAAACCTGTCTGTAGTTTATTAATCAAATTACTACACAACAAATATTTAACAACCATTACATAATTACAATAGTAAGCCAAATGTCAATTAAGACATAGGATTATAGTTTTTGGGACAAAGATTAATTTAATAACGTTTGTTATCATCAAAGATTATAAAGTAATTTAATGATAATCTCCCAATGGTAAAACAATCAATATAATATAGGATTATACTTTTTCAGACAAAGATTAATTTAATAACATTTGTTATAGTTAAAGATTATAAAGTAATTTAATGATAATCTATGAATTGTAAATCTACAACATACCATGCAGAGGCGGATCCAGGAAATCCAGTTAGGGGGGGCCCCTGAGAAATTTTTTGAAAAAATCGGGGTTTCAGTGGTGATTTGTGGCGCATATCTATTTTTTTATACTGTTATTTAGGGATTTAGGGGGGGCCCGGGCACCTAGGGCCTCCCCCTGGATCCGCCTCTGATACATGTAATCTTATTGATTTAACCCTTGTGCAAACATGTTGCACGAAAAACGTTGTCAGTCACAAGGGGTATTCTAAAACCCCAGACAAAAATAGGTTTTTAAATGCATGATTTTATTTAATTTAATGATAATCCGTGAATGGTAAAACAATCAATATAATATACATGTATGTAATCTTATTGATTTAAACAATATACTGATGAAACAATAGAGTTCTAATATGTATTTCCGGACTTCAATTGTTAACTTGACACATGAAGGATTCAGTAACTTTATATCCATGTTCATGCAGACGAAGGGCCTAGTTGTTCGGATGGGATAAAAAACCGAGGACGTGTGTACAGTTGGAATTCAGTTGCTCCCCGAGCAAAAATTTTCCTTATAGCACAATGTAGGCCTATGGCGTATGATCGTCTTCAATTTTCAATTAGCCTAGGTTAGGTCAGAAGTGTAGGATGTTAAACCCCATTTCATTCATTCATTCATTATATCCATGTTCATGAATGGATTATTATTTTTAGTCTAGAGTAGATATGAATTTTAATATTTCAGTCACAGGTGTGTTTTTTTCTATGCTTATTTATTTGTGTCTATATATAATGTACATCTTGTCTCTCACAATTCTTAATGAATGAATTTTAATATTTCCGTCGTAGGTGTGTTTTTTTCTGTTATTTGTATTTTACTCTCTATATATGTATGTTCATGAATGGATTATTATTTTTAGTCTAGCGTAGATATGAATTTTAATATTTCCGTCATAGGTGTGTTTTTTTCTGTTAATTGTATTTTACTATGCTTATTTATTTGTGTCTATGTAATGTAGATCTTGTCTATCATAATTCTTAATGAATGGTAGTTTTTAGTATATTTTAATTTAAGAATGTGATGTACATGTATTGATAACTGGTGAGACGTTAATAAACAACTGCGTATGTGGCATGGAGATAGGGGCGCCTTCTCAACCTCGTGGGTTTTCTCCGGGCACTCCAGATTCCTCCCACTGTTAAAGACCCCTAAGCGCAAGCGAATTATTGAAAAAAAATTAAACCATATGTTAGTCCCATAATGACCTAGTTGTGTTGAGTGGACGCTAAACACCATATCTCCCTCTCTAATAAACAACTACAATCTAATATAAATACAGATCTATATTTCGCTTCGTTTTTTATATTTTCGATGGCCTTGTAGTAAAGACAAGTAAAACGAAATTTTGAACTATAAACAATCAAAACGAAATTGAATCTGTTTTAATCAGAGTGTAAACTACTACTACTCAATCAAATTTCCATGGGTATTACATCAAGGTTGAAAGATAAATATAATGTATTTATAAATTGTCTTTACACAGAAGGAGAGCAAGGGCACATGGTCTTTCATTTCCTTATTTATTTCAACATTATCTGGTCAGATTAGTCGAGTGAGGGAAACTGTACTTTTCCAGACACCTGTTACCACTGTTTGTGGTGTATTTTGTACACGAGGAGCAGTCCATTTGCTGATTACATACCATTTAATGGTTATGTTTATCTTTGACTGATTACGTCACCATGCATTCTAAATTGGGTTGAGTTATTGGTACCCTCGTGGGGGGGGGCGGGGCACGACGGCTTAATGGATAAGACGCTGGCTCGCTAGCCTGGAGGTCGGGTGTTCAATCCCTGCATTGGCCGAGAAAGTTCATCCAGATTTCCCGACGTGATTCCCTCTTGTCAGTGATGAAGGACGTAGTGCCTGACAAGGACAGCTGTCTAGTTCCAATTGTCAAGGGGATCTTTTACATTCACACCAATGTGTATCTGGGACCTTGTTATTTTGTGCTATCCAAACAACTCAACAGCTGTCCTTGTCAGGCAATCCATCCTGCACCACTGACAAGAAAAAACAGTGCCGGAAAATCTGGATGAACTTTCTTGGCTAATACAGGGATTAAACACTCGATCCCCAGACTCAGCATCTTACCCACTTAGGCACTCTATGCCCAGACTAGCGAGGCCAGCATCTTACCCACTTAGCCACCGAGACCCCCATCAATATTAACAGGAGTACCGGTACTCATTACACCTCCCTTATGGTCACTATGTATGAGTACCGGTACTTATTACAGAAGAAGAAGAAGAAGAAGAAGAGGTGTTTATTACATCACTCTATATGGTCACTATGTCCATTTAAAATACAGATGTGACGTCATCCTTTGATGTTGGCGTACCATTATTTCCAATAATGTACGGGCATCTTGCCAATAGTACATTAATATAGTGAACTCGAGTGCCGTATTTCATTGAAATGCACGTGCGAGATAGTGTCTGAATTTTAAGTAGTTTAATGCTCTCGCGCTTAAGACATTGTGTAATATATTGAAACAACACTCGGCTACATGTATCATCTCGTGCAGTATCAATATATTACTTAATGTCTCGCGCTCGACCATTAAACCACACATATCATATATACTGTATGGCGATTGGTGAAGATTTTGATCAGAACCAGTGGTGATTGGTGTAGTTACGAAAGAAAAAGAAGAAGAAGAAGAAGAAGAAGAAGAAGAAGAAGAAGAGGTGTTTATTACATCTCTCTATATGGTCTCTATGTACATATACTGTATGGTGATTGGTAAAGATTGTAATGAGAACCAGTGGAATTTCTAGTTAACTACACATATCCTCACTACTCAAGTGGAATAAAGCAATTTGCTAGAATTATACTAGTTATAATGATCTCCGAATTTGGCCCAGTAACAGGAAAGATTGTTTCCCTAAAGGAAGGCAATCACATTGTTACAGCCATTGTTTGTCCAGACAGACTTTAAGATGGAGTAATTGATTCGGTTTATTTGTGTTCTTGCCTTTAAAACCCTTTAAACCTTGTTGAAATAGAAGAAGGTGCTGTACGTGATAACCATATGTAACAAATTACCAATAATTTTGGAAGATGAGAAAAAAACATGTGGAAGAATTTATAACAATAACATAAGATTTAAAAAAATAATATTTAATCAGAATTCTTATATACAGTCATAGAAGGAAATAATATGAATAGTTTGGATACAGTAACAAGCAACTTAATGCTTATATAAAACTGCTTCCATATAATCCAAGATTTTCTATCACCTTCATGGGTGTTAAAAACACAATTAGACAAGAAATTGGCCTTTAATAACAAATATAACTGGTTTTATTCAACTAGTTTCACCCATTTCAGATCCGTCCATCTAGGTTATTAATTTCATCGATGAGTCTAACAGTTTTCCAAATTATACAAAGATGTAAACAGGCTTATATTATCTGTGATGGAACCAGTGCCGAGGTCCTGTGTACAAATTGGCTTGCACGTTAAAGATCCCTTGGCAGTTGGAATTCAGTTGCTGCCCGGGCAATTTCCCTCATATGGCGTATGCCTGTCCCCAATTAGCCCAGGTTAGGTGCAGAAGCATAGGACGTTAAACCCCATTTCATTCATTCATTCATTCTTTGATGTTTCCACGTTTTTTCAGGTAAAATTAAATTTTTAAAACTAATATACGCATATAAACCAGTGGAGGGACTTGATTATCTTCCTCACATTGACAGAGAAAGTTTATCTCGATTTTCCAGTGTGACAAGGACAGCTGTGTAGTCATTGGGATGGGATGAAAAACCTGAGGTCCCATGTACACATTGGCATGCATGTAAAAGATCCCTTTGCAGTTGGAATTCAGTATAAGAGTAGGCCCTAGCGCCGCTGCCCAGGCAAAATTGCCCTCATAGCACACTGTATAGCGTATGCCTGTCTTCCATTAGCCCAGGTTAGTTGCCTAACAGTAGGACGTTAAAACCCATTTCATTTCATTTCCTCACATTTAAATCCTTAAAATTTGTACCTGAAGCCTACCTCTTCTTGTCAAAGCTGCTCAGTTTACAATCAGACCTTTCATTCAGACCTTAACATCTCTTTAATCCTTACTGACAAAATCCTTATTATCTCCTATATTTTATTCAAAACCCTAAGCTCCCATTAATTTTCTAACTAACAAATATAAAATTTCTAACCTTATGGAATTCAATTCCTTAACAACCATACATTCAATTTCTACTTGATAAAAGTTAAATCCATAATTTCAAATTCAATCCCTAGCAAGTAATATTCAAATTCTTATCCTTACATTGAATCCCTATTTAATTCAAATCCCTATCCTTCCCTGTTTTTCTCATGACCTTAAACAATTTATATTAACTTTATCCTCTAGAGGTTCTACAATATTTTCGAGTGATCAAGTTCGATAACTCTGGCAGTAATTAACTGTTGCTGCAAATCAATAGGATTCTTTCGTCTCATGAACTTAAACCATGTGTATAAATTTAATGTCAATTGGATATTAACTTCAGCCTCTAGAGCGTCCAGCCGATTTTTCAAAGTGATCAAAGGACATAACTCAAGCAATAATTGTTAGAAATCGCTGCAAATCAATATGCTTTTTCGCTGCGTATGACCTGAAACACTGCGTATGAATTTAAAATTAAAATTGTAGACGCCGGAGTGACGGCCAGCCGGACGGCCGTGAGCGATGACAATCTATGTTTGAACGAAATTGCTATTCTTCCATAAAGCTGTATTTAGTATTATTTCTAATGTTTCCAACCAGCCTTACATACAGGGTAATCTTCCTTCATCAAATAAAATAACATAAAACTAAGTACGAACAATCCAAACCATAAGACAGAATTCAAAGTCCTAAAAAAACGGTATAGACAAACTTGTGTATTCAAACAAAATAGTGTAATCAGCGAATGGACTGCTCCTCGTGTACAAAATACAGGACAAACAGTGGGAACAGGTGTCCAGAAGAGTAAGCTTACCCTGCCATTTAGTTACCATTCTCCAATTTATGCGTACTTTTCCCTCCCCATTCCAAACCGTTCAATTATATGCACAACCATGCTGTTCTATCATTCCATATCCCCATCTCCCTTTTTAATTGGAGGTTGGGATGGCCTAGTGGTCTAGAGTGCAGCGCTTCGACTTCTAGCTGGCTGGTCACCTCTGAGTTGCGGCTGTGGTTTCGAGCCGTGGTGTGAGCGTATGTGACATGGAGAAAGGGACGCCTTCTCAACCTCGTGGGTCTCCTCCGGGCACTCCGGTTTCCTCCCACTGCGCTGAAGACCCTTATGCGCAAGTGAATTATTGAAATAAAAATTGAAAACCATATGTAAGTCCCAAAATGACCTAGTTTGTGTCGAGTGGACGTTAAACCTCATTTCTCTCTCTCTCTATCATTCCAAATCCTGATCTCCTTTTTTAATTCAAACAAACTTTCTCTTAATCAAAAATCTTTCCATTCCAGACAATAAATACAATGAATCTATTAATAGCAATTCTCGTGTTTTCATTGTTCCGTTAACCACTCTTCATTTTTACAGCAATTCAATCTTCCCAAAAACACATTTATTTATAATTATAAACAATATATCATTTAATTATCCAAATGATAAACAACAAAAATAAATCTGGTTTTATGTAGAGTAATTGATTTTGAATGAAAAAAGAAACATTGAAAATTTTTCTAGTTGAGATTTTACGTACAGTAGTCCTACCTTTCTAACTGATTCAGTTCTGGTTGCGATCCAACGAGACTACGGCGTCGACACAAAACACAGTTACACTTTAAGCAATTAATCTGGCTACTTTGATTTCCCATGTTTTAGCTACATGATGATTTTAATTGTCGGATGAAATATGACGGGCTATCACAAGAAGCACAATATTCACAGTGGTTATCAAGTCTTGCTGAGTATTGATTGAAGCAAAGTGCTTCGAACGAGAACGGACGTCTGAAACACGGCTACAAATTTCACTTCTATCATGCGATTACCCTCTTTTTCTTCTCTTATAGATCGTAAGAAAATAAATTATAATATGATATCATATTATTTGTACGGTACTTTTACATTTTTTATACTTTGAAAACAACCATATTTGGTGTAGGCCTACCACCATCTTTGTACATGTAAGTTAAGTTCAACACCATTTTAAATGCCCAAAGCCGAATTATTTGTTTTGGAGATTTTTTTTAAAATGTCCTCTCTTTATATCATATTATTTGTACTTTCACATTTTTAATACTTTCAAAACAACCATATTTGGTGAAGGCCTACCACCATCATTGTACATGTAAGTTAAGTTCAACACCATTTTAAATGCCCGAAGCCAAATCATTTGTTTTGGGGATTTTTTAAAATGTCCTCGCTCTCTTTATAAAGATCAACGACAGAACAGAGAACAGATCGCTTTGTCTACGATGTCACCCTAGGTTAAACTCCAGATACGAACGAACGAACAGATTGCTCATATACATACAGATAGTAAAATTTCTTGAAATTATGAAATTCACAGCACAATATTCCAGTTTTCATCAATTACAGATACGAAAGAACGAACAGATTAATTGATCACATACATGTACAGATAGCAAAATTTCTTGAAATTATGAAATTCACAGCACAATATTCCAGTTTTCATCAATTACAGATATGAACGAACGAACAAATGAAAGAACAGATTGCTCACATATAGAATACACTATTTTGCATATACCATTTTTTTTAGGACTTCAAGTTTCGTCTAATGGTTTGGATTGTTCGTACTTGTTTTTTTTTTTATTTCTTCCAATTCAAAGATAGTAAAGTTTCTTCCAATTAAGAAATTCACAGCACATTAATCCAGTTTTCAACAATTAAGAACCCATCCAAGCTCCATTGAGATTCTTTATTGACATGATGATTGTTACATATCAAACTTTTAAAAAGAATATACAAAATCTTATATTCTCACAAAAATACAAAAGAATTCATACTAAAAAAAAAAGTTTCAATTGAAATACGTCAACTGTCGTGTTATTCCATTTAAACAAGTCTACGAACTAATCCTAGCTTTATTGACATCACAAATTGAACGAAGAGAACCAGTAGCTCACTTTCTCCAACCTTCAGAGCTACTTAAAGAATAGAACCAGCAATTGAATTCCTGCAAATCGCATCATCAATTAGAAACTAGCCACAGATTTCCAATATCAAATGGTAATAGTGAGCTATCATGTCTCATAATGGATGAGAAGGATGCCAGAAATATGTGCGTCCGTCTGATTGGTTGCTTTAAATTCTATTAATTGATTGACAAAACTTGTTATTCATGGGTTGCTGAGAGAGAGAGAGAAAGGGGGAGAGAGAGACAGGGGGAGAGAGAGAGGGGAGAAAGAGTGAGAGGGGGAGAGAGAGGGGGAGAGAGAGGGAAAGAAAGGGGGAAGGGAGAGAGACCGGGTTTAAGTCCGATCGACACAATTAAACTAGGTCATTTTGGGACTAACATTTGATTTTAATTTCAATAATTCGCTTGCGTGTAGGGGTCTTTAGCAGTGGAAGGAAACCAGATGACCCAGAGAAAACCAACAAGGTTGGACAGGCGACCCTAGTCCTTGCCACGCACAACCGGGGATTCGAAACCACGCCAGTTGACCCAATGACATGCTTTATGATACAGCCCGTGCACGCTAACCATTCAGCTATCCAACCCCCCATAAATAAGTTTATTACAATTTAAATAGAGGATAAGAAAAAAAATGTAACATCTTATAATGAAGTTCTCATGGGAATAATTTTCTACAAACCATTAAAAGATGAGGTCTTAAAATAGATTATGTCTTCAAGAAAACCCTTTAATAGATTATGTCTTCAAGAATAACCTTTAATAGATTATATCTTCAAGAATACCCTTTAATCACTCTTCCCAAGTCATCTATCAGGAAAAAACCCAATCTGATGAAAACACAGATCCAATTTCGTTTCGTTTTTATAGTTAAAAATTTTGTTTTTACTTGTCTTTACTCCACTTTGATATGGAAGAGATGTTATTTAACTTGTGTTCTGCTTGAAATGAGGTGTCAGCCAATCAAAATAAGTAGAAAAAAAACATGGCGGTTGCTAATTGATTTATCGAATGACTCGACGTCATCGAGTCAAATGTTGCTTGCTTGGTACCTGGCAGCTGGTGTCATAGAACGTGAGCTCCCACTATAACTTGTTAGATTGGAAAAAAAAATTCTATTTAAGCTGACTATTTTGATAAGAGTAGTAAGAGTACATAAAGACATTTCTGAAAAAAAGACACCGAATATAATTTTGAATAGTGATTTTCAATTTTTTTTTGTTGAGTGTCAAAATTATTTATAGAGAGACAAAGAAATGCGGTTTAACATCTACTTGACACAAACTAGGTTATTTCGAGACTAACATATGGTTTAATTTTTATCTCAATAATTTGCTTGCGCGTAGGGGTCTTTAACAGTGGGATGAAACCAGAGGACCTGGAGAAAAACTCACCAGGTTGACAGGCAACACTACTCCTTGCTACGTACAACCAGAGATTCGAAACCATGCCAGTTGACTCAATGACAGATGTTATGATACAGCGCGCGCACGTTAACCATTCACGTCATATAAAACGGTTGTTTTTGTAAACATTCTTCTTAATTTTTTCAAATATTTTATAGGAAAAAGTACATAATATACAGAATTGAACTCCATACTTACTGAACTACCGTATTTCCTCGAATACAACCCCGGCCTCGATTACAACCCGGGCCTTGAATAGAACCCGGGGGTAAGGGGGTGTTGAGATAAATACAACCCGGGTCTCGAATAGAACCTGGGTCTCTACTATAACCCGGGTATAACGTAAAAACTGAATATTCCCTGTCAAAATACAAATTAATTGATGATCCCTGCACAGGAAGTAGAATCGTCTCATGTCACGCACAGAGAGTTTAGCCTTCGTATTTGCAAGACCAACCCTGTCTGCTTGTTTTACTTGTCCAAAATTTCGCTCCTATAGAAGATTTTGAAGCATTAATTCGGGTCTGAAAAAATACAACCCGGCCTCGATTATAACCCGGGGGTCGGGGGGTGCTAAACGAAATAGAACCCCGGGGTTGTATTTGAGGAAATACGGTATATTTAGTTTAAAAGCCTGCCAAATAACGACAACAGTAAGGCTGATGTCCCCCTGCCCAAATTCCAAACTAAATATCAGTTTCAAAAGTATCGAGCAATCAAACTGAATATCAGTCTCTGTTAGATAGAATCAAAATCAAAGAAATTGCTTATTTAACTTGAAATATTAATCATTGAACTCAGTCAAGATATTCACCTAATGAACATTCTATCTCAATTAGAAGCAGAGTTGATATGTTCCAAAGTTTTGACCAATCAAATTGCTGATCCCTTCTTAGCCTAAGCAGAAATTTCTTGTCAAACTTAGTCAAGGTAATTATATAATGAATCTACACTTGAAGTTTCATCACTCTCACTTATTTCTAAGTTATCGGGGCCAAAAGCATCAACCAATCAAATTGCTTATCTCTGCTTACCGTAAGCAGACAATGTTCATTATCGAACTCCAAAGGGGGAGAAAAGAGACTGAGAGAGAATTATGTACAGTAGAAAAAGTAAGAATTATACATTAAAATAGTTTCCACTAATTTTGATTATCAAAATGACATATATCACATTTTCTGGCAATTTAGAGATCATATCATGAAATTTAGGCCTCTAATCCACTATCAAATTGTTCTCATACAGGAGGCAGGCCACCATTAATTTCCCCATTGACTTCAATGTTAATTCTGGCCTCTTTGCCCACCTCCAACTTTTCCCCAAATTTTCGTTCGGTTGAATGCTTTTCACTATAGACAAATTACCATGTCTTTGCACTAAAATTTGTATGAAGTTGACCACCAAAATTTTGAGGTACTGTACTCAAACTTGAAGAAGCATACCCAAAACATGTAACTAGTTGCCATACATATCACCGTAGCCAAACTGATAACTCTGATATCCTTCCGACTCAAAATCCTGAATATTTACCAAAAATATTAATTCAAACCCTCTTCGTCCATTCTAGACGAAAAAATCAACAAAAATGGGAATGCAAAAGGGGAGAAAAGAGACAGAGAGAGAATTGCTACATGTATAAATAGCTGAACTACAATTTGTGGGTACCGAGATGGGGAAATTTAATGGTGGTCTGCCTCATAATAAATGGTACATCTATAAAGAGTTACCTCCCATTAGTCTTCAGCTATCTGTTCATAAATATGATAAAATGAAATGTGGTTTAATACTGTCCATTTATCATATATATTGAGGCCTAAGTGAATTCTTAATTATTTTCTGTCAATTTCTTATTTCGCAATTTAATTGCATAGTCTTTTATGTGTTGACACCCTCAATGTTCCCAAAATCGTCTATCTATTTGATCAAGAAATAACAACCACTCACTTTGTCAAACTTGCATACAATAAGCTTGCAGAGAACAGTCTGGTTGCCAGTTAGAGAGAGAGAGAGAGAGAGAGAGAGAGAGAGAGAGAGAGAGCGGGTTTAACATCCACTCGACACAAACTAGGTAATTTCGGGACTAACATATGGTTTATAATTTTATTTCAATAATTCACTTGCGTGTAGGGGTTTTTAGCATTGGGAGGAAACCGGAGAAAATCTACGAGGTTAGACAGGTGACCCTACTCTTTCTCATGTACATCCAACGATTCAAAACAACCTGAGTTGACTTAATGAAAGAAGGCTTTATGATACAGAACGGATAGCCGTGGCGATAGAGAGGCGGCTTCTCACCAATGCAACGAGGGTTCAATCCCAGCTCAGGGCATGAACTTTATCGTTGTAAGTGAGAGGGATATTCGGTCTCCCGTCCGATCAGGCAGGTTTCCCCCCGAGTTCTTCGGTTTCTTCCTGCAGTAATGATCGAAATCATTCGCACGATCTGTGCCAAGGGCCAAATTTGAAAAAGGCCTCAGGCCTAATTTGCTACCCTTGTAAAATGACGTGATTATTATTATTATTATTATTATAACACTCAGCCATCCGACCCCACCCCTCTCACATACTTAAAGATGCATTATGTAAGAGCGAAATATCCATATGGCAGGTCTTTATTTTGGCTTTAAATGTTTTAAAGTATTATTTAGACATAATATTCAAATGACAAGCCTATAATCAGCCATCGGATTGCTAAAATTTAAATGAATTAAAACACTCGCGAGTTAAGCTTACTCTTCCGGACACCTGTTACCACTGTTTGTCGTGTATGATGTACAGGGTGCAAATTCCATTTGCTGATTACACTATTTTGCCTATACCGAATTACCAGGGAATTTTACAAAACCAGCAGCTTTGAGACAATATCTCTGTTTATTTAGGAATACACACTCTAGACTCTACAAAAGAGGCAAATCGGGACTATTTTGTAAAAGCGACACTTTTCCTGTTTAAATAAATCGGTAGCGGCATTGCAAATGTATGGGTGTAGGTACATATCACTTACTGTCATACAGTTGAGTCTACATGTAGGTGTAGGGTTACGGAGGGCACCGGAATCTGTTGAGATTTGTCGAGTGATAACTTCGCTCAGAATAAACTAAATTAACTGAAATTTTGAATATCTTCAATTGGAAAATTGGTATGGTTTAGCCCTAATTTTTCTTCTGTGTTGAATTATTCATAACTATAGTTTAATTTCGTCTAATAGTGTTTCAACTTGTGCTTGTGTACAACTTAAATCATAGTGTTTAATTTTGATTACCAAGCGTCTAATCAACTAGTGTTTAATTTGTTGATGAGACGCTTAATTTTAAGTTAAGTGAGATTTTCCCCCCAGTCAACATCAAATCCTAGCAGCAAAAAAACCCTCCAAAATTATGATGAGGAGATAACCAAATGGGGTCCCCTATGTGTGTAAAAAGATTGGAACTAACGTAATTTTGAGCAAAAAGCTACAGCCTGCGATGTTACAGCCATTTAACATTGAGGTCAGTGTACATGTACATATGGTTTAATTTTATTTCAATAATTCGCTGGGTACAATGACAGGCTTTATGGTACAGGGTGTGCACGCTAACCATTCCGCCATCCAACACCCCCAGAGGTAAAGAGAGAGAGAGAAAGAGAGAGAGAGAGAGAGAGAGAGAGAGAGAGAGAGATGGAGTTTAACCTCTACTCTATAAATGAATGGATGTCACTTAAATACTACCCATAAACAACTATAAAATATTATTAAGTTTAAATGTATATAATTACTATTATTGTGTCTAATGTGTATCCTAGCTGATAATAGATAATCCATCTTGGGAGCCAAGTTTTGGTATTAGTCTATCTCTGTAAATTGGGTGAATGGCTGTCTTAAATACTACCTGGTCATAGTGCTATAGACCAAGAAATAACATTACGTAATTTACAGTAGTGAAACCTCTCTGGTCTGAGAGGAGTTATCTCCCATTAGTCTTCAGATATTGATCTTAATCACTGCATGTAAAATACATGCACTAGAAGTGATAATGCTAACCCAAATACTAATGGAATTCCAATGACTTCAGTGGCACAATTGATTACACAGGAATTCAATGACTTTTAGTTCATTTAATTCTCAATATAACATTTCAATATTATTGAGGGCGTTAGCATAGCGTACATGTACATGAGGCACTATCTGATTACCCTTACTCCTCAGATGCCAATAATGTGTCAGTATGACCAATTGCCTAGGTCATATATTATTTTTTAATTCTGTTTTTAATTTCAAATCTATATTTTGATATTCATTAATGCTTGGTCAGTCATTAGAGGCAGACAGTAATTTAAATTATGACAGTAAGGCAATCAAAGTGGATGTTCTGTTAATTTGAATCCAACTATTGTTTTAAATACCTGTACCTTCATTCTTAATTCTTCAATAATTATTTGTTTATGTCAACACTTTATAGGTAACTAATTTGTATAAATAGGCAAATGTATGTAAGATGATTCATTCACTTGATTTGATAATTGTTGTTTTTTTGCAATGTCTATTTTTTGTCTTGTCCACAAGTTTATCTTGTATATTTTTGTTTTGTGTGTAGTGCGATCCTTCTGCACTTACTACTGGAGAGACCAGCTTAGGGAAATTACTTGTTTAATTGTTGCTGTAATTTGTTCCTGAAATAAAGTGTTGAGGAACCATTTTAGGAATCTGTATTCATTTCTGATACACACACTCATAAAGCTTGTCACTGGCGTGGTTTCGAATCCCTGGTTGTATGTGACAAGGAGTAGGGTCGCCTGTCCAATCTCGTGGGTTTTCTCCGGCTGCTCCGGTTTTCTCCCACTGCTAAAGACCCCTATGTGCAAGCGAATTATTGAAATAAAATTAAACCATGTTAGTTCCAAAATGACCTAGTTTGTGTCGAGTGGACTTGAAACCCTGTTTCTCTTTCTCTCTTTTTTTTTCTCTCTCTCTCTCTCCCTCTCTCTCTGATACTCACACCTCAAAGAGCTACATTCCCTGAAAGTCAAACACTGTTATTCGTACTGTGATAGAATGGTCACATACGAACAGGAGTTAAAAAGGGGAATAACTCCGCTAACTCTATGTTTAACATCAGTGGGAAGTTGTACATTCTGAAACAGTGTATACAACAAAGGAAACTAGTTCTCCAAAACCTTTCACAAATTGAATTGTTCAACCATGTATGTGATTATTTGTTGAATAAAATTTATACCCCAGACAGAACCCTATATTCATCATATAAATTACTTTTAAAGCAAAAAATTGTAAACCTTTCTATGGGGCACGTTCTTTCAGTTATCAAGCGCCTATTCTATGGAATCAATTACCTTTAAATATTCAAATTTCATTATCACTAGTCACCTTTAAAAAACAGACTAAAACTTTCTTATTTTTAAAGGCTTATAACAAATTTTAACACCTAATATTCTGTTTATCATAGTTCTTTCAAGTATTTTTTAGAAATAATTGCTTATTCAATGTATTCTTAACAATCTTGATGTTATTTACGTTTTGAATGTATGTTTTTGTTACACTGTAAAGTGCCCTTGAACACACCTGTGAAAGGGGCACTATATAAATTTTGTAATAATAATAATAATAATAATATAAAATGCAAGTACATTTTAATTATATCAGCTGCCTTGTCGTTCAAATGGGACATAAAACCGAGGTCCCTTGTACACATTGGCATGCACGTAAAAGACCCCTTGGTAGTTGGAATTCGATAGAAGAGTAGGCTGTAGCACAAAAATTTCCCTCATAGCACACTGTATGGCGTATGCCTGTCTTCAATTAGCCCAGGTTAGGTGCAGAAGAGTAGGACGTTAAACCCCATGGCTTAATTGTTCATCCTGTGCACGTTGTATCATACATATAAGGTATGTTGTTGAGTCAACCGGCGTAATTTCAATTGTATGTGACAAGGGTTTGGATCACCTGTCCAACCTTGTTGGTTTTCTCCAAGTCCTCCTGTTTCCTCCCACTGCTAAAGATCCCTATGCGAATTGGAGAAATAAAATTGAACCATACATGTATGTTAGTCCTGAAATGACCTAGTTTGAGTTTGTGTTGATTGACCGTTAAACCCCATTTCTCTCTCTATCTATCTATATACCTTTCACTATGCTGGGGGGTTGAGATGGCCTAGAGGTCTAGAGTGCCACGCTTTGACCTCTAGCTGGCCGGTCACCTCTGGCTTGCGGCCGTGGTTTAGAGCCTTAGTGTGAGCATATGTGACATAGGGGCGCCTTCGTAACCTCGTGGGTTCTCTCCAGGCACTCTGGTTTACTCGCACTGCTAAAGACACCTACGTGCAAGCGAATTATTGAAATAAAATCATTTATACAGCAGATTATACACATGTGAAATTAAAGATTGTTATCTGCTTGTAATGTGCAATAGACAATCCATATGGCATCATCTGTGCCTACAGTCTCTCTAATTTACGACAGTGCCCTTTTTTACTGCTGAAAGTGCCTTTTCTCAGACCCAAATATGTCCGAAAATATCAGCCAAATAGCTACAGATGCAAGGAAATGCCGGGTAATTTTAACCTCCCCCCCTCAGCGGTGTGCCCCGTCTCCCTATAAGTCAGTGCCCTTTATTGGCAGCACTCTCCCCCCCCCCCTTTTCAAAATTCCTAGATCCGTCCGTTGATTACTGACGGTTAGAGTGAACAGCCACCTTTTCATGAGGTCATTAATTAACGGATAAATCAATATTATTTTTACAGACGTCAAAATATAAAATTGTTTACATTTATCACGATGACATTTTTGTGGAATCAGTAACCAAGAGTGATATATTTGTTTAGTCTTAGTAGTTGCCAGGTGCCATACACATTTATCATCATGTCAAAAATTCTATCAATGTCATCAATATTATTATTATTCTATAACTATCATCAATATTATTATTATTTTAATCAAAAGTAAAATTCTTAAAGGCCCAATAACACTCTTGCTGTAACTGAATAATTTGTCCCAATCATTATTCTAGTCGACAAATTGTACTATTTTACAATATTCCAATTAATTGATGATTCAAATTTCATCTTAACACACCGAATTTAAAACTTGGGATTGAAATTTATTTTCGAACCCTCTGGACAAGTAAAATAGGATGTAATGGATAATTGACACAACAGAGAGAGAGAGAATAATGGGGTTTAAGAGAGAAATATGTTAGTCCCGAAATTACTAAGTTTGCGTCCAGTGGACCTTAAACCCGATTTATCTCTCTCTCTCTCTATCCTCCCTCTCCCTCTCTCTTTCTCTCTCTTTTTACACACAACTATAAAATAAAGTCAAAGTCAACAAAATCTATAGTTAATAAATGACATAATAAAATAACCCTCAATGGTTATGTGTGGACATGAACTTTGCCTTATCATGGAAGGTATGTAATAATTCATTAATAAATATTGAATATAGGTAATATTATCGCTACCTGACGACAATATCACTGGAAATATGCCAATATTCATTCATTATAGACTTCACTTCATACTTGTCAACATTGTTGGCTAGACGGTTTACAACGCCTGTTTTAAAGGCTTGATAACACTCTTGTTATAACTGAATAATATGTCCCAATCTTTATTCTTGTTAACAAATTCTACTATTTTACAATATTCCAATTAATTGATGATACAAATTACATCTTATCACACCTAATTTAAAAAATTGAAAAAATTTTACTAAATGGTTTTAAAAGCCTAACATGTTCCTTTTTAAATGTAACTTGGATTTATAAAATATTTTCGAACACTCTGGACAAGTAAAATAGGATGTAATGGATAATTTACACAACAGGTAGGACACTCCAACATCTAGTACTTAGAATAAAGCTATTATTTATTTTCTGGAAGTGACAAGCTAGCAAGAGTGTTATTGTCCCTTTAAGATAGCACATGCACTATAATAGTACACCGTCTTCAAACTGTTCTAGCCCACTGTAGAAATAACTATATGCTTCACTGACTATGAAATATTTCAGAAAAAAAGAATGCAATGAATGAGATCTAATATGATCAAACATATATTGATCTCTCATAAATGTGATTTTCTTTTGTCATCAATAAAAAGATTACAAATTTACTTCTTGAAAACGAGAGAGAGAGAAATGGGGCTTAACGTCCACTGGACACAAACTAGGTCACTTTGGGACTAACCTATGGTTTTCAATTTTTATTTCAATAATTCACATGCGCGTAAGGGTCTTTTTAGCAAAGGGAGGAAACCGGAGTGCCCAGAGGAAACCCACGAGGTTGGGAAGGAGCCCCTATCTCCATGTCACATACGCTCACACTGGGGCTCGAAACCACAGACGGAAGCCCGAGGTGACCGACCAGCTAGAGTTTGAAGCGCGGCACTCTAGACCACTAGGCCATCCTAGCCCCCCCCCCTTCTTGAAAACATAAAAAATGTTGCATGAACCTATCTGGAGTATATTTATTTCTTATAGATATATCAATATAATCTTTTATCAAATATTACCTATTGTTTAATTAATCTCTTTGAATTTTTTTTTTTTTGGGGGGGGGGGGGATGACCGAATGGTTAGCATGTGCGCGCTGTATCATATAGCCTGTCATTGAATCAACTGGCGTGGTTTTGAATCCCAGGTTGTACGTGGCAAGGGGTAGGGTCGCATGTCCAACCTTGTGGGTTTTTGTCCGGGTCCTTCTGTTTCCTCCCATTGCTAAAACTGGGGATTTGAAACCACGTCAGTTGACTCAATGACAGGCTTTATGATACAGCACACGCGTGCTAACCATTCGGCCATCTAACCCCCCTGTTCAATAAGAATCAATTGTATCAAGTTAATTGAATCAGAATAAATGACATTATTCTATCAGACGAATCTAAGAAGTACAATTATCCTTCACATGTAAGTAAATTACTTCTTGATATCATCTCTACAGCAAGCTGATAACAGTTCTATCATTTTCATTAGAAAGACAATTACATTTGACAGGACTGGTTTCTTCTTCAAATCCTAATTGGTCTAATGTCTTCGTTATAGCTTGGAGGTGTGATTTGAAAAACACAGACGTATTTGCTAGTGTTAAAGGCCCAATAACACTCTTGTTGTTACTGAATAATATGTCCCAATCTTTATTCTGGTCAACAAATTGTACTATTTTACAATATTCCAATTAATTGATGATACAAATTTCATCTTAACACACCAAATTTAAACAATTGGAAAAATTCAACTACATGGTTTGAAAAGCTTTACATAAACCATTTCAAATGTAACTTAAATTATGGCTGTGTAAATTACAATCGTTATTATTAATTCAACATGGCCATCTTTACATGCATGTGTCCGATAAATACATGTATAGTAATAATAACTGTTCGATCAATTTCGTACTTTCAACTTTTTCAACTTTTTTTATTTGCATATTACGTCCATTAAGAACAGTATACAAAAATCAACATACATATGCATGCAAAAGATACATTTGTCATGGAATACTATATAAATAATGAAAATATAATGAAATTATAATGGGATATAACTATGTACATGCACCATTGGTGCTTGGCTACATTTTTATTGTATTGAGTGCAGGAAGGCCAGTGTAACCGTTTTTATTTGCGATAATCCCTAAAATCTGATGCATATATATATATTTTTTAAAATTTCATCGTTTCCTTTTTCATGTAGAAAACATTGTTAATATAAAATGTTTTAATTCTCCATGCATTGTGATGCCATTGAAAATTGTGTAGGTTTAAAGCCCCCATAAAAAATACTTGAGATTTCATGAATCACTGCATAATCTTTAAAAATTTCCTCCTAAAAAAAGAATTTACAGTTCTGTAGTTTCATCTAAATCAAAATCAATAGTTTACTTTGATTCTATATATTTTTCTTTTCATCCGTCATAATAATTGAAGTATTGTTAACTATCGAAGGAATTGAACATCAATAACCAATGCCGTGTTTGTTGTTGTCATGTCATCTGGAAGTGAAATAGAGTTAGAGATGGATTTGCGCGATATCTCTAGGGTAGGTACGTTCGTTCGATCTTCCACCTTCCCAATAATAATTCATCATATCAACAAAGCAATATTCTGTTGATGAATAAAGTAAAGGTTACTGGGAGATAGGATTCTACCCAGACAACTTATTTTTGTCTTTTACATTGATAAGTCTTCTAGTGTAACATAACAACTCAACAGTTAGTGACAGAGCTTTTAGAGAGAGAGAGAGAAATGGGGTTTAACGTCCACTCAACACAACTAGGTCATTTTGGGACTAACATATGGTTTAATTTTATTTCAATAATTCACTTGCACGTAGGGGTCTTTAACAGTGGGAGGAAACCGGAGTGCCCAGAGGAAACCCACGAGGTTGAGGTTGAGCAGGCGCCCTTACATTGTATCTCCATGCCACATATGCAGACACCAGGGCTTGAAACCACAGCCACAAGCCAGAGCTGGCCATCCAGCTTGAGGTCGAAGCACAGCCCTCTAGACCACTAGGTCATCTCAACCCCCCCAGAGCTTTTAGTGTACAGGTGCCAATTGCATGGAATAAGCTACCATTTTCTATTTTCAAAAAATCTGTCAAAACGTTTTTATTTAAAGAAGCCTTTAGCTTATAACGACTTTTTAATCTCTTAGTAATCTTTTATTTTACTGACTTCTGTTATCTTATTTTCTACCTTTATTCATAATATCCGCATAATGTGTTGTTTACTAATAGTAAGTGCAGGAGGACTGTACTACACACAAAACAAAAACATACAAGATAAACCTGCGGACAAGACAGAAAATAGACATTGCAAAAATAAACAATTATCACATCAAGCATAATTTATGATCATATTGTTTATCTGTGATACTGTTTTGTGAAAATAAATAATATGTGATTTCATAATGTTTTGTAAAGTGCATTTGAGCACCTAGTGAATTGTGCGCTATAAAAATGTTCATAATAATAGTAATAATAAATAAAAAACTGTGAGAGAGAGAGAGAAATGTATGTACATGTATAGCAGTAAATTTAAACTCAGGTGGTTGTTTAAAATCAGCAGGTTCATGTTAAGTTTATTTAATACAACATGTTTTGCATGTGATGTACAGCTTTATCTACATGTAACTTGCTGAATGTTAATTACAAAGAGCTGATCTACATGTACTTGTAGTGGGGGAGCGCACCTGGTGCACACGGCCCCTGTCTAGATCTAGGTGTTGGGTGCTCCAGGTGTTGGGTGTTTCAGATATTTCAATTAACTTTGCAAAATTTTCTAGGGGGAGGCTACCCCCTTCAGCCCCGCCGCACACTGTATAGCATGTGCCTGTCTTTATTATCCCAGTCTGATCAGAACAGTAGAACGTTAAATCCCATTTCATTTCATTTCATTCCCACACGAACAACTATACGTTGTCCCACGAAAAGCCCAACGCGCTGTCTGTGCCACTGATAACGGAGAACCATGACAGAAAAGGCCAATCAACTTTCTGGCAATCAGCACAGGGATTGAACAAGGGACCGCCAGGTTAGTGAGTAAACGTCCTACTGACTGAACCACCTAGGCTTCTTGGATAAAACAGACAACAAAAAATTAAATAATTAATAAATAAAATTTGCATATACATGTAGTATAAATATTTTTTTAATGTCTAAATGCATCTATACCATAATTACATGACGTTAGTCATTTTACAAACTCATGTCAAGTTTGTGTTTAAAGCTTTTTGGCCACCTCTGGCTTGCGGCTGTGGTTTCGAGCCCTAGTGTGAGCGTACATGTATGTGGCATGGAGATAGGGGCGCCTTTTCAACCTCGTGGGTTTCCTCCGGGTACTTTGGTTTCCTCCAACTGCTAAAGACCCCTACGCGCAAGCGTATTATTGAAATAAAATTAACCATATGTAAGTCCCGAAATGACCTAGTTGTGTTGAGTGGATGTTAAACCCCATTTCTCTCTCTCTCTCTCTTAAAGTTATTAACTAGTGTAAAAATATCTCCAGATGGTTGAAAACACCAGGTGAAACAAGTGTGTCAAACCAAACTTGTGACATTTAAAATGAGGGGAAAAGTCTGTTGCCTCAATCAAATAAACAAATTCAACACACCCTTCTCTGTTCATCAGAATATGTGGATTTTGGGAGGGTTTTAAGATAAAATGAAATGTTACCACACAATGATCCTGCATTTCTTACATAATGTACATACATGTACTAATGAAATCATGTTATAGAGAGAGAGAGAAAGAGAGAGAGAGAAATGGGGTTTAACCTCCACTCGACTTAAACTAGGTCATTTTGGGACTAACATATGGTTTTCCATTTTTATTGCGCATAGGGGTCTTTAGCAGTAGGAGGAAACAGAAGTGCCCTGAGGAAACCCACGAGATTGAGAAGGCACCCCATCTCCACGTCACATACGCTCACACTAGAGCTCTAAACCACAGCCGCAAGCCAGAGATGGTCGACCAGCTAGAGGTCGAAGCGCGGCACTCTAAACCACTAGGCCATCCGAACCCCCTAAAATTATGGTAGAGAATGGATTCATTTTTTCAATACTCAGGAGTCGAGACAACCCAATCTGACTAAAACACAGATCTAATTTCGTTTTGTTTTTTTAAAGTTCAAAATTTCGGTTTACTTGTCTTTACTTCACTAGGATTTTGAAGATTTGTCATATAACTTGCGTTCCGATTTATGTGGTGGATTAGCCAATAAAACGATCTGTTTGTTGCAGTGAGTTCTTGGCGTGCGATGCACAGAACTGTGGGTATCCTACTAGGAACATCAGCCGTGATTGGTTAATCAGATAATAACAGCACTTTGGATGAGATTTAGAGCCCTTTTCTGTTGGTTTGCACAAACTGGTTCCCATGACACAGAATTCAAATAACAAAGAGAGGGGGAGAGAGAGAGAGTGAGAGAGGGAGAAATGGGGTTTAACATCTGCTGGACACAAACTAGATTATTTTGGGACTAACATATGGTTTAATTTTGTATTTCAATAATTAGCTTACGCGCAGGGATCTTTAGCAGTAAGAGCAAACCGGAGGACATGGAGAAATCCTACAAGGTTGAGAAGGCGCCCCTATCTCCATGCCACATATGCTCACACTAGGGCTCGAAACCACAGCCGCAAGCCAGAGGTATTTTAATAATTAGCTTATGCGTAGGGATCTTTAGCAGTAAGAGCAAACCGGAGGACCCGGAGAAATCCTACGAGGTTGGACAGGCGACCTTACTCCTTGTCACGTACAAACGGCCATCCACCCCCCCCCCACTCTGAATATAATTGAGAGAGAGAGAGAGAGAGAGAGAAATGGGGTTTAACATCTACTTGACACAAACTAGGTCATTTCGGAACTAACATATGGTTTAATTCTGTATTTCAATAATTAGCTCACGAGCAGGGATCTTTAGCAGTAAGAGCAAACCGGAGGACCCGGAGGAAACCCACAAGGTTGAGAAGGCGCCCCTATCTCCATGCCACATACGCTCACACCAGGGCTCGAAACCACAGCCGCAAGCCAGATGTGACCGGCCAGCTAGAGGTTGAAGCGCGGCACGCTAGACCACTAGGCCATCCTAACCACCTCACTATAATCCACTACAGATCCTACAAGTGTACTGTCAGACAATTGACATTAGAGGATTATGTAACAGTATAGTTTTATTCTAAACATGCCTAAGTGATTTTGTCTGGTCGTGGACCTACATGTACTTGTAGAGCATTTTGAAATAGATGTAATAAGCAAGTCATATATAGTCACTATACATGTACATGCGAGTGAGACCGATAGAGAAATGGGATTTAACGTATAATCAACACAAACTAGGTTATTTCTGGACTAACTCATGGTTCAATTCACTTGCGCCTAGGGTTCTTAAAATAATCTCGTCATTTTACAAGGGTAGCAAATTAAGCCCGAGGCTTATTTTCAATAAAGCCCTTGGCACAGATCGTGCGAATGATTTCGATCATTATTGCAGGAAGAAACCGAAGAACTTGGGGGAAACCTGCCTGATTGGACGGGAGACCGAATATCCCTCTCACTTACAACGATAAAGTTCTTGCCCTGAGCTGGGATTGAACCCTTGTTGCATTGGTTAGAAGCCGCCTCTCTATCACCACGGCTATCCGACCAGCTAATCTCTAGCAGTGGGGAGAAGCCAGAGGACCCAGGGAAACTAGCCCACAAGGTTGGACAGACGACCCTACTCCTTGTCATGTACAACCGGTGAATCGAAACCACGCCTGTTGACTCAATAGTAAATGCAGGAGTACTGCACTACACGCAAAAGAAACCCAAAACAATTTACAAGATAAACCTCCAGAAAAGACAAAAAATAGACATTGCAAAAACTAAACAATTATCAAATCAAGTGAATGGATCCAACCTTATGATACAGCATGCATGTGCTAACCATTCGGCCATCCAACCCCAATCTTTCTATAATCAACAATAGGTCATGGGTCATGGCTAGATTACAATAACATATAAATATAGTAAGAAAATATGTTGGGAATCTTTTTTTTCTCAGCAATTATTTCATTCAATGAATGTGTCATGCACCAGTAATCAGACTGATATATATTGTAATATTTACTAGAATCTGTCAAGTATAAAGTCTTCATCTACCAGTGATCAAACATATTTCCTTTATAATACTACAAAGTTCAGGGGCCTGTTTCACGAAATTTTAACTAAGATAAAATCCGATTTTAGTAATTCGATTGTATAGTATTAGATTGATTTTAGCGCTTAGCCAATCAGATTTAAGTATGTACTAAAATTTGGATTTTATCTTAAGTTAAAATTTCGTGAAACAGGCCCCAGAAGAACAAGTTATGATAAAGAAGCTAAGTCACTAATGTTTTGGACCTAGAAATGGACACAAACGGGTAGCAACACATATAATAATGTAATATGAATGTGTATATCTGATTTTCATTAAATTGTTTCCATTTTTACTCTTAATTCAAAAAATTCTGTTCGACGAAATACGCGAGGTATCCCAATCAATTGGCAATTGCTAGCGTCTGGTTATTCCAGTCTACACGAGAAGTATCTTTTAATAATAGACCTACAAAGTTTGGAAGAACAAGTTCTGTTAAAGAAACCATGTTGTACTTCCCCATAGAATCAAATTATTAAAAATGCCAATACAGTAGCCTACAGTATGTATCATTTCCATGTGATTCCCAAAGAGATCAACTGAATAAAATTTGGCTTGAGTCATATGGTAGGACTACATGTACATGTAGCTCACTTATTCGACTGACAGGGGATCACGGTGGCTAAGTGGATAAGGCGCTGGTTCGCTAGCCTGGAGGTCGAGTGTTCGATCCCTGCATAGGCCGAGAAAGTTCATCTCGATTTTCCGGCGTGATTTCCCCTTGTCAGTGATGCAGAAGGAGAGCCTGACAAGGACAGCTGCCTAGTCGTTCGGATGGGACAAAAAACCGAGGTCCCGTGTACACATTGGAGTGCACGTAAAAGATCCCTTGGCAGTTGGAATTCGATATAAGAGTAGGCCGTAGCGCCGCTGCTCGGGCAAAAACTTCCCTCATAGCACACTGTATGGCCGTCTTCAATTAGCCCAGGTTAGGTGCTTAAGCGTAGGACGTTAAACCCCCATTTCAATTCAATTCTATTCGACTGACATTTCATTACATGTATATGCAAAGACAAAATCCATATAACAATAACATGAAATTTAACTTGAATCATATGGTACAACTCACTTATTCGACTGACGTACATTTCATTAAAATGATGTATCTTATTTGATCACCAAGAAACCACCAATTAATGTATTCATTATTATTGTCACCTTGTTTGGCAATCAACTGCGCTGTAGCATCTATTACAACAAAACCCAGTTTTGGCATGTGTGGTTTATTTTAGGCAGAAAGGCTGTAGCGGATTATCAGTCTCAGCCCCAAAGATATTGTAAACAAAATTTTTTTAGACTTGTCTGATATGATCAAAAACGAATAGACAATAAATTTTAGGGGGACGTTAAGGCCCAACGGGAATAAACATAGGCCCTAGCCCGCATTTAATTAGGACCCGGATAATTTACATACATGTAAGTTCTCAAGCAACTGCCGCCGCAGGTCTTGGTGGAGCTTAATCCGCCACTACAGACAGGCAGGTTTGTATGAAATATTATTATTATGGTTAGAGAGATCAGTCCAGGAGTTTTACTCTGCTGATATTTTCATTCTATGGATGCTTTTGGGATCCATCAAGATTTTCCGGCTTGGATTCTCCTTGTCAGTGGTGCAGGATGGAGAGCCTGACAAGGACAACTGTCTAGTTGTTCTGATGGGACAAATAACCAAGGTCCCCCCTGTGTACACATTGGTGTGCACGTAAAACATCCATTGGTAGTTGGAATTCGATATAAAGTAGGCTGTAACGTCACTGCCCGGGCAAAATTGCCCTCATACTACTCATAGCACACTGTATGCCCTTCTTCATTTAATAGCCCAGTTTAGGAGGAGAACAGTAGGATGTTAGACCCCCATTTCATTTCATTTGTTTTGGGATTCAGTCTTTATGCCACATTTGAAATAGCCATTGTTCTACTTGTGGCAGACATAACTTGTATTTTAATTTACATGACAGATGTATAAAAAACTATGCTCGTTACCAGTTTTTGTTAGGATAAAATCAAAATTGCCCACAAAGCACATGTATTGGTGATAACTGAACTTGGAATTCTGTGCAGATTCTTTTAAATCATATCAGGGGTTGGGATGGCCTAGTGGTCTAGAGTGCCGCGCTTCGACCTCTAGTTGGCCGGCCACCTCTGGCTTGCGGCTGTGGTTTCGAGCCCTGGTGTGAGCGTATGTGGCATGGAGATAGGGGCGCCTTCTCAACCTTGTGGGTTTCCTCCGGGCACTCCGTTTTCCTCTCACTGCTATAGACCCCTACGCACAAGCAAATTATTTAAATAAAATTAAACCACATGTTAGTCCCGAAATGACCTAGTTGTGTTGAGTGGATGTTAAACCCCATTTCTCTCTCTCTCTCTCTATTTGTTACATGACATGTATTGTTGTTATATAATATTAATGTCATTTTTGTAATTGTATGCTGCTCCTCGTGGGAGTCTCTATGCAATAAATTTACTTTACTTTTTACTTTCTACTGTACATGTCTACTGATTTAGAAAATATATTTCATCATGCCTTTGACATTCTTTAATAGATTTTAGACGAGTCCGATGTATATCTAATCTTTTACAATATTTTTTCTTCAATACTGCCTTGACAATGACAGTCAGGTGTCAAATGAGGAAACCATAAAACATGACTGACCCAGATAACTATGGAAATATACATGTACTAGAGACAGAAATATGATCTCTTTGATAAAGTTGACTGATAAAAATTACATATGAAACAAAAACTTCATATATGCCAAGACAAAATCCATATAACAACATATGTAAAATGTATGTATTAAAGGAGCTAAATCGCTAACATTTGGGGCCTAGAAATTGACACAAGTGGGTCGCAACTCATACAAGTAATAGTTATATACCTTGTTTTCAAGGTGTATGGGTTGATACACCGTCTCTTTTTTGACTTATACTAAATACTTTTGCGAGAAATAGCGATTTTTACTATTTTTTTCCTAATTTCGAAAGCATTTTTCATTTCACAAATTTATCAGAGTTTTCCATTCAGAGTCCTCCAATTATCTCATTGACAACTCTTATTTCTACTCCGGTAAATGATGTCAGTACAACTCATGTGCATTTCACAGTTCAAATCAGGTAAGGGACAATAACAGGGATATTGATTGGTTGAGAAAAGCAAACGGCATCCAATCATTTTGTCCAAATTGCCATTTCTTGTTGTTTTGACAACGGCTGTGTCGATTGTAGTGGATGGCAGAAATAGCGGTGGGAATTCGTCGAAAAATCCTACTTTATAGTTTCACAGAGATATATATTTCTAAGCCCAAGAATATCATTTCTGCAAGAGATGTCGGTGATCGCGAAGATTGAGAAGCCCAATCCATCACAGAACAAGAAATTAAAACCATGCAGATGAGTCGAATTCCACAAAACACGAAGAAAAATACCAATTGCATAGGAATATGGTGACACTTTGAGATCAGTACAAGAGATTGGATTTTACCTTTTTTGATAAGCTAGGTACATTTGCTAATTTCCGCAGAGATCAATTCATAAACTCCACGAGGTATTGGCATCCACAAAAACAAGAACAGCCATTAAATGAAGACGAGTTCTCAAGTTTGTAGTGTAGAAAATGCCAATGGATTTATTTATACTAGTAATATATATGGTGTACGTGCTGTGGATGAGAATAAACCGCGACAAAATGTGAAAGTTTTTAGTGTTGAAAATGCCAAGAGATTAATTTATAATAGTAATATAGTTGGATTACGTGCTGCGAATGAGCATAAGCTGCGACCAAATGTGAATGTGCAACAAAATGTGAAAGTGCGACTAATCAAAATGTAAAGAAATGCGAGACAAAATGGAAGAACATGTGGAGAGTGACGCACATTCGAAAAATGCTGAGAAAGTTGGAATGATGACTATTTTACCATAACATGTTCAAAACTGGCTGGAGATGTTAAAATAAATATGTAAATCATGATATTTTTGTTTGTCCCTTTTCAACTGATACACGCGTATAATACTGTAATATGAATGTACATAAACTGATTTACATTCAATGGTTTCCGTTTCTACTCTTATTTTAAATCAGTGATGTTATGCGAAATAATTAGAGTTACGAGCGTTTGCTCCTATAAGGCTTGTCGTCGGACACAAGGGGAAATTGACTAAGAAGTGGATTAATTGTTTCAGCTGCTGTATATACAGAATAACTACTGTATAAACCAGGACGTAGATCCTGATGGATTATCACCACTCGTTATAAGAATAAGGTTAAGTCTATAACCCTATCATTTAATCCGTTTGACAGAATATGGAAATAGGCTTATATCAGTGACCTTTTCAAAGATGTTTAAGCAGGGCACCTGTTCCTTGCACAAGGAATAAAATAAAAACAGAGAGAGAGAGAGAGAGAGAGAGAGAGAGAGAGAGAGAGAGAGAGAGAGAGAGAATTGGGGTTTAACGTCCACTCAACACAACTACTTCCATTTCGGGACTGACATATGGTTTTAATTTTATTATAATAATTCGCTTGCGCGTAGGGGTCTCTAGCAGTGGGAGGAAACCGGAGTGCCCGGAGGAAACCCACGAAGTTGAGAAGACCCTATCTCCATGCCACATACGCTCACACCAGAGCTCGAAACCACAGCCGCAAGTCAGAGGTGGCACAAGAAATAAAATAAAACCAAGTAAGAACAATCCAAACCATTAGACAAATTGAGAATTCAAAGAAAAAATGGTATACATGTATAGCGATATATATAAACATTTCGGTTTTTTGTTTTAAACATTCCTTATGCAAGAGTTAAATCTGACTAGGCCTGAAAATGTTTTCTAAATTATATTAATTAGACATTAATTAACTAATCCAGGCCATAATCAACTCTCGATAGCATCAGAATTCTCGGATATTAGAACAGTTCAGCCATATTTTGATTCAATATAAAAATGGGGGAGTGAGACTTAGCTGCTAACAACCAATACGGTGGTTAAAAGTATTGCACTCGTCTTGTCAAACTTTCAAAGGCAAATTATTCATTTTACATTATCTATTTTCAATCTATTAGAGCAAGAATGGCTAGCTCTTTATCTAAATCTTACATACATGTGCCTTTAAATATTGTACTTTGATATCAGGAATTTATTATAATCTTTAATTGGCATCAGCTATATCATAACACATTTATAACTATAATAGTAAATGCAGGAGGAGTGACCGCACTACACGCAAAACAAACAAAAAAAACCCTACAAGATAAACCTGCGGACAAGACAGAAAATAGACATTGCAAATACTAAACAATTATCAAATCAAGTGAATGGATCCAAGGACCAGTCGTAAGTGTCCACTGCGCTGTACAATCCCGGGCCTGTTTTGGTACAGGCTTCATTAAAATGATTTAAAAAAAGACATAACATAAAAATGCGACCGATCTTGTCAGTGTTCGTCTCTTCAATGGCGATAGTCAGCCAGTTGACAATACATAAATAATTTGAAAAAATGTTGTGTAAGATACTTCGAGTTCCATTGAAAAGAGAAGTGTCAATTTGATGGAGTGAAAAGACTTGAAGCATTTTATTTCAAATTGACCTGTCACTCTTACCTCAGTTTCAGATGTATCAGGGATGTTTGTATCACAGATGATTTATTGATCAAAGATATAATAATATTATGGTCAATTCTTAAAACTAAAAATTATTTTTTAGCAATATCAGTTTTTGGATTGTTCTTTTTGATATAATATGGTCAATTCACCTCAAAATCTTAACACTAGAATTTTTTTTTAGCGATATCAGTTTTTGGGGTGTTCTTTTTGATATAATATGATCACTTAGTTTAGATCTACTTGTTTAAAGGGACAATAACACTCTTGCTGGCTTGACAGGTCCAGAACTTTTTTTTAGCCTTATTCTAACTACCGGATGTTTAAGTGTCCTACCTGTTGTGTAAATTATCCATTACATCTTAATTTACTTGTCCAGAGGGTTCGAAAATATGTTTAAATCCAAGTTGCATTTGAAAGTGTTTACATAAGGCCTTTCATATCATTCAGTTGAATTTTTCCGATTTTTTTAATTCGGTGTGTTAAGATGAAATTAGTATCATCAATTAATTGGAATATTGTAAAATAGTACAAATTGTTGACCAGAATAATGATTGGGGCATATTATTCAGTTACAACACAAGTGGTATTGGGCCTTTATTTCCAATCTGCATTCAGACATTAATGAAGTATAATTTGTATCAGAATAAGCTCGACTAGAATATTTTTCATTTCTCTCCATGTGAACAAATAACAATCAATGTTAATCTAATGTCAAATTAGCCTAATTTCCTTCCATGTTATTTTTCTTGAAAAAACACTACAATTTCCATATTTCTATTGTGAGAACGAAAAATGTATCCCTCGACTGCCAAGAAATATTTTTTTCTGTCTGTAGTCATGATTGTGCTAAGTTGTGCCTGGAAGCGCCACATGAAGAACAAATTAGTTTTAGAATATAACCAAGTCAAAAGATCGCTATGTCACAGTAGGCACAGAATATATGCCTTGAGGTAGAGGACGAAATTCATTATCTAACAAAGAGCAAACAATATGATGAAAATAGAATAGAACTGTTGTTTAGATTAATTGTATTTCAAGAGCCAAATTTTTATAAAATGAATGTTTAACAACAATTTCAAATACTTTTGATAAATAAAAATGTGAAATTTTGAAATGTTTAGGAGCTTTTATATACAATTCGTTCATGTCTACATAAAGAATGTATGTTTATCTTATTATTATGTACATGTATGTATCCTTTGTTTGTCTCTTTTATATTATAGTATAATTTCATCTATATGTGCACATAACCTTGTAAGGTTTTTTTATGCAATTAAGTTGCTATATACCAAGGGCAGACTAAATCAGATTCATTTTCTACTTATATGTAAGTTAAGATAAGATTTTATTGTATCATTGCATCCTGTATGTTCCCTTTTGTCTAGTGTTCAATTCATGAAATGGACTGAAAATGATAGGTTGGATGACCACCTGTGAGGTTACAGTCTGAAGTAAGTTATATACTTGTAGCCAGCGTTATAATAGACATGTTGAACTTAATCTCCCTCCTCATTGGACAATAAATCAATAGAAGACGAGATTGGTCTTGTGTTGGTTACAGATTCCTGGTGTTCTACTAATCTAAGTTATTGATATTTAATGCAGATTAAGATCAAAATAAGAGAGAGGGGGGAGAGAGGGGGGGAGGGGGAGAGAGAGAGGAAGAGAGGGAGAGAGAGGGGGAGGGAGAGAGAGAGGGATAGAAGAGAGGGAGAGGAGAGAGAGGGAGGAAGAGGGGGAAGAGGGGAGAGAGAGGGAGGGGAGAGGGAAAGAAGAAAGGAGAAAGAGAGAGAGGGGAGAGAGAGAGGCGGAGAGAAAGAGAGTTGGTTACAGATTCATTGTTTTCTACTAATCTAAGTTATTGATATAAAATGGGGATTAAGATCACCTAGAGAGAGGGGGGGGGTAGAGAGAGAGGGAGAGAGAGAGGGGGGGGAGAGAGAGGGAGTGGGAGAAGAGTGAGGGGTAGAGATAGAGCGGGGAGGGAGGAGAGAGGGAGTGGGAGAGAGAGAGAGAGGGGAGAGAGAGGCGGGGAGAGAAAGAGAGTTGGTTACAGATTCATTGTTTTCTACTAATATAAGTTATTGATGTAAAATGCAGATTAAGATCATGATAGAGAGAGGGGGATGAGAGAGGGGAGAAGAGAGAGAGAGGAGAGAGAGAGGGGAGGGAGGAGAGAGGGAGTGGGAGAGAGAGAGGGAGGCGAGAGAGAGAGAGAGAGAGAGAGGCGAAGAGAGAGAGAGAGTTGGTTACAGATTCATTGTTTTCTACTAATATAAGTTATTGATATAAAATGCAGATTTAGATCATGATAGAGAGAGGGGGGATAGAGAGGGGAGAAGAGAGAGAGAGGAGAGAGAGAGGGGAGGGAGGAGAGAAGGAGTGGGAGAGAGGGAGTGGGAGAGAGAGAGAGAAAGGAGGGAGAGGGAGTGGGAGAGAGAGAGAGAAGGGTAGAGGGAGGGAGAGAGAGAGAGAGAGAGAGTATTGACTATCTATTACCAAAATGAATTTCAACATCATTCTATATTATTACCTTATTTATGTAAGAGAGAGAGAGAGACAGAAATGGGTTTTAATGCCAACTTGACACAAACTAGGCCATTTCGGGACTAACTTGTTTTAATTTTATTTCAATAATTAGCTTGCGCGTAGGAGTCTTTAGCAGTGGGAGGAAACCGGAGGACCCAGAGAAACCCTTCAACCCTACACCCTACTCTTTGCCACGTACAACCGGGAATACGAAACCCTGCCAGTTGACTCAATGACAGACTTTATGATAGAGCAGGCACATGCTAACCATTCAGCCATCCAACCCCCAATAACTGATATATAACATTTATGTGAAGATGTACATGTAAAGGAATCTTGTATGACTGGTTACAATATAGTATACATAGTAAAACTTGTTTTACAACAACTACATTTTTAATCAGTTTATATTCTGACTATTAACTTGGCCTGTTTCACGAAAATTTAACTAAGGTAAAATCCAAATTTTAGTCATTTGATTTGATAATATTACATTTATTCTAGTGCTCAGCCAATCAAAATTGAAGCATCTACTAAAATTTGGATTTTATCTTTAATAATTTGATTGGATGATATTACATTGATTTTAGTGCTTAGCCAGCACGATACTATATCTTCCCGATCTGTGAAATATATTTCTGTGTTTATAGCCACAACTCTAACCCTAACCTTTCAGAATAGTTATAGATAAACCTAACACAAACCCTAACCCTATAACCCTAGGGAAAATACTTCACAGATCGGGAAGATCTAGTATTGTGCGCTTAGCCAATCAAAATAGAAGTATCTACTAAAATTTGGATTTTATCTTTAGTTAAAATTTCGTGAAACAAGGAGGCCCTGGCCTGTTTATCTCAATAATAGTGGTATTTAGCAACTTGACTTATCCAATGCTTCTATCTAAAAGTAGAGAGAGAGAGAGAGAGAGAGAGAGAGAGAGAGAAACATGGTCTAACCTCCACTCAACACAAACTAGGTCATCTTAGGACTAAGTATGGTTTTCAATTTTTAATTTCAATAATTCGCTTGCCTATAGGGGTCTTTAGCAGTGGGAGGAAACAAAGTGCCCGGAGGGAAACCCAGAAGGTGGAGAAGGCGCCCCTACATGTATCTCCATGTCACATACACTCACACTAGGGCTCGAAACCACTGCCACAAGCCAGAGGTGACCGGCCAGCTAGAGGTCGAAGCGTGGCACTCTAGACTACTAGGCCATCCCAACACCCCCTCTATCTAAAACTAACTATCAGCTACATTCTTATTGTGACTAGGATCACCCGCCACATTTTTATCGCACACATCAAAAGTCTGATTTGTACACGGAAATGGTTTTAGTTTTTGTGGGAACATGTCGAGTTTAGAATGACCCGCCCTTGTTATACACGTTAATCCTGGCCCTCAGCCATTTCTCTGTGATGGATGGTCGACAGAGATACCGCTGTGTAAATATGACATGGTAATTTGAGAAGTGTTTAATCATCACAGGTAAAATATAAAGACACCTGATCTTCTACCTTTAATTGATTTTTACCTCTTTATTTATACACTAGAAAAATTTATTCTTCTTGTACATGTGTGGGGGGTTGGGATGGCCATAAAACCGGTCATTATGTCAACTGGCCTTGTTTCGAATCCCTGGTTGTAAGTGACAAGGAGTAGGGTTGCCTGTTCAACCTCATGGGTTTTCTTCAGGTCCTTCGGTTTCCTCCCACTGCTAAAGACCCCTAGGCGCAATCGAATTATTGAAATAAAGTTAAACCATATGTTAGTCCCGAAATGACCTAGTTTGTGTCGACTAGTGGACGTTATACTCCATTTCTCTCTCTCTTATTCTTGAAGACATCTTACATTGGAAATCATGCCATTACATGCCATGTGCTAACTCCAAACCGAGGGTGGTCAGAACTTATCAGGTCATGTGATACCGTCCAAACATACTTGATAATACAATTTACCATTTGTCTATCCAATATTTATTTTACTAACTACAAACTTATATTACCTACATGATATATTGGATTTGTCATATCTCAATATTGACCTACATGTAGCTCTAATCTTTAACAACAAAAGAAACAAAAAGAGAAAGAAAAAAAAAAGGTTTCATGGTTATTTACTGGTGTAATATATTGAAATTGCATATTTCTGCTCACCAGTTATTTATTGGTGTAATAATTAAATATATTTCTTCTCCACTATTGTAAATTACTGTGTTGTTGTTTGATTTAATTTATTAGTTATATATTTGTATTATATTTTCTAAGAAGGGCAGAATGTTAGAAAGGCTACATGTATTATAGCCTAATCTTCAACCCTTCTTAAATAAAGTCCTTATAATTATTATTATTATCATCATTTTAAATTGCATATTTCTGCTCCCACTTATCAATATAAGATAAGGTAAACTAACAATTGAACAACCAGATCAAAAGATTCACATAGTGCTGTAGGACAAATCTAACGATCGATTGTATCCATGTGGGGTAATATGGGCCATCACCAATTTTTTTTCAAGACCTATATTAAAACATTAGCAACTCGCATTGTCCTTATATTTCATAAATTGAAAGAAGAGTTTAGTAGTTTTAACCAGATAGTTGATTTATTTCAAAATCACATTATAATGTACCTATGAAATATTCCACAGCAAAAACTGATGGGCCATATTGCCCCCCCCCCTCTTTCCCCTACAACCAGGGATTCGAAACCCCACCAGTTGATTCAATGACAGGCCTTTATGAATGAATGAATGAATGAAATGGGTTTAACGTCCTACGCTTAAGCACCTAACCTGGGCTAATTGAAGACGGGCATACGCCATACAGTGTGCTATGAGGGAAATTTTTGCCCGGGCAGCGGCACTACGGCCTACTCATATATCGAATTCCAACTGCCAAGGGATCTTTTACGTGCACTCCAATGTGTACACGGGACCTCGGTTTTTCGTACCATCCGAACGACTAGGCAGCTGTCCTTGTCAGGCCCTACATCTGCATCACTGACAAGGGGAAATCACGACGGAAAATCGAGATGAACTTTCTCGGCCTATGCAGGGATCGAACACTAGACCTCCAGGCTAGCGAACCAGCGCCTTATCCACTTATCCACTTAGCCACCGTGATCCCCTGAGGCCTTTATGATACAGTGAGATTTTGGGTTTAATGTCCACTCGACATAAACTAGGTCATTTCAGAACTGGTTTAATTTAATTTCAATAAGCTTGTGCGTAGGGGTCTTTAGCAGTGGGAGGAAACCGGAGTGCACGGAGGAAACCAACAAGGTTGAGAAGCGACTCTATCTCCATGCCACATACGCTCACACCCGGGATCGAAACCACAGCCGCAAGCCAGAGGTGGCCGACCAGCAAGAGGTCTAAGCGCGGCACTCTAGACCACTAGGCCATCCCAACCCCCCTTTATGAATACAACAAGTGATCACTTGTACATTTACAAATGAGTACAATGTATCTAAGGTCATTTGGTCAACAGTCTGTTGATCCAACTGATTTGCCAGCTCGGTCAATTTTTGTAACGGTATGTAGAAAACAAATCAAGCATTGGCAAGGTGTCCCAAGGTGGAAAGTTAAGTCAATAGATTGTACATTCAACATAACAAATTATTTCTTTACACTAGGGGGGTTGGAGAGAGAGAGAGAGAGAGAGAGAGAGAGAGAGAGAGAGAGAGAGAGAGAGAGAGAGAGAGAGAGAGAGGGAGGGTTTAAGTACACTCAACACAACTACATGTAGGTCATTTCGGGACTAACATATGGTTTTAATTTTTACTTCAATAATTCGCTTGCGCCTATGGGTCTTTAGCAGTGGGAGGAATCATAAAGCCTGTCATTGAGTCAACTGGCGAGGTTTCTAATCCCCAGTTGTACGTTACAAGGAGTAGGGTATCCTCCACTGTTAAAGACCCATGTAGATCATATCAAAAAATTAGCACAGACATTATATAAATCATTAACAACGTGCTTGGAAAATATGAAGAAGAAAACTGAATACAGCAGATAGCCTAACTAATGTAAAACTAGATTTTCCAGCAATGAAGAAAAACCTGTATTCCCTGTGTACATGCTATAGTAAAAAATACACCATGCTGTTTCATACATGAATACATGAAAAATGATTTTTTTTTTTTGTGCAAAATTTCCATGTGTTATCAGAGATGACCAACAGCAAAACTTTTAAAGTGGCAACCCTTTTTCAAACCAAATAATATGTTAACCGGTAAACAACAGGTGTGCCTTTGTCATCCAATGAATATTAGATTTAAAAGGATTGGATGATAAATGTACAGTGCCAAGAGAGTTCACAAGGAAATATTGACAACAGATGAACAGACAAATATAACCACCCTACCTACATGTATAAGATAGAGAGAGAGATGGGGTTTAATGTCCACTCCACACAAACTAGGTCATTTCGGGACTAACACATTCAATTTTATTTTAACAATTTGCTTGTCTGTGGCAGTCATTAGCAGTGGGAGGATGGACAGGCAAGCCTATTCCTTGAAACCCTAGGCTAGCTTATAAACATACTTCTATAAAATGTAGACACGATTTTTAATAGGGTGAATACATTGTACATGCATTTGAACAAGATTCAATTATCTTATTTATTTCAACTCGTTGTGATTCATTCGGCAATTTAATTAAAATACAGAGATCTTTATTTCCTTTCATTTTTTATACTTTCGATGCCCTCGCTACTTGTGTAGTAAAGACAAGTTAAATGATACATTATTTTGAACTATAAAAAACAAAACGAAATTGGATCTGTGTTTTAATTATCATGAAGAGTTAAAATAAATAAAATAATTGAATCTCATATACATAGTGACTATATGGGTTTAGTAAGTAACAATGATAGTTCATTCATTTGGGGGGTTGGCATGGCCTAGTGGTCTAGAGTGCCGCGCTTCGACCTCTAGCTGGCCAACCTCTTGAGGTTGTGGTTTCGAGCCCTGGTGTGAGCGTATGTGGCATGGAGATAGGGGTGCCTTCTCAACTTCGTGTGTTTTTTCCGGTTTCCTCCCACTTCTAAAGGCCCCTACGCGCAAGCTGATTATTGAAATAAAATTAAAACCATATGTTAGTTCCGAAATGACCTAGTTGTGTTGACTGGACGTTAAACCCCATTTCTCTTTCTCTCTCTCTCATTCAGTAACATGCATGAACATTAACATCTTCACTTTAAAAATGGAAAATTGCAACAAACAAAGCTAGAGGCACTTCTGTCTACGGGGACTAATTGTTTTAATTGAAAAAGCTGTGGTGTCATGTCAGATACCAGCTCTGATTTCCAGTAAAGCAAGAGAAGAGAGTATTAGGTTAGTAATTATGCTGTCTTCTTCTCTTCCTACCGTTGGTTATACACGTAATTTACCTAATTAAACTGATGTAGCCTGGGGGGAGGCTCTATTTATATAATGTATTATGAAAGGCTTATACAGTATCGATTGTTTTTCTGATAATTTTCAGTTTGATCAATTTTCGACAACAGTTTGCCTGCTAACAAGACATATTGTTTCATTATTATCACCATAGAATGGCATAGAACCAAACCTTTTCTTCACTTGCTCTGTAATTCTATATTGTACTGACTGAACATTTAATTACACACTTGTTCCTAAAGCCTCAAACTATACTTATAATTAAATGAAATTTTCCTGGGGTCGGTTGCTCAAAACTAAGTTATTTTAATGATCCGTTAAAATCTAACGGACATATCTTGGTAACGTGTTGTTTGTCAATTTCCCGTTAAATTTACTACATGAAAACACTATAGAATACTTTATTTTTTATACAGATTTATGCTAATATAATATTAGCATAAATCTGTGGGAAAAATTGGCACCACAGAATGTTCTGGGCCTTTATTTCCAGCAACAATTTTTCTCTCCGTTTAAGTAAACGGATCGTTAAAAGATAACGGAGCTTTGAGTAACCGGCCCCTGATGATTAAATACTGTAAGAAGATTCGTCATGACATTGTACATGTAGGGGGTATTTTCTATATCATGTATCTTAACATCTCTGGTCAGCCACCTCTGGCCTGCGGCTGTGGTTTCGAGCCCTGGTGTGAGCGTATGTGGCCTGAAGATAGGGTCACCTGTTTAATCTTGTGGGTTTTCCACAGGTCCTCCGGTTTCCTCTCACTGCTAAAGGCCCCTACACACAAGCGAATTATTGAAATAAAATTAAACCATATGTTAGTCCCGAGGTGGCCTAGTTTGTGTCGAATGGATGTTAAACCCCATTTCTCTCTCTCTCCCTCTCTCTCTACCTGAACTTAAATACCTTATTTGTAGTAAAATTCATACTTACATGTATTTTTACAAAGATATTTCAACCATAACACATCCTAACTGGTTTAAAAACCCTGGGGATGGTTAAACCAGTTTAACTTCCCGTGCAAACACATACTACTACTATGATAAATGATCCTGCACAGGACATGCATGTACATGTATAAGTCACAGTGTACGCCCTTTGTGCCACTGGCATGGTTTCGAATCCGGGAGGAATCCCCGGTTGTATGTGGCAAGGACTGGGGTCGTCTGTCCAACCTCGTGGGTTTTCTCCAGGTCGTTCGGTTTCCTCCCACTGCTAAAGACCCCTACTCACAAGCGAATTATTGAAATACAATTAAACCATGTTAGTCCCCAGATGAACTTGTTTCTGTCAAGTGGACCTCTCTCTCTCTTCTTTCTCTCTCTGGATTGCATATCTCACCATCTCACATTTGTGTGCAGTGGACCCCTCTCTCTCTTCCATCTCTCTCTCTCACATAAGTTTACCAAATGACCTTGTTTGTGTGCAGTGGACCCCTCTCTCTCTCTTCCATCTCTCTCTCTTCCATCTCTCTCTCTCTTCCATCTCTCTCTCTCACATTAGTTTACCAAATGACCTTGTTTGTGTGGAGTGGACCTCTCTCTCTCTCTTCCATCTCTCTCTCTCTTCCATCTCTCTCTCTCTTCCATCTCTCTCTCTCTTCCATCTCTCTCTCTCTTCCATCTCTCTCTCTCTCTCCCATCTCTCTCTCTTCCATCTCTCTCTCTTCCATCTCTCTCTCTCACATTAGTTTACCTAATGACCTTGTTTGTGTGGAGTGGACCTCTCTCTCTCTCTTCCATCTCTCTCTCTCTTCCATCTCTCTCTCTTCCATCTCTCTCTCTCTTCCATCTCTCTCTCTCTCTTCCATCTCTCTCTCTCACATTAGTTTACCAAATGACCTTGTTTGTGTGGAGTGGACCTCTCTCTCTCTCTTCCATCTCTCTCTCTCTTCCATCTCTCCCCCTCTTCCATCTCTCTCTCTCACATTAGTTTACCAAATGACCTTGTTTGTGTGGAGTGGACCTCTCTCTCTCTCTTCCATCTCTCTCTCTCTCTTCCATCTCTCTCTCTTCCATCTCTCTCTCTTCCATCTCTCTCTCTTCCATCTCTCTCTCACATTAGTTTACCTAATGACCTTGTTTGTGTGGAGTGGACCTCTCTCTCTCTCTTCCATCTCTCTCTCTTCCATCTCTCTCTCTCTCTTCCATCTCTCTCTCTCACATTAGTTTACAAGTAAAACATTAGGGTAATAGAACCATCAAAGGAGATCTGACAAGATTATTGATTTTAATTGTCTCTAATTCTCTAAGCAATCAATAACCGAACTACTTCATTATCAGATAGAAGACAATCATCACTTTAAATAAATTCTACGAGCTCAATGTCTGGTCTGATCCATCTGGAACCAAAGCTACAAAGCTAAGAGTTTCAACTGGCTTTGATCTGGAACCAGGAAAGTGAGATTTGGCGTTGACTTGAGTTCAAGAAAGTGCTGGTTGGATAGCCGTGGCGATAGAAAGGCAGCTTCTCACCAATGCATCGAGGGTTCAATCCCAGCTCAGGGCAAGAACTTTATCGTTGTAAGTGAGAGGGATATTCGGTCTCCCGTCCGATCAGGCAGGTTTCCCCCGAGTTCTTAGGTTTCTTCCTGCAGTGATGATCGTATTCATTCGCACGATCTGTGCCAAGGGCCAAATCGAAAACAGGCCTCAGGCCTAATTTGCTACCCTTGTAAAATGACGAGATTATTATTATTATTATTATTATTATTATTATAGAATTTGTTGATTTAAGAAAGACAAAAAATAAAAAGAGAGACTAACATATAGTTTCATTTATTTCAATAATATATTTAAGCGCATGGGGGTCTTTAGCGGTGGGAGGAAACCGATGACCTGGAGGACCTGGAAAAAACCCACAGACAACCAGGGATTCATAAACTTGAGCTTGTTCACTATACACTGATATACATAAAATTAACAATAAATATCCAATAATTCAATACATTTATATACATATAAATTGGATTTTATGTTTTAAAAAAGGTACAAAATATATGTACATGTAGGTGTCATGTATATAATTGCAGGGTAAGCTTACTCTTCTGGACACCTGTTACCACTGTTTGTCGTGTATTTTGTACATGGTGAACAGTCCATATGTGGTGTACTGTTTTTTTAGGACTTCGAATTTTGTCTAATGGTTTGAGGGGACCAAGTGGCTAAGTGGGTAAGCTGCTGGCTCGCTAGCCTGGCGGTTGGGTGTTCGATCCCTGCATTGGCCGAGAAAGTTCATCTCGACTTTCCAGCGTGGTTTCCCTTTGTCATAGATGCAGATGGAGGGCCTGACAAGGACAGCTGCCTAGTCATTCAGATGGGACAAAACCCATCACTTGGCAGTTGCAATTCAGGGCAAAAATTTCCCTCATAGCACACTGTATGGCGTATGCCTGTCTTCAATTAGCCCAGGTTAGGTGCAGAAGCGTAGGACGTTAAACCCCATTTCATTCATTCTAATGGTTTGGATTGTTCATACTTGATCCATTTGCTGATTACCCTCTTTTGCCTGATTACACTATTTCACCTGTACCGTTTTTTTAGGACTTTGAATTTTGTCTAATGGTTTGGATTGTTCGTACATGTACTTGGTTTTGTTTTATATTTATTATATTCTTCTGGATTTGAAGATCAATAATCCCATGACAATTAAACCGTGTTATTTGTGAGGGTAGCATGTGTCAATCGGCAGGAGAACAAACCAATAGGATATCCAAACAGATTAGATGGGTCTAAAGACAACACGTTGTTGACACAATGACACAAGGCAACTTGACAGTAACACTGAAGCAAATGCCTAGCCTAACACCGACACGGGCACAGAGTGTACGTAGGAAGTTAGTTCAAATAAACGTGGAATGAACCAAACAAAAAAAATGTAACTACTTGTCTAGATTAGAGGGCCCGAGATAAACTGTAACACTCGACTATGTGACAGTATATATGTTAAGGAGTAGACAGAGAGATAGCTAGATGTGTAAATATTTGTAAGATAGGTAACGAATAAGAGCTGTTATATGTTGTTTTACATGTTCATATGTCAATAAGACATCATTTTAACATATCTTATACTTTTAAAAGTAAATATAAATATAAAGAATTAGCCGTCTCTCTCTGTTCACCATTAAACAGAAGCAGTTGCTCCGGAGAGAGAGAGAGAGAAATGGGGTTTAACGTTCACTCAACACAAATAGGTCATTTCGGGACTAACATATGGTTTAATTTTATTTCAATAATTCGCTTGCGCGTAGGGTTTTTTAGCAGTGGGAGGAAACTGGAGTGCCTAGAGGAAACCCATGAGGTTGAGAAGGCGTCCCTTCCAAATGACTAGACAGCTGTCCTTGCCAGACTCTCCATCCTGCACCAGTGACGAGGGGGAACAATACGGAAAATCGGTATAAGCACCACCTTTGATAGGCATTTAGTAATTGAACATATTAACAAACAACACGGTGTATATTTTATGGATACACAATTACTGAATTTATGCAATGTTTGACAGGGATAGGGGGAGGGGGGGGGGGCAGAACAGTAGGAAGTCAAACCTTATTTTATTTGCTTATACTGCATACAGTTTAAATTAAACTTTGACAGTTTACTTTCAGATTTAGGTACTAAACATTGTAAAAACTAGACAAGCTTGTACATAAAAATAAACACACTTGTATGGATATAATACTTCTGAAATTTATTAACATGCTACGTTTATCTTTTAGTGAAATCTATTTCTATATGTCTTTAAAGGATTAAGCTTGTACATGTACATGTAACTTAAAATTCAATTTTCATACATGTATAAATACATGTACCCATCACCAAGGTAACTTAAAACTCAATTTTCATATAAATACATGTATCCATTTTCTCATCAATATCACTGCTTGTTTCCCCAGACAAATTTTTTTTTATTATTATTGTATGGTGATTTTCCGATATTTGGGCCATTTCATCCATCTTGAGTCATCTAGGCTGTCAAATTCTCATTTATCCATTCACACAGATATAATAGACTGACACATTCTCACATCTCCCAATCACTGAAAATAAATCGTCAATGTGCCAGCAAATTGGCTCAATACTAATCTAGCAATCGAGGAGAAGGGCCCCAAATTAACTTGACGTAAAATCTCTCGCATTAATGTGGTCGACCAGACGCAATTTTCTGCTTAGTTGAAATTAATGTAGTTAGGTCTCCTTATGAGTTGGAGAAGAAATTACCTTGTTATTATAGACATACCATGATGGACAGGTCTCTAGCAGTATTACATAAAAAATAGGTACCGTCTGACTTGACACTTCCATTAGAGAGAGAGAAGAGAGAGAGAGGAGAGAGAGAGAGAAATGGGGTTTAACGTCCACTCAACACAACTAGGTCATTTCGGGACTAACATATGGTTTAATTTTATTTCAATAATTCGCTTGCGCATAGGGGTCTTTAGCAGTGGGGGGAAACAAGGCGCCCCTTTCTCCATGCCACAAACACTCACACCAGGGCTCGAAACCACAGCTGCAAGCCAGAGGTGACCGGCAAGCTAGAGGTTGAAGCGCGGCACTCTAGACCACTAGGCCATCCCAACCCCCCTAGAGCGAGGAGAGAGACTTGACACTGCCATTATAACACAAGTTACAAATTATAACACAAAGGGAGTGGGGGGGGTTGGATGTGTGTGTGTGCTGTATCAAAAAGCCTGTCATTGAGCCAACAGGCGTGGTTTCGAAACCCCTGTTGTACAATGTATGTGACAAGGAATAGGGTGGCTTGTCCAACCTCGTGGGTTTTCTCCAGGTCCTCCAATTTCCTTCCACTGCTCTCAAGATATGAAAATGACATCACCGTTTGACATGAGTTGTGGAACATGTCTAGCCTCGTTCTTCGAGTCCCTTGTTACAAAAGGCACTGAAACGCATTATGGTACAATGTGTTAGATGTGTGATATCAAGCCCATCGGGCCTTTTCCAGGTAAGATCACAACATCAATGTTGATTAAAACTCACAAATAATTTGTGTTTTCAATGATATTGAGTTAGAGACTAAGTTACTATAAAGTATTTTTTTGTTTTTAAAATGGTTACATTTGCAAACAGTGTTTAATACATTTACACTACATTTAAAGGGACAATAACACTCTTGCTGGCTTGACAGGTCCAGAAAAAAAATAGCCTTATTCTGACTACTAAATGTTTAAATGTCCTATACTACCTGTTGTGTAAATTATCCATAACAACTTATTTTACTTGTCCAAAGGGTTAGAATATATTTCTAAACCTAAGTTACATTTGAAAAGGTTTACGTGAAGCTTTTTAAACCATAGTTGAATTTTTCCAATTTTTTAAATTCTATGTGTTAAGACGAAATTTGTATCATCAATTAATTGGAATATTAGAAAATAGTACAATTTGTCGACCAGAATAATGATTGGGACATATTATTCAGTTACAAAAAGAGTGGTATTGGGGCTTTAAGTTTCATTGAAATCAGATAAATCTGCAGGGTCCACAACGTATTTACGTACGGTCATTATGGTGTAACGGTGATAAACTTAAACGCTTTTTTAAAAACAAGAGTGTTATTGTCCCTTTAAGATTTACGAAGTTTGCATTCAAATGGCCTAAAATGATCTCTCATCGGCTCAATAAGTGAGAGGGATTTTCGGTCTCCCGTCCGATCAGGCAGGTTTCCCCCGAGTTCTTCGGTTTCTTCCTGCAGTAATGATCGAAATCATTCGCACGATCTGTGCCAAGGGCCAAATTGGAAAAAGGCCTCAGGCCTAATTTGCTACCCTTGTAAAATGACGTGATTATTATTATTATTATAATAAAGCTGTTATTTTGTCAAGGATACGGAATGATTTCAACCAATTTAGACTTTTAATGGAACAGATAAGTGCTAGTTGGATTTCATGCAGGAAAAACCTGAACCAAATAATCTCATGTCAAAGTTAAAACCTGAACCAAATAATTATCGTATACTCAACATCTCATGTCATGTGACTTCCTAGTTCAAAAAAACTCTCCACAATTCTAAATCCATTTGTACATGTATAATTCAACTATACCGGTACCCAAATATAGATCCATTACTTATAATTCAAGGACAGCTGCCTAAAAAAACTCTCCACAATTCTAAATCCATTTGTACATGTACAATTCAACTATACCCAAATATAGATCCATTACTTATAATTCAAACAAGTAATTCAATTCAATTCATGCTGTATTACATAGTGTTTTACAATTGCGAATCAGCTCGCACAGTCCGCTTGCGGTAGCAAATCAACTCTTGGACCCATCATGCTTGACCCATCATGCTTGGCTACGGCATTTGCGAACAAAGGTGCCAGATCAATCAACTGATTTCTATTGTTTTTATTTCATAAATTAATGCTGATGGAGTAATAAAAATAAAACACCCAATGAAAAGGAATGTTATATTCGCTAATTATCGAACAACTGCAACATTGTGGTTCTATATTTCAACAGTTAAGTTTATTCAGTTCGTTGTTTAAACCCGCTTGGCAATTCTCGCACATGTACAAATGTACATGTACATTTGTGTTAGCAGCCATTTCTTTATTCAATAAGAGAGAGAGAGAGAAATGGGGTTTAACGTCCACTCAACACAACTATGTCATTTTGGGACTAACATATGGTTTAATTTTATTTCAATAATTCGCTTGCGCGTAGGGGTCTTTAGCAGTGGGAGGAAACCGGAGTGCCCAGATGAAACCCTACTCCTTGCCAGGTACAACCGGGGATTCAAAACCACACCAGTTGATTCAATGACAGGCTTTATGATACAGCACGCACACGCTAACCATTCAGCCATCCAACCCCCCCCTATTCAATAAGGGCTAATTTGATCACAGTTTCTTTATCAAATAAAACTAATCATGTTGGGTAGGCCAAGGGTTGAGTACTCCATACAATTCAATTACATACAGAAATGAAAGTTTGCTATGAGGGGCAGTCTTGGTTGTTAGCTGTGAAATTACATGTCTAAATCTGGCTTTATTAATGCCATCAAAGACCAACTAATCATAGCCTACAGCACAGAGTGAAGAAAGTCGAAGACCGACATATAAAAATCCATGTTTAAAATTGCTGAGTGAAAATTGGTGAACCTAAAGTTTGCAATACGCGATAAATCGGTGTTATCGACAAACTGAACTTAAAAGAGTAAAGATCGTAAAAAATAGAGAATAAATAATAAATTGATAGTAAAGCAATCTGTTAATATAAAGCTGAGAATCCATTAGACGTTGACTTGTTGACTACATAAAGAAATGGTTGCTGTATCAATATTACAAACAGAAATGTATAACATTTTAGAGTAAGTGAAAATTGTGCTGCCACAAGACAAGTGATAAAAAATTGGTCAGATCTTAAGTGAATAAAAAATATAAAAATTCAATTGGTATGATCATAAGCGAACATGTACATGTGTCCGCTGTTGGAAATTAAATAAAAGATTGTAATAAGGTATAAAAATTCAATTGGTATGATCGCAAGTGAATATATGTACATGTCGCTGCTGTTGGAAATTAAATTAAAGATGGTAATAGTAATAAGGTATAAAAATTCAATTGTTATGACCGTAAGCGAACATGAACATGTACATGTCGCTGCTGTTATTAAACATGCATTATTCAAGAGCTAAATCTGCCTAGTGCAGGTATTTATTTGGGCATGAAATGGTTTCTAAAGTATTAACTAGACATTAATTAACTGATCCAGGCCTTAATAAACTTTGGATGGCATCAGATTGCTCCGATATTAAACAGATTAAAATGTTTCAGCGGTAAATCAAATATGGCGCGGCTTTGATCAACCAGGACCGTGGTTGAAATTATTGCACAGGTCGGTCAAATCTTTAAATGCCTATTTCTTCGCTTGCAATAGAGTAATTTGAATGAAATTTTCAAATTATTCATTTTACATCATCTACTTTCGAACTAGTATAGCAAGAATGGCTAGTTCTTATCTATATCTTGAATAATGTAACTTTAATTAAATTAAATTAAAGATTGTAATAAGGAATAAAAATTCAATATAATCGAACCTTACCTGATATCCTGACCCATGTAATATCTATATATATATCCAAATAACTAATCCGTAATATATGTTGTCAGAATATATCCAAATAACTAATCCGTAATATATGTTGTCAGAATATATCCAAATAACTAATCCGTAATATATGTTGTCAGAGTATATCCAAATAACTAATCTGTAATATTTGTTGTCAGAATATGTCCAAATAACTGATCTGTAATATTTGTTGTCAGAATATATCCAAAATAACTAATCTATAATATATGTTGTCCGAATATATCCAAATAATCTAATCTGTAATATTTGTTGTCAGAATATATCCAAATAACTAATATGTAATATTTGTTGTCAGTTCGAATCTGTGTATTATAAGTGTAAGTGTACTTCTAGATCATAGATGTACAATGTACATGTGACAATTTGATCTTAAAAACTATTTAACAGACATATCAACTTCATTCACAGCACATGTAAAATACCATATACTACCACTTATACTATACGTATCAACAGTTTTACTATTAACATCTAAAGTCAATGTTAAATACTATTGTTCTAGAGTCTTAGGCCTAATATTACTCCTTACCTGCAGTCAATGTTAAAATTGTCTGCAAAATCACATATGTGGAAGCAGAAGTTAAACACCAAACAGAAGAATAAGAAGAAGTCAATGTTAAACACTATTGTTCTTCCATATTAGGCTTCTATTACTACCTATACAGTCAATGTTAAGCACTTTTGTTCTGATCGTCCCTTATTTAACACTAAGTTTTACTATTACTATTACTACCTACAGTCAATGTTAAACGCTATTGTTCTGCAGTTTAACTATAACTATTACAGTCAATGTTAAATGGCTATTGTTCTAATACTTAACTTCCCTTATTAACACTACTACACTAGATAATACAAACTACACACTGCTTATTAGCATTATTTCAATAGGAAGATCTGAGGGTCGACGACATGTGACTATTAAAATGTCTCTCTAATATAATCGGGTAATACCTGTGAAGATTATATATTATTATCTGTTGTTTAATCCCCTGCCTTCGGGCATGTACTTATATCACAAAGGACTAGGAATTCATACATGTACATGTCCAGCACGTACAGCTCTGGGCCATTTACAAATAATGTCCATGTACATGTACATGTGCAAACTAAATGTACATGTTAACAAGGTTTTATGTAGCTAAATTTGTGATGACTTTTAATAAATGAACTTTTTAGTTTTAGCTAGTTTTAGTTATATATAATGCTTACGCTGTCATTTTAATAACTTCATATTTCTTAAATATTCCATGATTATATGTAGCCTATTATTCATTTTTATTTATTCTGCATCTACCATTTTTACAAAATGTAATAGCCCCACGGAGCAGTAATTTTTACTGGAATGCAGGCGCTTTATAAATTCATTATATTATTATTATTATTATGTATTCCTAGTCCTGGTAGGTACATGTAGGTCAGGGGTTTAACTTCCACTTCCACCTAGGGTGGTATCGTAGACAATTGTTCCCAGGGAAACTTGCCAGAGGTGGCCACATATAAGGCCTGGTCCGGAGTATTCAATGACAGACTTTATGATACAGCGCGTGGCGCGCGCATGTTATCCATTCAGCCATCCACCCCCCCTCAAAAACTAGAATTACATGTATCTTTATTGTTTTTGTACAAAAAATGCCTTGGTTTGTTTTCTTGTTCAATAATTTATGCATTGATGGTCAATATCTAAATATTTAAAACACAACACAATTTATATGGAAATAAGAATCGCTGTTTATATACATAAAATAACATATACCTCAACATGATTGTTATTTCCATATAAATTGTGTTGTGTTTTAATGTGCTCAATTGCTAAATGCCAATCAAGGATTATCTAAATATTTATTCATCTACATGTACATGTATCAGATTAAAACTGAAAGAATTTCAAGCATACATGTACATGCACATGCACCTACCATTCCTATTTGTTAGTTTGAAAATGGCGATCCGATTCAAATTAATAGATAGTAAGGATTCCAAAACAGTCTTAGAACCGAGATGGAGGAAAAGCTTTATTTTCATATAAGTTGTCTTTAAGGCCTGGCAGTACCGCATTTCCTCGAATACAACCCCGGGGTTCTATTTCGTTCAGAACCCCCCGACCCCCGGGTTCTATTCGAGGCCCGGGTTATAATCGAGGCCGGGTTGTATTTTTTCAGACCCGTATTAATGCTTCAAAATCATCTATATGAGTGACATTTTGGACAAGTAAAACAAGCAGACACAGTCGGTCTTGCAATTACGGAGGCAAAACTCTCTGTGCGTGACATGAGACAATTCTACCTCCGTGCAGGGATAATCAATTAATTTATATTTTGACAGGGAGTATTCAGTTTTTACGTTAGACCCGGCTTATATTAGAGACTCAGGTTCTATTCGAGACCCGGGTTGTATTTATCTCAACACCCCCTTACCCCCGGGTTCTATTTGAGGCCCGGGTTGTAATCGAGGCCGGGGTTGTATTCGAGGAAATACGGTAAATATGTTTTTGTATACAGTGTATATAGATGTATGTGTAGCCTATGACATGTATGTTTTGTATAATATTCTTAATTGCCGTACATGTAATATGCAAATATAAAAAGTTAAAGTTGAAGTCTTTGTACTCATACTTGTATAACGAAATTGGACATCAAATAGTTTTATACATTTACTCGTGTAACAAAATTGGAGATATAGTTTTTTTTTTTAAATCTGCAATTAAAAAATGAATCTAAACAATATAATATGTATGTATGTAATTACAATGTAGGCCTACTTACTTGGTGTAATACAGACGACCTTCTGATGATAGTTTCGCTTCACAGCCTTCTTCTAGCTCTCTATTAATTCTCTTTAAAACATTATCCGAAGCCATTGTTGTTGACCTTACATAAATTCACAGTAATATTATAGAATCAAATACATGTTTATTCCATGGTTTTCAGTTCTAGTTAAATCAGAATCGAATCGGAATCACACGCTATTATGGTAAAAATTATGCTTGCCGTCGTCCGTCCGTATGTGGAATTATCACTATAACTATAACGATCACTCCTTGATAACACTTCAACTATTCAATAAATGAAATCGTTGCTTCTCTGTGTGTTAACCTCTCTATAACACAACAACAATGATGAACCACTTTATTTTACTATGAAGACTTGTCTAATGATCATATATAAATATAAATATAATGATGTTAACAATAACTTCATTTACTGATTTTCCACCAGACCACATGAGAAGAAGAACAGATACAAGGATTAGTAGAGTAGAGTAATCCGGATTAGATTAATCCAGTATTAATCTGTTTTTAACCATTGTACCAATCACAGATACAGATAAGGTGAGTCGATTGTTTTACACTGTTTTCTTCTGCCATCAGTGTTACCAGTAGTGTGGACACCATGATTTGATGTCCATCTGATGACGTTCGTCGTTCGTTCGGCGTCGTTCGGCTACTGTAATGCTAGATAAAACTAGTAGTGGATCAATCACAGCTTACCATCCAATTATCTTCACTTAATATAGCCTCCTTCATGTCTGCAACGAACAAGTAACATATACTTAGAAACTTCAATTATAGGTATAAGTCTACAGATACATGTAAATTATTTTAATGCATTGTTACCAACAGCTGTTTTTAGTCTCTGGGTACTCCAGTTTCCTCCCACTGCTAAAGACACCTACGCGCAAGCGAATTATTGAAATAAAATTAAAACATATGTTAGTCCCGAAATGACCTAGTTTGTGTTGAGTGGACGTTAAACCCCATTTCTCTCGCTCTCTCTTTACTAATTGGTGTGCACGTAAAAGATCCCTTGGCTTTTTTTCACTATTATAGTGAGAACTCCCGGCTCTTTATCTAATCTTCCATATTATATCTTTAATTTCAATTGATACCCACTAGCCTACATACAACAACTCATTAAATTTATTTATTTTTATTTGACAACCAAAATGAAAGAGGTCAAGTTATTTAAAATATTTATTGTCACTCTTAAAAATATTGACATCAGTGTTGAATGAATATGAGGGTCGCCTGCCCAACCTCGTGGGTTTTCTCCGGGTCCTCCGGTTTCCTCCCACTGCTAAAGAACCCTACGTGCAAGTGAATTATTGAATTAAAATTAAAACATGGCAAGGGGTAGGGTTGCCTGTCCAACCTCATGGGTTTCCTCCCACTGCAAAAAAATTAAACCATATGTTAGTCCCAAAATGACCTAGTTTGTGTTGAGTGGAAGTTAAACCTCTCTCTCTCTCTCTCTCCTCTCTCTCTCTCTCCTCTCTCTGTATGAATGTGATATTGATGAATTCAAGGGTAGAACTAGGTTTAACCCACCATGTCATCAGTCTTAATCACTTGTTAACATCTTCATGTAAAGACATCAACTGATGGATGACACACAAATATTTACGGTATTACCAAATTATACATCATAATATATAAACAAAACAATTACTATATTTCTTTAAAGCTATGTTTCAACAATGATTCTCTTGTTGTTTTCCGTCGAACTGTTTTGTTTATGTTAATGTGTTCAATTACTAAAATGCCAGTTAAACAGTACATGTATATCAGACTTACATCCCACTTATACCTCGTTGCCAGTGGCAACCTTTGATAAAAGTGGCCTGTTTATTTCCAATACAGGCTTAAAAGTATCAGTGTATCAGAAATGAACAGTACACTTTTTAAAAAGAGTACTGTTCATTCCCGACAAACGAACACTTCTACACCGTTTAAGATACCATTCAAGCAATAAGTAGCGGACGTTTAGTCCGGCCCAGATCGCAATGATAACGATAGCTCTATTCAAAGCAGCCTGAGCATCACATCAAACAAGTAGTCAAAATCACTGTAACAACACAAACCGGGTGGAACAAACTGGCAGTTCAAAAATATATACAATATTATTAAATTAAAATAATAACATATTACAAAAATCAATTACTATACATATCAATTGGCATCTATTCCAAAATTTGGTTTAATTTATATTAATATGCAAAACATATAAATTAGAATACTAAATAATTATATAAATTGTGAGGATAGAAGGCGCAGTTCTCTTGCTGGACCCTTCACAGGCATTCAAAATAAGCAGGATGAAAAAGAAACGCCTAGAAAGACATACACTTTATTACAAATAATTCGCTGATGCATACTTTCACCAGGAATGACCCACGTTTCGCATTTCCTTTACACTACATTTAATAATAATATTATTAATATCGCAGTCCTCTTCGCCATAGACAAGTTGTTTTGACGATGTGGTCTAAACAAACACGTGATAGTTTTACTCCCAGCGGTATACCAATACGCACGTGTAAATACTATTCAGGTCACCTCTCCACTGCGCAATCATTCTACCATGAAATGTAACGTGAGGCTCAAAAAGGGATAAATGAAAAAGCATTTGACACGTTTCGGTTGAAACGACTCGATAAAAAATACTATTTTCACATTTTCCTTCACAATACTCGATAGAAATGTGATGTAAGTCAGTTATTAGCACCTTTCCTCGGTGTATCGGTGAATATCAGGACAGTTTTGGTCGGGGACCGCCTCGGCTTCGCCTCGGCTGAACCCCCGACCAAAACTGTCCTGATATTCACCGATACACCGAGGAAAGGGTGCTAATAACTACTACATAATATATGCAAGTTTTATACAATATGGGGGTTTTGATGGCCTAGTGGTCTAGAGTGCAACTCTTAGACCTCTAGCTGGCCGGCCACCTCTGGCTTGCGGCTGTGGTTTCGAGCCCTGGTGTGAGCGTATGTTGCGTGGAGATAGGGGCGCCTTCTCAACCTCATGGGTTTCCTCCGGGCACTCCGGTTTCCTCCCACTGCTAAAGACCCCTACGCGCAAGCGGTTTATTGAAATAAAATCAAAACTACATGTTAGTCCCAAAATGACCTAGTTGTGTTGAGTGGACGTTAAACCCCATTTCTCTCACTCTCTTTAATATACCGGTAATATAATATATTTCCTCAAAAGCTTCAATCCCAAGTATATGTACATAAACACCAATCTGTTCATGTCATTATTTTCATTATCATTAGCTTAAAAACGTCGCTTTAATTAAAATAGTAATTGTGTTCCATATTTACGTGTTTGTGTTTATTATCAATTTGGTTTGGAAGCATTTCCAAACTTCTTGTGTATCTAGAAAATACATTTGTCAAAAAAACACATGGTATCTTCAGAAAAACATTTTTTTAACAATCTACAAATAGCCTACTTAAATTAATTTGCTTGAATTTTGGAGATAATAGTGATTTAATCCGTAAAGTAGGTAATTAGCTCGCTGTTTCAGAGATTTAGAAGCCTGCTATTGAAATGCCTTCCTGTTTGACCGCCATACAATAGCTTAATCAGAGCCAAAGGATTCAAAGCTCAACAAAAACCCAGCCTGTAAATCAATCAATCACCAATAAGGAAAGGAAAGGAAAAGAACCTTCGCTACTTTTTTCAATTGGCAACTTGCAACACATACGGTATTGAATGCCTGTCAACATTCATTCACCCGGTTTTTTCTGGGGATTTAATACATGACTTTGTAGAGTATTAATTGTAGAAAAACATTCATTCACCCGGTATTTTCTCGGGATTTAATACATGACTTTGTAGAGTAATAATTGTAGAAAAACATTAGCAAGTGCACGTAATGGTTTCTATTATCAATATACAACACAAATTAAAGTATTTCTATACCATAGCTTTTTGTTCTTAAATTCCATATCAAGTCAAGTCTTAAAGCCCCAATACCACTCTTGTTGTAACTGAATAAAGGGGGTTGAGATGGCCTAGTGGTCTAGAGTGCCGCGCTTCGACCTCTAGCTAGCCGGCCACCTCTGGCTTGCAGCTGTGGTTTCGAGCCCCGGTGTGAGCGTATGTTGCATGGAGATAGGGGCGCCTTCTCAACCTTGTGTCGTGGGTTTTCTCCGAGCACTCCGGTTTCCTCCTCGTGGGCTTGCAGCTGTAGTTTAGAGCATTGGTGTGAGCGTATGTGGCATGGAGATAGGGGTGCCTTCTCAACCTCATGGGTTTCCTCCGGGCACTATGGTTTCCTCCTACTGCTAAAGACCCCAACGCAAAAGCAAATTATTGAAATAAAATCAAACCATGTGTTAGTCCCAAAACGACCTAGTTGTGTTGAGTGGACGTTAAGCCCCATTTCTCTACCTCTCTCTTAAATTCCATATCAAGTCAAGTCTTAATTAAAGGCTCAATATACCACTCTTGTTGTAACTGAATAATATGTCCCAATCATTATTCTGGTCAACAAATTGTACTATTTTACAATATTCCAATTAATTGATGATACAAGTTTCATCTTAAAACACCTAATTTTAAAAATTTAGAAAAATTCAACTTAATGATTTGAAAAGCCTAACGTAAACCTTTTCAAATGTGACTTGGATTTAAAAATATTTTCGAACCATCTGAACAAGTAAAAAAGGATGTAATGGATAATTTACACATTAGTTGAACACTTTAAACATCTAGTAGTTAGAATAAGGCTATTATTTATTTTCTGGAGCTGTCAAGCCAGCAAGAGTGTTTTTGTCCCTTTAACAGAAAAAAGAAGAATGTTTCAATATAACCTATTTTAGCATGAACTTGTGCAAGACAGAGATTGAATCTACGCATTACTATTCCAGTGTAAATCTGTTTCTATATGTATGCAATTACTATTCCATATGTATGACAAAATACTGACAATAATTATCTGAAACAAATTAGGTTGTAAATGAAGAAATCTATTACATCCAAAGAGAAAGAGAGAAATAGGGTTTAACGTCCACTCGACACAAACTAGGTCATTTCGTGACTAACACATGGTTTAATTTTTTTTCAATAATTCGCTTGTACGTAGGGGTCTTTAGCAGTGGGAGGAAACCGGAGGACCTAGAGAAAACCCAAGAGGTACAACCGAGGATTCTGGTAAATGAAACACCTTCGACATAATCTTACCATGTTCCTTCAAGTATGCTGGGAGGTTGGGATGTCCTAGTGGTCTAGAGTGCCGCGCTTTGACCTCTAGCTGGCCGGCCACCTCTGGCTTGCGGCTGCGGTTTCGAGCCCTAGTGTGAGCGTATGTGGCATGGAGGTAGGGGCGCCTTCTCAACCTCGTGCGTTTCCTCCGGGCACTCTGGTTTCCTCCCACTGCTAAAGACACCTACGCGCAAGCAGATTATTGAAATAGAATTAAACCTAATATTAGTCCCGAAATGACCTGGGCCGACCTAGCTGTGTTGAGTGGACGTTAAACCCCATTTCTCTCTCTCTCTTTCAAGTACCCGGTATGCGAACAAAATTAATAAACAGTAAATAACAGTACCTGACAGAGAACCGGATTTCAGCTCAATTCACATATTTTTAATGAAATTTTTTAAGCAATTTTAAGATATATGTAGATAATTAATTTTTTTACAAGCTTTTCCTCCCTCCCACTCCTCCTCACCCGAGACGTTAATCTATTGATTTCTCATTTGATCAAAGTAGTTGTTACACATTGTACATGGACAAAAACTTGTGACATTGGAAAATATTATAAGCTTATCTTATACAGTAAAATTTTTGTACGAGTAAACTCATAATTTACCTACCCCACAAAAGTCCATTTGGTAAAATCAATGAATGGAGAAATCTGCCTGTTGCATACATCCGAAGACAGAAAGACATTATAGTATGATTTATGACGTCTCTTGAGACCTGCTTGATGGAGGTAATAAAAAAAAACCCTCTTGATAGCTGACACTCTTCAACAAATGAGGTTCCCATAAATTAAAATCGGAACAGATCTGTGATGCAGCTATGCAGGGTTTCACAAGTCACCTTTAATTTTGAACAAAAAACTGGCCAATTTATCAAAAAAACGTCCACTCAACACAACTAGGTCATTTCGGGACTAACATATGGTTTTTAATTTTATTTCAATAATTTGCTTGCGCGTAGGGGTCTTTAGCAGTGGGAGGAAACCGGAGCGCCCAGAGGAAACCCACGAGGTTGAGAAGGCGCCTCTATCTCCATGCCACATACGCTCACACCAGGGCTCGAAACAACAGCCTCAAGCCAGAGGTGGCCGGCCAGCTAGAGGTCGAACATGGCACTCTAGACCACTAGGCCATCCCAACCCCCTTTTTTATTGATATTATTAATACATGTCCGGCACTAATTGAAATTTGTTAAACAGGGGCATTAGAAAGTTTACTTTTATTTTTTATATTGTTTTAAAACGTTAAAATAAAGAACAAACTGATTGAGAAATACTCTAAATAATATAGCAACATTATCAACCCGATTCATACCTGTAATAGAGAGAGAGAGAGAGAGAGAGAGAGAGAGAAATGGGTTTTAAGTATACTCAACACAACAAGGTCATTTCGGGACTAACATATGGTTTAAGAGAGAGAGAGAGAAATGGGGTTTAACTTCCACTCAACACAACTAGGTCATTTCGGGACTAACATATGGTTTAATTTTATTTCAATAATTCGCTTGAGCGTAGGGGCCTTAAGCATTCGGAGGAAACCGGAATGCCCGGAGGAAACCCACGAGGTTGAGAAGGCGCCCCTATCTCCATGTCACATACGCTAATACTACGACTCGAAATCACAGTAGAGAAATAATTTGTTACTAGTACATGTAGATAGGACTAAAATGAAATGGGGTTTAACATCCTACTGTTCTGCTCTGGCTGGCGGCTGTGGCTTCGAGCCCTGACGTGAGCGTATACTATGTGGCACGGAGATAGGGGCGCCTTCTCAACCTCGTGGGTTTCCTCCGGGCACTCCGGTTTCCTCTGACTGCTAAAGACCCCTACGCGCAAGCGAATTACCGAAATAAAATTAAACCATATTATGTTAGTCCCGAAATGACCAAGTTGTGTTGAGTGGACGTTAAACCCCATTTCTCTCTCTTTCGCACACTGTTCTGCTCCGAACTGGGCGTATGAACACAGGATTAGATAACACTAAATTTAATATCGATCAAAATGCAATATACTGTACATGTAGGCCTGCATAGTGTTACACATATGTATACATGTAAGAACAGGTTAAGCCTGTGAAGTTATGTAATGTCGTCAGCAGCAGTTGATCAATAATTACTGTAGAAGTGAAAATAAGATAGAGAGAGAAAAATGGGGTTTAACGTCCACTCGAACAAACTAGGTCATTTTCAGACTAATATAATATAGTTTAATTCTAATTCAATAATTACATGTACTGTAGAAGTGAAAATAAGATAGAGAGAGAAAAATGGGGTTTAACGTCCACTCGAACAAACTAGGTCATTTGGAGACTAACATAATATAGTTTAATTTTTATTTCATTAATTCGCTCGCACGTAGGGGTCTTTAGCTCGGTTGAAACAAGATTGAAAATGGGGTTTAACGTCCACTTGACACACAAACTACATATTATTAAACCATATTGTGTTAGTCTCAAAATGACCAAGTTGTGTTGAGTGGACATTAAACCCCATTTCTCTCTCTCTCGCACACTGTTCTGCTCCGAACTGGGCGTATGAACACAGGATTAGATAATACTAAAATTAATATCGATCAAAATGCAATATACTTTACATGTAGGCCTGTATAGTGTTACACATATGTATACATGTAGGAACAGGTTAAGCCTGTGAAGTTATGTAATGTCATCAGCAGCAGTTGATCAATAATTACATGTACTGTAGAAGTGAAAATACGATAGAGAGAGAAAAATAGGGTTTAACGTCCACTTGACACACAAACTAGGTCATTTGGAGACTAACATAATATAGTTTAATTTTATTTCAATAATTCGCTTGCACGTAGGGGTTTTTAGCTCGGTTGAAACAAGATTGAAAATGGGGTTTAACGTCCACTTGACACACAAACTAGGTCATTTGGAGACTAACATAATATAGTTTAATTTTTATATCAATAATTCGCTTGCACGTAGGGGTCTTTAGCTCGGTTGAAACAAGATTGAAAATGGGGTTTAACGTCCACTTGACACACAAACTAGGTCATTTGGAGACTAACATAATATAGTTTAATTTTTATTTCAATAATTCGCTTGCACGTAGGGGTCTTTAGCTCGGTTGAAACAAGATTGAAAATGGGGTTTAACGTCCTCTTGACACACAAACTAGTTCATTTGGAGACTAACATAATATAGTTTAATTTTTATTTCAATAATTCGCTTGCACGTAGGGGTCTTTTGCTCGGTTGAAACAAGATTGACATACTGTGCATACTATAACACAACACAATTTTATATACATGTAACTCGACAAGTATCTCCTTGTTGTTATCAAGCACTAATGATAATTAGTAATGTGTGAAATAGCTTTATTTTACGTCCGCTTCCACCGAAGTGATATCGCAGACAAATTAATTAGTAAACTAAAAGGCAATATATATATATGTTACAAAAAAGGGTGAAGCCATAAAAAAACTCATGGTGTTAAGTACAAGGTGATTGGTTTAATTAACATCACTACAGCATAAATAACTAATAAAGCATAACCTAATGGGTGTAAACATATAATCACAGCACAAAGAAGAAGAACTTGAAGGCAATTAACTAATTAAAGCGAGAATTTCATATTTTCTAAGAAAGTCATAAAATAATTATTTCAATGTCTTTTGCTCAATAGGTTATCAACTCACTATTATACGGGCATTATTTCCCATCCTTAAAAATCATTGACACAGGAAATAATAACACAATTACCTCCTATTGCCTCCATGCATTAACTACCTTCAAACATTGGAATTTGACATTGAAAATGATATTTTTGCTAATTTCTCAGCTGGCAATGGTGAATTATAGGATTAATAGGATTATTCTTTAACAAGGTAGGACTCTTTATGAATACCATCTATTTTAAGGATTTATTTTAATAAATTTTAAAAAATTTATAACTTAAAAATATATGAAATTGTAGCTTTAAAGTGCACAACTGAAAAAATGAAGCCCTTTTATTGAATAAGATTAATTAATAATTGGATGTACATATAATTTATGATAACTATTCATAAACTGATGAGAAGGAGGGCCTGACAAGGACAGCTGCCTAGTCGTTCGGATGGGACGAAAAACCGAGGCCCCAGTGTACACATTGGAGTGCACGTAAAAAATCCCTTGTCAGTTGTAATACGATATAAGAGTAGGCCCTAGCGCCGGTGCCTGGACAAAATTACCCTCATAGCACACTGTATGGCGTATGCCGGTCTTCAATTAGCTCAGGTTAAGTGCATAACAGTAGGACGTTAAACCTCATTTCATTCATTCATTCATTCATAAACTGATGAATAGATATAGAGAGGTACATGTATACGGATATTGTTAACATATGATTATAGTGTAAAATTAATCACAAATACTAGATGACCTTTACATAGAATTCTCCCCATCTAAGTTAATATAGCATTCAACTTCTAAATGTATTGAAAATCAACCTGTACAACCTCGTGGGTTTTCTCCGGGTCCACCCCACTAAGTTAAAGACCCCTACATGCAACAAGGAAATTATTGAAATAAAATTTAAAAACCATAATATGATAGTCCCGAAATGACCTAGTTTGTGTCGAATGGACGTTAACCCCATTTCTCTCTCTATCTCTCTTTTATATATTATAATTATCTTTAGCCTAACTAGTAGGCTAACTTGCTTAAGGTTATAATATTTTTTTTATTATATACCGGTCCGCCTGAAAATTACGTGTTAAAGACTTTTAACGAAAAATATACAGCGCTCAGTAGGCCCAACATTCGTTTAATCAAGGTGTTTCAACTTGAACAATATACTAACGGTACAGTCCTGTCTTGTCACGGATGGGCATACCGTTACGCCTTTATTAGCCATGACATGCCTTTCTCCACACTCCCGACACATGTACTTTTTTCAAGGAAAGGTACGCTACACATTAATAAAGTTCCTAGAATAAAAAATCCCTTTGAAATTATCACGAAAATAGAAGAAAATGCCTTAATTCATACTTACCGTATTTGGCTTTTAGTATACGTCTATTCTGTGACAACCCCACCACACGACACAAAATATCTAAGGTACGGTAATCCATAAAAATTCGTGTTGACAGTCGAGTCGCGCAGGTGGTAAAGCAAAAGTCACGTGACATTTTTATCACGTGACCAGTAAAACATGGCTGTCTGCTGGTAATATTAATAATTTTTGTTTCTGGTGTCTGTCTGATATTTACGACACGCGCAGAACAATTCATTTGATGTAATTTTCATTTTATATTGCAGATTCGACGCACTCAATTCGAGAAATAGTTAAAAGAAAGGGTATTATATTTCGCAAAAAGCCAAAAAGTCAAGCCAGTAAACTGCTGAGTGCTGAATAAATGAGTCAATCTATGGTACTGAGTGGATTCTGGAGATAATTGGAAACAGTTGTTATCAAAACAACTTTCATCTTAAAGTACTTAACAAACATCGACATTGTTAAATTAAGACTGAAAATGTCTAATAGTGATAATTCTGGTGATTTATACAATGTACCGTTATCGACAGACAGTGAGTCAGGTTGTGCATAATTTATTAAAATTAGATAGCTTAATAATATACTGTAGCACAATACAGTACTACTAGATCTTGTTTATCTAAGAAATATCTTTCCCTTGGGTTAGGGTTAGGGTATCTAAAGGCTGAGGATATTTGCCACGGGCGTGGTAAATAGTTATTTACCACTGTTTTCTGTTATTTACTACTTGTGTTTTATTTTGTTGAGAACAATGATATAATTACTTTTAAATACTTTACGAACTAAATATAACACAGTTTACATACATTTTCTTGAAATTAAAGTGTATTTATTAAGATTAAAATACGAAAATAAACGATCGTTTTATGTGAATTTTGACAGAAGGTCGCGCAGATTTAATGGTGATAACCCAATTGGACCCTAAATACTATGCGTTGGCTTTATTGCTTTTACCGTGTGACAAATAACTGAAAATTTAATAGACATCGTGTATAGTACTGATATTTTAAACACGTGGTATGGATTTTCAGTTGACTATAGCTCAAGTATTCCTGAAATTCTGCATATTATCAATATTTCATGTTTTATATCGAGATTACAAGAAATCTTTAAAACACGTGGTATGGATTCTGAGCTAACTATGACTCGCTGGTGTACTGAATTTGGGTCACAAATTACTCTACCCAACATCTACGCGATAAAATAATCCGTTTTATAAATTATGCAGCGGATGCCCAAAAAGTGTGCATGTGTCTAGTCGACACGTGGTATGGAGTTTGAGCCAACTAAAATCTGCAATTAGCTTATTTTCAACTTTAACTAGCGGACTGATACTAGTTTGTAGCAGTAATATCAACATTTTGTTCCTTGTACAGATTTCTAGAAATCCCGTATTTTACCGATTTTCAAAACACGTGGTATGCATTCTGAGCTAACTATGACTTGGAAGTGTATCAAATTCGGGTCACAAATTACTCTACCCCACATCTAGGGGGTAACACAATAAGATTTTTTTTAATATGTAACGGATACCTGGGAAGTGCACATGCGTGTATTCGACACGTGGTATGGAGTCCGAGCCAACTATAGCTCCAATATTATTCAAAATCTACAATTAACTCACTTTCAACTACATATATATGACCGGTAGGCCTACTAGTTTGTAACAGTAATTGCGTGCGTTATACAGATTCCTAAAATCCCGTATTTTACCGATTTTCAAAACACTTGGTATGCATTCTGGGCTAACTATGACTTGGAAATGTATCAAATTCGGGTCACAAATTACTCTACCCAACATTGTTTTATCGCCTAAATTTGGGATAGAGTAAAGAGACTTGAATTTGATCTATCTCCGTGTCATAGTAAGTTCAAACTCCATACCACGTGTTTTGACAGTCGGTAAAATACGGGATTTCTAGGAATCTGTATAAAACGCGAAATATTGATGTTACTGTTACGAACTAGTAGCCTATCGGTCAGCGAGATAAAGTTGAAAGTGAGCTAATTGCAGATTTAAAGAAATATTCGAGCTATAGTTGGCTCATACCCCATACCACGTGTCGAGTACACGCATGCGCACTTCCCATATTTAAAAAATCTGATTGTTTTATCGCCTAAATTTGGGATAGAGTAATATGTGACTTGAATTTGATCTATCTCCGTGTCATAGTTAGCTCAAACTCCATACCACGTGTTTTGAAAGTCGGTAAAATACGGGATTTCTAGGAATCTGTATAAAACGCGAAATATTGATGTTACTGTTACGAACTAGTATCGGTCAGTTAGATAAAGTTGAAAGTGAGCTAATTGCGGATTTTGAGAAATATTCGAGCTAAAGTTGGCTCAGACTCCTCACCACGTGTCAAGTAAACGCATGCGCACTTCACGGGTGTTGCATATTTTAAAAATCTGAGTATGTTATCGCCTAGGTGTGGGATAGTAGGCTAATTCGTGACCTGAATTTTATACATCTCCGAGTCATAGTTAGCTCAGAATCCATACCACGTGTTTTGGAAATTGGTAAAATACGGGATTCCCAGGAATCTCTAAAAAACAAGAAATATTGATGTTATTGGTAAAATCTAGTAACAGTCCGCTTGACAAAGTTGAAATTATAATTTGCAAACCCGATGGTGCAGATCCGAGCGATAGATTAAAGATTAAAGTGGTACATTAAATGACGAGTTTTTATCGGGCTTAGTAGGGATACTAAATATCATGGAATAGGATGATTTCACACGGGCTCTTTTTACACGTGTACAAAATGGCGGATTGTATATTCGTCGCTTCTGTTAAAAAATTGTCGAATACTGATAAGAACAGGGACTTCTTATGAAAATTACATTAAATTAACTCTTCGGACGTACTGTTTATCTAAAATACGCTGACAATTGGACTATATACTTTCTGAATTTGCCAAATGAAGAGTAATTATTCGGCACGCCGTGGTAAATAACCGATCCAATAGGCTTACGCTATTTACCACGGCTCATGGCGAATATCCACTCCCGTATCTAAAACTATTCTGAAGGGTTAGGTTTATAAATTACGTGTCAAACGTAGAAATTGAAGCTGTAGTAACAGCGGTGGATTGTGGCTAAAACTATTCTAAAGGGTTAGGGTTAGAATTGTGGCTATAAACACGGAAAGATATTTCTCAGATTTATAAACAAGATCTAGTAACTAGATATCCAGTGTATATGAGGTTTAATTAATTATAATAATAATATACTACTCCAGTGTATATGAGGTTTATTGTGTGAAATATAGGCATTATAAATTAATACACAAATCAACTATGAATAATAGTCTTCCATGTTAATACTATACTACTGCACAGGAACTGACACCCATGGCAGTATATATAAGGTTTATTGTGTGAAATATTATAGGCATTATAAAATAATACACAAAACAACTATATGATGAATATATACTACTGCACGGGAACTAGACACCCAGTATTTATGAGGTTTATTGTGTGAAATATTATAGTCATAATATAGGTCTTCCATGTTAGAGATGCAACATTGTTGCAGTTTGTTATTATATGTATATCATAAGCTAAAGTAAAAGATCCATTAGCCATTTATTTTATTTATAGCAATTTCCATCTTTATAGAGAAATGAATTGAAATGAAATGCAATTTAAAAACTCATATCTGTCTGCACCAATCAGGGTTAATTACACAGGTCAAAATGAGTGAGAAATTTACCCAGATAGCTGTGTAACTGCCGTCTCTCATCTCTTTATTGAATTCCAATTGCATCTAAAGCTATCCAACTATAGGATCGAAATAGGGAGAGAGAGAGAGAGATGGGGCGTAATGTCCACTCGACACACACTTGAAATAAAATTAAACCACGTTAGTCCCGAAAATGACCTAGTTTGTGTTGAGTTGACGTTAAACCCCATTTCTCTCTCTCTCTAGTCCTATTATACACATTTAGTAGCACAACCAAGCCACTTTGACTCAATGAGGTTGTATATTCGATACCTGCATTGACCGAGAAAGTTCATCTCTCTTTCTCTCTCTCTCTCACTTTTAATAGCCAGTATAAAGTAGTTCACTACATTAAGTTTGAAAAGAGTTTATTTTGTATTATGGCTATTGACAGTACAGATACAATCAATATATGTTTTGTCTTTTCAGGTGAACTTGCCAAAAACAGCCAGCAAAAACTGATTGATGAAGAAAATAGTAAAAATGACACATTCACTGGTAATTCACATAGCAATAGTAAGTGTTGGTTTTAAATCAAGTCGAATCAATGAATAAAAATGGGTTTAACGTCCTACGCTTCTGCACCTAACCTGGGCTAATTGAAGACGAGCGGAAAATTTTTCTCGGCCAGCACCTTACCCACTTAGCCACGTGGTCCTCTTTAAATCAAGTTGATCTGATTATTCATTTTTATGTCTATAGAATACAGAAGCAAAGTTTTCATCCATATTCGGGACTAAATCCTACAAAATTGTTAGTCATCGATGCAAAAGTTCTTAAATGTGAATCCATTTTGATTAAAAATAGTTCAAAGAATATCCTGCAACGTGACATATCATTTATGCCTCAGTCGGGATCAGTCATTTAAAGCCCAATTATTTTTATCGTAACATTTCTACCTACATATCAGCCTTCTAAATGATTTGATTGGCTTTTTTGGAGAATGTAGGCTAGGGCATGGACTATTTCCGAGTAGGATAATATATGCCATTTCTCTTGGGAGGGCTAAGTAAATTGAACAATGGTTGAGTCATTAACTGTTTTCTAAACGAATAAATTTCGTTTTGGTGAGGTAGAAATAATTTTCACTTGGCTTTGAGCGCTCATATTTTTATAAGGCGTATAAGGACAGAATAAATTTTCGGTCTTTACGATTATGGTGATTTACATGGAATTCAAATCCGTCTAAATTCGCTTTTCAAATTCCGGAGAATTTTGAATCTGGTATAACGGTATAAATTTGTTAATCAATTTATGAAGTAGTTTGTACCCCGGTGTAATGGCTGAAGGCAGAACAAACGCTTGCTTTCTAATCAACAGATATACTCCGGTAATTTTCTGATTGTAAAATCCATCGGAGTCATTTACCGAATGCTGGATAGCAAGACTTGTGTGGAGAATGGTTTCTCTGTTCACCGTTTAACCGGAGCAATTGCTCCGATGATACAGCACTGCGCAGGCCCATCCCCGACGACAATATAAAGGAAACATTCGCACAATTTCATTTAAAGTAGCTAAGTCTCTAACTCAATATCATCCAAAATCTTCAACATTGAAACACAGATTATTTGTCAATTTAAATCAACATTCATGATGTGATCTTACCGGAAAAAGATGGGCTTCTGATATCCAATATTTAAGGGAAAATAAACATTTTACCATTGGTACACAAATCGTGTACCATAATGTGTTTCAGTCTCAATTGTAACAAAGACTTGAGGAACGAGACTAGACACATTGTACGAAATCAAACGAAGTCGCCATATTACTAAATACTATGTAGACTGAAATAACCAGACGCTAGAAATTTGCATTCGATTGAGACTGCTGGCTTATTGCCATTTGTATTTCGCCAAACATAATTGATTTGAAATTAGAGTTAAAACGGAAACCATTGAATGTAAATCAGTTTATATACATTTATATTACAGTATTATATGCGTTGCAACCCAATTGTGTCCATTTCTAGGTCCCAAATGTTAGCTATTTACCTCCTTTCAGTAGGATGATATCAAATTGAACGAAATTAGTAGATTCATGAGAGAAATCTGGGACGGCTTCTCACCACTCATAGACTTCTAATCATATTTGAAATGCAGATATCCATCGTAAATTTAATTGCTTTTTTACACACAAATGAAAGACTCTGGTGACAGCAGTATTCATGGTTCATCTTTGTGGGTTAAACTGTTACTAACATAAAACCCAACTTAGTTCAAAACAAACCAAGTTAAGGCACGTTCTGAATATTAATGAGAATTTTTTGCCTAAATGTTAAAAAAATTGAAGTCCATTTTTGTACAACCATAATAGGTTTTTGTCGTGTATTTTGTACAGGGTGAACAGTCTATATGCTGATTACACTATTTTGCCAGATTACACTATTTTGCCTATACCGTTTTTTGAGGACTTCGAATTTTGTCTAGGGTTTGGATTGTTCGTACTTGGTTTTATTTTATTAGATGATAAATACTTTATTTCAGGTTTGGATCCAGATATAAATCCTGATGAAGAAGAAGAGAAACATAAACTCATAACACAAGTTCTAGAATTACAGAATACACTAGATGGTGAGATATCTATCAAAACTGTCAAGCCTGGAAATAAGGCACCGGTCACTGACAATGTCAGGCCAGATTCAGGCTCTGTCAGGCACAAAACCTCTGGTGTCTGTCACTTTGTTCAGCACTGATTTGTCTTTTTTATTAATATTATTAATACATGTCCGGCATACAGTTAAAACTGTCAGATACTACTTCATTAGTGCCTGACATTTTGTCCGGCACTGATTTGTCTTTTTAATGATATTATTAATACAGTGTCCAGCACTAAGTTGAAAGTGTCAGGTACTACTTCATTGTGCCTGACAATTTGTCGGGTACAGCTAAAAACTGTTATTTCCAGGCTTGACTACTGTGTTTATATTCTCGTAAATTATAGGCTTATAATTGATAGAACAATTTTTCATTTTCAAAACCAATTATCCACCAAGCATTATAGTTGTTTTGTGAGTGTTTGTTTTCTTGGTAAACTTTAAGTGGTGTAGCGACAGGCAGGGTAAGCTTACTCTTCCTGGTACCACTGTTTGTCATGCTTTTTGAACACGGTGAACAGTTCATATGCTGATTACACTATTTCGCCTATACTGTTTTTTTAGGACTTCGAATTTTGTCTAATGGTTTGGATTGTTCGTACTTGGTTTTATTTTATTTATATTATTTGTAGATTTGTCATCACGAGTTGACTCAGTCAAAGAAGAGAATCTCAAACTGAAATCAGAAAATCAAGTATTAGGCCAGTATATAGAGAATTTGATGGCAGCAAGCAGCGTATTTCAATCAACTTCTCCCAAAACCAAGAAAAAATAAAACCAGTTGTCATGGTTATAAGGAAATAAACTTACGTGCAATCAACAATTAAAGTAAGCTTAAAGCTACAAATTCATATTTTTAATTTATATTTTTAAAATATATTAAAATAAAGCCTTAAAATAGATGGTATCCATACACAGTCCTAACTTGTTAAAGAATAATCCTTTTCGCAAAAATATCATTTTCAACGTCAAATTGCAATGTTAATTGAAGGTAGCTAAATCATGGAGGCAATAGGAGGTAATTGTGTCATTATTTCCTGTGTCAATGAATTTTAAGTGTGGGAAATAATGCCCATGATTGTATAATAGTGAGTTGATAACCTATTGAGCAAAAGATAGAAATTATTATGTTTTGTCTTTCTTTGGAAAATATGAAATTCTCGCTTTAAGCATAGGGAAGACTCAGATTTCAAATTAGTGAGAAATAATTTTCTTTAATGCCATTTCAACTGAAATTGTCCGGTTCCACCCAGCTCGGAAACAATTTCATTGTTATACAACTTGTGTTTCAACAGAAATGTTGCTCCCTCACCAAGTATAGTTAATAGTCTCGAGGGGTAATCCAGACTAAGTATTTTTGCAAATAAAATAATAAGAATACATGATGAAGGAAATGAAATCAGATTCGTGAAGTTTCCACTGACAAATATAAAGCCATTTAATTTCAAATTTTAGGACACAATTATCAGATACTCTAGTAAGAATTATTAACTAATGTAGATCCATTTAAACGTTGGTTCGCTAGCCTGGAGGTCGGGTGTTCGATCCCTGCATTGGCCGAGAAAGTTCATCTCGATTTTCCGGCGAGATTTCCCCTTGTCAGTGATGCAGAAAGAGGGCCTGACAGGGACAGCTGCCTAGTTGTTTGGGTGGGACGGAAAACCAAGGTCCCGTGTACACATTGGAGTGCATGTAAAAGACCCCTTGGCAGTTGGAATTCTATATAAGAGTAGGCTGTAGCTCCGCTGCCCAGGCAAAATTTACCTCATAGCACACTGCATGGCGTATGCCAGTCTTCCATTAGCCCAGGTTAGGTGCATAATAGTAGGACGTTAAACCAATTTCATTCATTCGTTCATTCATTTAAACGTTGAGCAATATAGATAGGGATCATCCTCACATGACCCCAATGCTTAAAACCAAAACTGTAGCATATGAAGCCGTTGACTGGAGAAAAACTGCTAATGATAGGTTGCCAGGCAATGAAACTAAACCCCGTCCGTAGGCTTCTTCATTTCATGACTACTATGAAACGAATCCAAGAAACTGTAGCCTCTATTGTGTTCACGAGCGAATTGTTGACTGACGGAATATGGGTGTATAAAAAAGCCACTTGCTCCTTTTCTCAGGTTGTTTTTTTTTTGGATAAATTAAAAAAAGGAATTTATTTTTTCTTTTCCAGAAAAAAGAAAGTGGAAACAAAGAAAAGAATACTTGTATATTGAAATAATTTTGTGGGCATGTTGTCTTTGTTCATTTTTTGTCTTGTGCATTTAAATTTATATTAAATATAACTTGAGTAATCTATTTCTCATGTACCGGTACCATAATAGTAAATTAAGTTTTTTACGTCATCTTTATAATTTGATAGCTTTAGCAGATATAATACAATCTTTAGAATTAATCAATTTTTCAATTACTATTAATTATATTTCATAATATTATTGTAAAAACAAGTAGGAGTTAGGTGCAATTTTATAGAATAACATTGTGAAATCCAGATTGGCCAAGGGAGGTATTTGGCGCAATGGTAAGAGAGTAGGATTTGTGACCGAATGGTTGCAGGTTCTAGGCCCGAATTGTGCGCCAAGTTCTTGTGTCCTTGAATAAGACACTTTATCCCTGTATTCCAGTCTACCCAGCTGTAAATGGGTATCGGAAGGATGGTGTATGTATTACACAAAAAACTGTTGCGCTCCTTGAAACTTCAAGTTGAAGCTGCATATGTTGGGGCTAGAGCATAAACTTGGTTTATGAATATAGCCCATTATAAATATACTCATTATTATTAATGTACATATTTGTCCTATTCACGAGACATTATTTTGCATCAGTACTGCTATTTGCTTTATATATTTCCTGAAGTTTATTACTACAGGGGAAATTACAGTGCTATTTATTTGTAATTGAAAAAGGACGTTTTTTTCCTTTTAATTTAAATGAAATGGGATGTAGCTACTTTTCACTTCAAGATGAAAATGTTATATGTGCAATATAAAGTGAGCTTGTTGATTTTCTATCTACACGAATGACTCCGTATCATGACCGATTGATACTCAATTTCCCAATCGTATTTTAAAACCTTTTTTTTCAAATTGTTTATTATAGGCTTGATGCATCTTTTGTAGAGTGTATATACCTAAATGAGCAGAGATATTGTCTCAAGGCTGCTGGTTTGATCAAATTCCCTGGTAATTCCCCAAACCCAATACACTCTCCACAGAAATCTCCATGGGGGCAGCCATTTTTGATTCAGAACCTTTAGAATAGTTCAAATATGGGGGAATTGGTCATACAGCCGAGATTAGATGCGTAGAATCTGTCGACGTTTGTCGAATGGAATTATTATGTGTCGATGCATGTTTTTATTCCTTGTATCTACTATATATTGCTCTAGACCAGAAACCTCTATTAAATCGTGCTATTGACATTGACCAGTTAAAATAAAATATTATCACAACTTTTTGGCTGTTTCATATAATGGTACATTTAATTTGAGAGAAATGGGGTTTAACATCCACTTGCCACAAACTAGGTCATTTCGGGACTGACATATGGTTTAATTTTAATTCAATAATTTGCTTGCGCATTTGGGTCTTTAGCAGTGGGAGGAAACCAGAGAAAACCCACGAGGTATGAACATTTAGTTTGAGGTCTCAGAAGTTCTGTTTGTATGTATCAGTCTCCAAAGCAGAGTTGTCTTCCCTTACAGTACGAATGCTGGATAGCAAGACTTGCGGGGAAAATGTGTACGTATTAGAATACTGGAAATTTGGAATTCGAAATAATAGAACAATGTAGCGCCACTGTCTAGTATTAAATTGATCAGAATACTGTTGAATATCCCAACCAAGACAGTAATTTTAGCAAAGAAATTGAGAGAGAGAGAGAAATGGGGTTTAATTTTCACTCGACACAGACTAGGTCATTTCAATTTAGGGACTAACATATGGTTTAATTTTAGCAGTGAGAGGAAACCTTAGGACCAGGAGAAAACCCACGAGGTCTGACAAGCGACCCAAGTCCTTGCCACGCATGACTAGGGATTCTAAACCACGCCAGTTGATTCATTGATGGGCTGTTATGTTACAGCGTGCACGCTAACCCTCTCGGCCACACACACACACCCCACCCCCACGGCAAAGAAAGTGAGGAGTTTACTCTGAGAGCCATGTCTACAATCCATTGTGTAATCAAGTTAAAAAAAGCCAGGGGCCTGGAGCTCGGATGTTCAATCGCTGCATTGGCCGAGAAAGTTCATCCAGATTTTCCGGCGTGGTTCCCCTTTGTGAGTGATGAGGTCCCGTGTACTCATTAGCGTGCATGTAAAAGATCCCCTGAGAGTAGGGCATAGCACCGCAGCCCGGGCAAAATTTCACTCATAGCATACTGTATGACCCTAATCCATTAGCCCTGATCGGAGCAGATCAGTAGGACGTTAAACCCCATTTTATTTCATTTAGAAAATGTTAACTTGGAAATCTATTAAGGCATTTTACAAGACCATTTCATTCACCGAAAAAATATGACCTTTCATATAATGGCGGAAGTGCTCTTATTTCTGCTAAGTGGTGATAATATTCAATATGCCCCCCCCCCACCTTTCCCTGTAAAAACCTCTTTTGCTAAACCCATATTTTATCATGTGGAGAGAGAGAGAGAAATGAGGTTCAACCTCTACTCGACACAAACTAGGTCATTTCGGGACTAGCATATGGTTAAATATTTTTTCAATAATTCACTTGCGCGTAGGGGTCTTTAGCAATGGATGGAAACTGGAGGACACGGAGAAAACGCATGAGGTTGGACAAGCAATTCTACTCCTTGCCACGCACAACCGGGGATTCAAAACCCCTCCAGTTGACTCAATGACAGGCTTTATGATATAGCGTGCGCAAGCTAACCATTCAGCCATCCACACACACATACACCCCCGGCGCCCCCTATCATGTGTTGGAAATATTGGTTAGAAAATAAAAGTTGTATCTTTCTGTCCATTTTATTGGATCTGAGCAGTGGATATAATTACATACATGTACAATAAAGAAATACATCCTAGCTTACTTGTAAATAATCTATATACAATGTACAACTTAGCTATAATAACAATGACACATTAAATGCATGTCTCACTAACAACCTATACAGAGAGAGAGAAAGAGAAATGGGGTTTAACGTCCACTCGAAACAAACTAGGTCATTTTGGGACCAACGAGGGTTTTCAATTTTTATTTCAATAATTCGCTATTGCGGAGGGGTCTTTAGCAGTGGGAGGAAACCGGAGTGCTCGGAGGATACCCACGAGGTTGAGAAGGCTCCCCTATCTCCATGTGTCATACGCTCACACCAGGGCTCGAAACCACAGCCGCAAAGCCAGAGGTGACCAGCTAGCTAGAGGTCAATGCGCAGCACTCTAGACCCCCCAGCCCCAACAACCAATACAATAAATAAAGAAAAAATATTACTAATACTAATATAGACATTAGCATGGGTTACCCTAGCTACCCCATTAAAAATAATTGGGAATTGGAGAATTCAGTTTGAACTATAATTGTATGACAATTTTATATTTTTATTGACACGTCTACAAGGAAGGAATATTAGAAAACTAAATTAGATCCAACTTAGAGATATAAGAAAGGCTGTAAGTATGATTGTCAAAAATCCCATCAGTCCCATTACATGACAGTTCCTTAAACAATTACATACATGTACATGTACGTAAATTAAAAAATAGTTTACAAATGACTTAAAATCAAAACAAATAATTAAATTCTTCACAGATACAATGTTAAAAACCATTCCACATGATTGAAAATCAGCTAACAAAGATTATATGGAATATAAACCGTCCTTCATGTTTAAGGGGAGCTTTTGCTCATGAGGCACGTCGGCTTTCCTTCGAAGGAGTCATTAAAGACCCCTGCAAATAAGCTAAATCGCTCTCATAAATATTGAGATTAAAAACTACTTTCAGTTTTTGTTTACTTTTACACTGCATATATTCAAGGTACATGTATCAGAAGCTTTTTATGGTTCCTTCACAACAATTTTATAAACGTGAAAGGGCCTTTAGCAGTGGGAGGAAACCTGAGGACAGGCAACCATACTCCTTGCCACGTACAACAGAGGATTTGAAACCAGGCCAGTTGACTCAATGACAGGCTTTATGATACAACGTGCTCATGCTAACCATTCAGCCATCTACATGTAACCCCCTAAACGTGAAGGACTGGAATAACTGTTTTTGTCTGTGTAAATCAATTCCCTGGGCTAATTAACTGTATAATTCGACATTAAAAGTTTTAATATTTATTAAAATATATAAGTGACGTTACCCTTTGATGTTGGCGTACCATTATTTCAAATAATGTACGGGCAACTTCCCAATCGTACATTATCAAATATTAGATTCGAGTGACGTATTTGACTGTAAATGCATGTGCGGAGTGTCTATAGTTAAAGTTGTTTAATGCTCTCAAGCTTAAGACATTGCGTAATATATTGTAAAAACACTCGGACCTCACGGTCCTCTTGTTACAATATCTCTCGACAATTAAACTACACTTAATGGACAAGAGGAAAATAACATTGTAGCACTTCCATACAATATTCACACAAATAACAATGAAAAGGAAATATTTACTTTCAGGAGGTTTAAAATCTTCTACACTGTATTTCTTAAAATAACTTAAAAAATATCTAAAATATAGATGTATAACCATAATTTATACTAAATAATTATTCATCACATCATGCATTAAAATTTGCACTGTAACCCAGGTATGATTTTATCTTGTGTAATTGGCACTAATTTCTTTCACATTTGTTTAATATAAAATCTTTGTTTAAAAATTTGTAAAAACATTCAAAATCACCATAAAGCATTTAATTTGAACTTGTGTGTTCAGTTTAAAGCTGACCATTCAATTTTGATAATAAGTGTACGATTCACTTGTTTAATTTCTCAATCACTGTTGAAAAAAACCCACCCCAATTAAATAATGTGTATTGATTGATTTATGGTTATTTTAAACAGTTTTAAAAAAATATTTAAAACAAAGATTTGAAATGTGAAAGGAATTAGTGCCAGATACACAAGATTAAATGATACCAGGTCCCGAGTTCACAAAGCATTCTCAGACTTAAGTTAAGAATTTACTCAACTTACAATCCCTGTTTATCAGAAATATCTTTGATCCAGAAACACAAAACTTTGCACGTAGTTTCTTATTGATGTATTTAATATATTAAAACAACAAACGTTTAAATAAAGGGCTATATTTTAGTTCACATAAGGCGAACAATTTTGAGTAAATTCTTAACTTAAGCCTGAGAATGTTTTGTGAACTTGGAACCTGGGAAACAGTGTTGTAGCTTTAATGAAAGTAGTACTAAGTTTTAATCTAGAAATAATTTCATCATGCAATTAAATTTTTTAGCCTTGACGAAAGTATAACTAAGTTTTAATCAAGCCTGGAAATAAGGCACCTGTCACTGACAATGTCAGGCACAGATTCAGGCTTTGTCAGGCACAGCACCATTATTTCCAGGCCTGGTTTTAATCTAGAAAGAATCACATCATGCATTAAAATTCGTGGCTTTGATGAAAGTAGTACTAAGTTTTAACCTAGAGTTCGAACGTGTAGATGTAGTGCTACTCTCCCTTGAATTTTCATCGTTATCTAGCTGACGACTCAGACGTGTAATCCGCCTAGGGGTAGACAACCCAGTATCCTGTTCATTATGTGACGAATCACTGGATAACGGAGATTGAGATCTATACGCTCTAGAATTATTCACCGTGTTTTTTAGACTTTTCTTAAGAGATAAACAATCTGGGGATATCAACATGGGTATGGCACTATAGTTATCACTAGCCGTTACATTACACATCGTAGTTGGATTGAACAAGTTTTTCTTAGCGCTGACATTCGTTTCATAGCTAGATTCAATTCTACGTCGGAAACTCCGTGTTTCGGGCGAGCTTTGCTGCGAATCTTCATCCAGCTGGTTATGTGGATCCGGCTTCACTTGTAAAGGACTACTTTGTCTTGTTCTTCCTCCCAGAGATGTTTTCGAACCACTCAAACTGCCTTTCGGTTTCGATGAGAAACCATGAGAATCGGCTTCACAAGCTTTCTTCACGGGGGTTACGTTAGTTAAACCATGCCGGGAGTTACAGCGTAATCGCGTACTAGCACTTGAACCATTTTGAACAAAGAAAGCTTCAATCTTTGGTTGCATCTTATCTGTTAATCCATTTAATCGCTTTAATTTGCCCCTTGTTTTCAGAATTCTACTCTGCACTTTGTCTTTGATAATTTCATCTATGCGTAAGTTGGGTTTGGATAATAAACCACATAGTTCACTTTTCACTTTAAATGACTGTTTCTTCGACATAGGAGTTGAGATTTTATTTTTAGAACTTGTGTTCTTGTCTTTAGAACTTGAACTTTTATCTTTAAAAGTTGAATTTAGGACTTTCTCTTTAGAAGCTGAATTTGAGTTTTTATCTTTAGAATTTAGGATTTTCTCTTTCGAAGTTGAATTTGAGTTTTTATCTTTAGAATTTAGGACTTTCTCTTTCGAAGCTGAATTTGAGTTTTTATCTTTAGAATTGTCGACTTTCTCTTTAGAAGCTGAATTTGAGCTTCTATCTTTAGAATTGTCGACTTTGTCTTTCGAAGTTGAATTTTTATCTTTAGAATTTAGGACTTTGTCTTTAGAGGTTGAATTTAAGTTTTTAACTTTAGAAGTTGAATTTGTGTTTTTGTCTCTAGAAGGTGAATCCTTGACCTTATCTTTAGAATTTGTATTTTTATCGTTAATTAATATTTGGGAATCACTGTCTTTTGCTTTATAATCTACACTTACAACTTTCACTTTACACACAGTATCTTTATTTTTACTATTTCTCAACTCTTTAGCGTCTTCGACACTCGTAGCTCTAGACTCTTCTTCACCGCACGTTTTCCTCTTAAGAGATTTTTCAATCGATTTAGCACTTATAACTGCAGTATTATTGTCTACTTTCGTTTTATTAATAACAACAGTCGATTTAAAAACGATCTCCTCGTCTTTAGCAGGAGAGCGAGGAGATCTCTTGTCTTTTGATCGTAACAATTTAGTCTTTGTTTTCTTGTATGATTTTGAGAGACTATCACGACCAGGTCTGTTCAATTCAGGTTTTAAATCAGGCATTGGCTTTTTATTTTTGGAATCTTCACTTCCATCATTATCCCCCTTAACAAGCGTTCCTTTAGCAAAGTCACGTCTACGGGTTCCGATATCTTCCATTTCAAGAACGGGTGGTTCATCAGCCTCGATATCACCGTCATTATCAGAAAATTCGGTTTTAACCGATACCGACGGTAATGGATCAGTGTCTAATTTGTCGAGACCAGATGGTATTCGTAAGGCTAAACGTTTAGAATAAATAGGACCACTATGTTCACTGCGTTCATCATCCGTCGTCATGGATTCAAGATCCGAACACGGCGTTAATGTAGGTGGCAAATTCGGTAATGGGTTTATATTTTGGGCTAGGTACACGTTAAAATCCTTATATTTCTTCACAGTTTTCTGAATTTCTTTAGCAGACAAGTTTAATTTAGAGTCCGTCAAATAAATATTAGCTGCCATAAACACTTTTTCTTGAATTTTCAGAAACTGACGTTTCATTTTCTCTCTCCTGTTTACCATGTAACAAAGGTTTCTCACCTGTAAATGAATGAAGAAAATCAATCAAAAACCAAATATAAGCGAAAACGTTTTGAAATCAAAAATGTAACCCAGGAAGGAAGAGAGAGAGAAAGAGATAAATGGGGTTTAATGTCCACTCAACACAACTGGGTCAATTCGGGACTAACATATGGTTTAATTTTATTTCAATAATTCCCTTGCGCGTCTTTAGAAGTGGGAGGAACCGGAGTGCTTTGAGGAAACCCACATGGTTGAGAAGGTGCCCCTTTCTCCATGCCACATACGCTCCATCAGGGCTCGAAACCACAGTCGAAAGCCAGAGGTGGGCGGCCAGCTAGAGGTCAAAGCGCTGCACTCTAGACCACTAGGCTATCCCAACCCCCCTCCAAATCTAAAAGATTAGGCTAACTGGGCATATGTAGGAAAGTTTGTCCTGACAATGTCAATTCTGCCAACTTTTTTTGCAAATTCCAAGGGTTCTTTAACATGCCAGAGGTTGGATAGGCGAATGGTTAGTACAAGCGCGCTGTATCAAAGCCTGTCATTGAGTTAACTGGTGTGGTTTCAAATCCTAGGCTGTACTTGACCAGGAGTCGGGTTACCTGTCTAACCTCGTGGGTTTTCTTCGGGTACCCCGGTTTCCTCACACTGCTTGAGAAATAAATAAAATTGAAACAAAATGTTAGTCCGGAGAGATGACCTTGTTCATGTCAAGTAGATGTTAAACCTCATTTCTCTCTCTCTCTATCTCTCTTTTACATGCACAGGATTGTGTACACAGGGAGAGAGAGAGAGAAATGGGGTTTAACGTCCACTCTACACAAACTAGGTCATTTCGGGACTAACATATGGTTTTCAATTTTCATTTCAATAATTAACTTTTGCATAGGGGTCTTTAGCGGTTGGAGGAGACCGGAGTGCTGTGTACACAGGACTTGCGTCTTTTGTCCAATTTAAAGAACAAGACAATGTTGTTTGCCAGGTCATCCATCCTATAATACTGATAGTGGATAGTTGGTTGGAGATAATTCTCGGCCAACACTTGAATAGATCCCAGGACCTCCTGTGACGTCTGTGACAAGTCTGCATCTTCCATGAGCCACATATATCAAAAAGAAACGTATAAAATAACGAACCCGCTCTAGATCTTGTCGTAAATGAACGAACATCTTCATTCGAGCAACTAAGCTATCTTCTTGTTGTTTCTCCAATCTGTCAGCTTCTTCAGTTTTTGGCATTAATAATGGATGATTAAAATTGGCCTGGAAAATGGAGAATATAATGAATGAAGTGGGGTTTAAAGGACAATATTGGTGCCAGTCATTATCACATATGTGATAGAGCGTGTTAAACACATTCCATATATACTTTTAACGCAGAGGTCATTGGTACCATAGCTGAGTATTACACGCTACCCGAATCAACAGTGACGTAACAAAACGGAAAACACGGCCAAATTTCTGCTCACTAATAATTCCTTCGAAGACCAACAGTTGTTATATGGGACTGTAAGAGGATATCTGACAATTCAATAAAGTAATTTATGAACTTGTGTATTAAATCCAGAAAAAATTGTTGATTACATAGAGGGGGGGGGGGGAGATGACAGTATACATGTACAGCATTCTTGGAAAAGATAGTTTGGCTAGAAATGAAGAGAAAAATTTTACCCTTCTTTTTAATTTCCAATATACTGTGACGACATCAGCAATATCGACATCCACTTGTAGTGTATTAGCTGCTTCTGCTACATCAACAAATCCACTAAAATCATCCTCTATTTCCTTCAATCTACATAGAAAAAAGGATTCATGTCTACATTGCAAGAATATAATCTAGCGATTCCAAAACCAACTGCATGAGTTTTTTGTATGCATGCATGTTAAATGGACAATAACACTCTGGCTGTCTTGACAGGTCCAGAATAAATACCATCCAAATTGTGATAATTATTATTACACCATAGACTAGGGTGTGTGTGTGTGTGTGTGTGTGTGTATTGGGATGGCTTGTGGCTGTGGTTTCGAGCCCTGGTGTGAGCGTTTGTGGCATGGAGATAGGGGTGCCTTCTCAACCTTGTGGGTTTCCTCCGGGCACTCCGGTTAACTCCCACTGCCAAAGACCCCTACGCGCAAGCAAATTATTGAAATAAAATTAAAAACCATGTTAGTCTCGATATGACCTAGTTGTGTTGAGTGGACGTAAACTCTCTCTCTCTCTCCCTCTCTCTCTCTCCCTCTCTCTCCCCCCTCCCTCTCTCTCCTCCCCCTCCCTCCCTCCCCCTCTCTCTCTCTCTCTCTCTCTCTCTCTCTCCATAGACTAGAGTACACCTTCGTAGTATACTATCAAAGTTCTTACTTTTTGGCACGTATGTTAGCAATTTCTTCTTTAGTTAAGTCCTTTCTAGGGGTAGAGCCATCTTTCCGTGGAGATTTTGGAGAGCGAGGTGATCGAGGAGATTTGGGTGAAGACGGTGAATCACAACCCGATTCCCCACCATTTCGAGTATGTTTTGGACAAAATGCCTGAAAATACAATAGACAATGATACTTTTAACACATAGAAAGATAAATTCAAACTAATACTTTATTTCAGACTTGTTAATCAATACCATAATCTAAATTATTACTTGTTAATTAAGAAGTCAATTAAGTGAATGGATCCAGGGGCCAGCAGTAAGCGTCCATTGCGCTGTACAGTCCCGGGCCTGTTATGGTACAGGCTTCACTAAAATGATTCACAGAAAAGATGTAACAAAAAAAATGCGACCAATGGTCAATCAACTTGCTTCTCAGCTACAATAAAAGTCATACCATAAATCCAAGTAGTAGAAAAATCGGTAATCTATTACTGATACGAACTTGAAGCAAATATGTGAATTAAATATAGAAAATTATTTGCCCGAGTCAACTTGATTCTGGGGATTATGTTCTAAGTATGTACAATAAATGAAAGAAAGGTAGAACAGGGCGATTCTTCCAGTTATCCCAAGACTAGTTTTGTTCGTATCGAACTCTTCAGACTGGTTAGACTCAAAATTGAAGTTCTATTTATACTATTCGGGGATCCCGGTAAGAGAATTTACTGGGGTTAGTATTTGGGGGGGGGGGGGGGGGGGGGGTTTACAATATATGAAAGCCAAACCATAAACAAGTGATGTCTTTCTGTATTGTTCTCATCCAAAAAAGAGAAGAAACCCTGGGTATAATTTTCAGCAATATTAGCTAAATATTATTCTGTACCATCCTCTAGCCAGGGATGTGGTAAAAAAATATAAACAGAAGCTTCCCTTCCCCTACTACATTCTCGACTGTCAGTTGCTTGAGAGTTGCCTTCCCCTCCTACATTCTCTACTGTCAGTTGCTTGAGAGTTGCCTTCCCCTCCTACATTTTTGGCTCTCAGTTGCTTGAGAGTTGCCCTCTCCTCCTACATTATCGACTGTCAGTTGATTGAGAGTTGCCCTCTCCTCCTACACTTTCTACTGTCAGTTGCTCGAGAGCTGCCTTCCCCTCCTACACTTTCTACTGTCAGTTGCTTGAGAGCTCCCCTCCTACCTCCTACATTATCGACTGTCAGTTGCTTGAGAGTTGCCCTCCCGTCCTACATTATCGACTGTCAGTTGCTGGAGAGTTGCCCTCCCCTCCTACATTTTTGGCTGTCAGTTGCTTGAGAGTTGCCTTCCCCTCCTACACATTTTCGACTGTCAGTTGCTTGAGAGCTCCCCTCCTACCTCCTACATTTTTGGCTGTCAGTTGCTTGAGAGTTGCCCTCCCGTCCTACATTTTTGGCTGTCAGTTGCTTGAGAGCTCCCTCCCGTCCTACATTTTTGGCTATCAGTTGCTTGAGAGCTCCCCTCCTACCTCCTACATTTTCTACTGTCAGTTGTTTGAGAGCTACCCTCCTACATTTTTGGCTGTCAGTTGCTTGAGAAACAAGATATTTATTTACCCTCAGTTTAACGCCATCTTTTTCAGCAGGATCCAAGATCGTCTTCATATCCATACCGTGATTAAAACCACAAGTTACGTGAAATGCTGTTTTACAAGTACGCACAGAACACTGTATACAAGCTCCAGATCTTTCTTTACATAAACAACAAACTAAAGCCCATCGACTAGCCTAAAAATGTATGTAAATAAATTCTTTTATTTTTATATATACCAAAAGTGAAATTAATGAGAAAGAGAGAAAGAAATGGGATTTAATGTCCACTCGACACAAACTAGGTCATTTTGGGACTAACATATGGTTTAATTTTATTCCAGTGGTAAGAAACCCATGAGTTAGGACAGGCAACCCTACTCCTTGCCAGGTACAACCAGTGATTCAAAACCACAGCAGTTGCCTTAATGACAAGACTTTATGATACAGCGCGCCATAAATGAGAGCAAAGCTGTATAAGGATTGTATCCCACAAGTCACAACTTAACCAATCAAAATATCAGGTTCAATGAATAAATAAATAAAGATCCACTATAACTTTGTTTTATCTACAAGTCATTGGTGCATGTGAATTCAAGAGAGAGAGAGAGAGAGAAATGTGGTTTAAAATCCACTTGACACGAACTAGGTCATTTCGGGACTAACATGTTTTTAAATTTTATTTTAATAATTCGCGCATAGGGGTCTTTAGCAGTGGGAGGAAACCAGAGTGAATTCAAGAACAGATATATACAGATCAAAGAAAAAAAGTACATTTTCCCAACTTACTGGAATTAAAGAAATTTTTGTGATAGGTTCCATCTTTTCAACACAACCAATGCTAACTTCAGGTATCCATAGAGAACAACTGACATGGGCCCATTTAGTACCACTCCTACAACAGACATTATTATTATTATTATTATTTAATACATTTAGTACCACTCCTACAACAGACATTATTATTATTATTATTTAATACATTTAGTACCACTCCTACAACAGACATTATTATTATTATTATTTAATACATTTAGTACCACTCCTACAACAGACATTATTATTATTATTATTTAATACATTTAGTACCACTCCTACAACAGACATTATTATTATTATTATTTAATACATTTAGTACCACTCCTACAATTAAAAACAGAAATAATAGAAATATAGTTAACAATTGAAATAATAGATATATAGTTAACAAGGACAGATGTCTAGTCGTTAGGATGGGACAAAAAAACGAGGTCGCTTGTACACATTGGCATGCACATAAAAGATCCCTTGGCAGTCGGAATTCGATATACATGTAAGAGTAGGCTGTAGCGCTGCTGCCGAGGAAAATTTTCCCTCATAACATAACAGTAGGACGTTAAACCCCATTTCATTTCATATAACAGAAATATAGTTAACAATTGAAATTAAATGAAATGGGGTTTAACGTCCTACTGTTATGCATCTAACCTTGGCTAATGGAAGACAGGCATACTTTATACAGTGTGTTATGAATTTTGCCCGGGAAGCGGCGCTACGACCAACTCTTATATCGAATTCCAACCGCCAAGGGATCTTTAACGAGTGCACTTCAATGGAACACTGCCAAGGGATCTTTAATGAGTGCACTACAATGGATCACAATGCATATAATGTAATATGATTGTATATAAACTGATTCACATACAATTCATTTCCGTCTTTACTCTAATTACAAATCAGTTATGTTCGCCGAATACGCATCAAGTCTCAAAAGAATGTCAATCTCAGGGGTCTGGTTATTCCAGCCTACATAGTATTTATTGCGTACGTTCTCCAGGTAAGAATATTCGTTACTGTATAGCCTTGTTCTTCAAGTCCCATGTTAAAAATGCGCCCGAAACATTTTATTGTACACAGTTCGTGTACCAATGGTAAAAATTTCGTTTTGTCTTAAATATTGAATATCAGAGGCCTACCTTTTCCTGGTAAGATCACAACATCAATGTTGATTTAAATTAACAAATAATTTATGATTTCAATGTCGAAGATTGGGATGATACTGAGATAGAGACTTAGCTACTTTAAGAAAAATTACCTGGTACTTTTCATGGCTCCTTTTAGATTAGGACAAAGTAAACAGGTAGGTTTAACACCAAGAGCACATGCACGACATAAATAACTTCCTTCAGGTATAGTCTGTATACCATAACATGCCTAGAAAATATATATTATATATACTCAACACTTGGTTACGATTAGTACAGAAATGAGTTTTACAGACAAAAACTGGCCCCGAGTTCACAAAGCATTCTCTGACTTAAGTTGAGAATTTGCTCAACTTTTAATCACTGTTTATGAAAAATATCTTTGATGCAGACACACAAAACTTTGCACAGAGTTTCTTATTGGTGTATTTGATACATTAAAACTACAAAAGTTTTGTACAAGGTTATATTTTAGTTAGAATAAGGTGAACAAATTTGAGTAAATTCTCAATTAAGTCTAAGAATGCTTTGTGAACTCAGGGCCTGGTTTCATACAAATGGCTACGGTAAACTTCTTGAGGGAAGACAATCTTGAAAACAAAGCCCAAATCTCGGAGAATTCAAGGCTCTTCATAAAAAAAAAACCTACCCTAGCTCCCCCAATTCAAGTACCGTCGACACGAAACTTGATGCATCGATTGTCAGACTTTGAATCATATATTTGATGTCACAATTGTAAAATGGCTGCAATGACATGATGTAGTTGATACCTGGTTCCTACCATCTTCAATAGAAGGTTTGATCTCGCTTTAACTACATACATCTTATCAAGCCCTTCACGTAATACTCGGTATATTTCGGCACTATGTTTGATTGGGTATAAGCCCAGCTTGTGATCCAAAAAGATTCCTTGATCGTCGCGAATAACATGTCTACCTGTGATAATCGAGTTACAATGTTCAAGGTTTGCCCAATGTCAAGGTTTCTGTGGGGTTCGCTACATCACGATCTCTGATTGGATGCTACTGTTCACATGTCTGCAGTTAACATAGCTATAATACCGGGAATAGTAAAGTAAACCAGCAACGGCCAGATGTTCTACATGGATTAGTACAAGTCTCAGTGCGAAAAAACCCAATCGGTCATTAACATATGGTTAATCATATTTTAGAATTATGTGCCTCTTGAAATACAGTGTAAATAAAACAAATATATCTTCTTTGAACTAGTTTTTTTTTCTATTCAGTTGTCAAAGACACAGCATGTCAATTTTTGTGTTGTTTTTTTATATTGTTTAGCACCAGAGGTCTTGGAATTCGTCTATTATTGACACTACACCAATTAAAAGATGTGGATTTAAATTGTTGGAAGTCAAAAAGAGGGCCTTATCAATTGTAATCCTGTAATACAAAATGAAGCTATCACAACTACTGTCTACACCATGGTAAATAATAAACGGATTTCTTCGATTATGAACAAACTAGTTAACTTTGGTTATTATAAACTTACCTGTGTGTTTGAAATCAACTCCCGTTAACTAAAATTCATTGCACAACTAATTATCATAACCATGAAAACACGTACTCTCTTGAAAAGTTGAAATCCAACAAACTTTTGGCTAAGAAAAATATCAATATGGAAGCTAAGTAATGTCACGCATGGGAGAAACCATTATTTACCATGGTGTAGACAGTAGTTGTGATAGCTTCATTTTGTATTACAGGATTATAGAAATTATAGGAATTTGATTTATTTTTTTACCTGATGCACACAAATATCACAGTTATCACAAAATACCATTTCATTACCATCTTCACTATCAGGCTAAAACAAAACAAAACATAACATAATTACTTTATTAATTCTATACATTATAGTCAACCAACACTAATAATATAAATCATTGTGAAAAATATAATTACTTCTGTATTATTTTTATACATTATAGTCAACCAACACTAATAATATAAATCATTGTGAAAAATATAATTACTTCTGTATTATTTTTATACATTATAGTCAAGCAACACTAATAATATAAATCATTGTGAAAAATATAATTACTTCTGTATTATTTTTATACATTATAGTCAACCAACACTAATAATATAAATCATTGTGAAAAATACAGGGGGGGGGGGGGGGGCTCAATAATTCGGCCGCAAGTACTCTTTTATTCAGGTTATTGCGTCCCCTGGACCCTTGCCTATAGGGACTTAGTATGGAAGCCCCCCGATCAAGAATTGCTTTCACCGGTCCTCGATTAATACCATTACCAAAGGACATAGCTTTCAACGATTCCCCTCAGGCCAGTTAGGATTTTTCAGAACTATCATCCACCATACCCTATTCTGTAAATTTCTGCTTACACATAATGGCATTGCTTAAGCTGTCATGCATGTGACCTCTTCCGGGGGGCATTTATCATATCTTTTTGTCTTATTAGCGTTCAGATTGCAGAAAATGGTTGTATTTTAATGACCGGACTCCCTTGCTGTTCTCAGTCATTAATAACACAGTGGGGAGAAACCGGAGTGCCCGGAGGAAACCCATGAGGTTGAGAAGGCGTCCCTATCTCCATGCCACATACGCTCACACCGGGGCTCGAAACCACAGCCGTAAGCCAGAGGTGGCCGGCCAGCTGGAGGTCGAAGCGCGACACTCTAGTCCACTAGGCCATCCCAACCCCCTGTTAATTATAAGACTTACAGAACGACAAACATCACAAACAACATCTTCATCATACTCGATACCCAATCCTTCTTCACTCTTAATGATAGTATTCATACTCTTATGGCACTAAAATACAAATAGATTTAACACATCAATATTAACCATACAACATTCAACAATTAAATCTGCCAATTGCAGGTCCTTCTTTAGGTATGAAATGTTATCAAAATTATTAATAAACTATTCGTTAACTTATTCAGACCATAATCAACTCTAAATGTCATTGCTATCTTACGATATTTACATATGACACTAAAATTCAAATCAATTTAACACATTAATATTAAACATACATCATTCAACAGTTAAATCTGCCAATGGGCATCCTCACTGAAGGAATTCACACTAGGTGTCGCTAGTAAAAACTCGGTTCCACGTGACTTTATTGGCGGGCGAAATTTCCCTCATAGCACACTGCATGGCATATGCCTGTCTTCCTTAGCCCTGCTTAGGAGCAGACAGGGCTCTATAAAAGTTGAATGTGCCTGCGCACACACCCTTTAAAATGTGCCTGCAGGGTCATACATACTCAAAAGGAGAGTATTCAATTTGCGCAGGTATAATTCAGATACTGGCAAGAGTTGTTTCCCTTGAGGATGACAAGATATTCCTGCACCGTAACTAATTCTTTGTTTTACATAATTTACGTGATGTAGTAATAATTCTAATAAAAGTTTTGTTTTAAATGTAGCTGAAAATTTTTTTTTGAAGCAAATGTGCCTGCGCACGCCATGCGCTTAAATATCGATGTCTGGGAGCAGAACAGTAGGACGTTAAACCCCATTTCATTTCATTTCACAAAATTTTACTTACCTGATTTTCTAGTTCCTCCATGATTCTCTCCATAGTCCATTCATGTATTAATGGTAAACCTGAAAATCAATCATACAAATTCTAAAACATTCTATTTAAGAGAAACTAAATTCTAAGGTTAATGAAAAGGCACCTCTTCCCACCATGTCCAGACACTGTCCAACAGTATAAAGTCCCTTAAATAAAGAATCTATAATCAGCCATGACGTGCTCTTATGCAACGTAGAAAATCAGAACATAAAAACGAAATGTAATAAAGATAAAATTTGAAATAAGATTGGAGATTAAACTGGGGAAAGATAAACCCAACAGAAGAAACATGAGACAAAACAATTAGACTCCAATGTGGTTGAAATCAATTCACAAAAATATTATTTTTCTTTAGTGTGAGAGGAATATAGTAAATTGTAGATAATGCCACAGGTGCTATATGTTATGGCCCTTCATCAATTAAAAAATCTAGTGGATGCTCCAGAGGTTTAAGTTATTATCCGATTGACCTTAAATTCATACACAGTGTTTAAGGTTATGAGACGAAGAAGCCTGTTGATTTTCAGCGATTTCCTATAATTACTGTCAAAGTTACGGCCATTCAAAAACTCTTGTTTGTCGTATATAACAGCTAACTGACCACTTACTTAGTTCCTCACGTTCATCGTTCACAGTTTCCAGCCAGCACACATCCAAATCATCTAAATCATACCGTACCACTAATTCAGAAAGTTGGTTCATTCCTGTCAATTCATGACATCCCTGCCGATAGCTCTCGTCTTGTACAGCATGTAGAAATTTTCGAGGTCTAAAATACATAAATGCACTATTTTAAACAAGTATCATTAATATATTCCAATCAATTCAGTCTTCTTCAAAAATGTGGGGGTTGGGATGGCCAAGTGGTCTAGAGTGCTGCTCTTCGATCTCTAGCTGGCCGGCGACCTCTGGCTTGCGGCTGTGGTTTCGAGCCCTGGTGTGAGCGTATGTGGCATGGAGATAGGGGTGCCTTCTCAACCTCGTGGGTTTCCTCTGGACACTCCTATTTCCTCCCAGTGCTGCTAAAAAACCCTCAGGCAAGCGAGTTATTGAAAAAAATTAAACCATATGTTGGTCCCGAAATGACCTAGTTGTGTTGAGTGGACGTTAAACCCCATTTTTCTTCAAAAATATTTATTGGTATAGTATAAACAGGAAAAATAGTAGAAATGGAAAAAGAAAATTAACGATATCGCCCCCCTGGTGGAAGTTGACGTAACCTCCTCCCCCAAAGATGAATATGCACCAATATATACTCACATTTTAAAATCACCATTTTTGCATTTTTCTCTTATTTCTCTGAAAAAATAGGAGATAAAAGATATTCAAGAAAATGGTATAATTAGTACGCTATGCCATTTCCCACACATAGATTATATCCTAATGTTATATCACACAATAAAAAGAAATAAACTTAATTTCTAAATTAATGATTTTCAATTCAAGTTTTCAACCTTAACAATCCGTTAACTTTAATGGAGAGAAAGATTTTTGCTAAAATAAAAGGCCCCAAACATTCTGTGGTGCAAATTTTTCCTACAGATTTATGCTAGTACTCTAAAGTGTTTTCTGTAGTAAATTTAACAAACAACAGGTTACCAAGATATAGGTCCATTAGAGTTTAACGGATCGTTAAAATAACTTAGTTTTGAGCCACCAACCCTTAGAGTATACAGGTCACAATTATATGGAATACAAATTACTGCTTATACCAAGATACTCGATCAAATTGGTTTCCTTTCCTTTGTCGTAACACGATTAATAAATACAAGGTGGCTTTTCACGTAGGATTATTGACGAAACTATTCAAATATGGTGGCAGTTACTGTTTGCCAACATCGTGTCAGTATTATCTGTTTGGCATCAACGGTATGACAGATAAATACCGCTAATTTTACGTTTCAAATTACACCGAGTTCTATCGTGTCGCGCGTCTATTGTGGTACACGATAGCGAATGCCACACCGAGTTATTTATCGTGGCAATATCGCAGAAATTTTCAACAAAAAACATTACGATAATCAAGTTTTATCAAAGAGACTCGACGGACGTACTGTAGCTGAGCGAGGTTTCGACTAGGCTTATACAATTAAAACTATTATGCCAACATAACAATAGCCTTACATGACTTTAGGTTCGTTTAATATAGCCAGATCATTAACAGGAACCTGTACACCTTTCTCCCAATCTTGGCGCCATGTATCAGCTATTAACAAATAATCATCATTCTGTAGTTGTTCCGAATCAGCAAGTTTCATAGCACTAATCAGATCTTTACGATACAGCTAGAAAAGACACAACAGAATCAAAGAAGACGAATAAATAAACAAACACACATCAAATAAATTAAAATGGTAATCAAATAGCATTCGGAATCAAATGACAATTAAAACAAAAATTATGATAATGTCAAACGAAGACAAAATCTGGTCTACAGAGATGATCCTTCATTGTTAATGCTAATTAAATGCTATTTATGGTACATCTTGATGAATTACTACATGAGTATTGTAGATTATGTATATTCATAAAGAACAAAAGAGAGAGAGAAATGGGGTTTAAAGTCCACTCAACACAACAAGGTCATTTCGGGACTAACATATGTTTTTTTTAAAATTTCATTTCAATAATTTGCTTGCGCGTAGGGGTCATAGCAGTGTGAGGAAACCCACGAGGTTGAGAAGGCGCCCTATCTCCAAGCCACATACACTCACACCAGGCATCGAAACCACAGCCGCAAGCCAGAGGTCGAAGCGCGGCACTCTAGACCACAAGGCCATACCAACCCCCCCAATAAAGAACAAGATTGCTCAACTGGACATATCCTCAGACTTCTTTTCTTTATCATTTAATACTTTTGAGGGGTCAGATGGGTGAATGGTTAGCGTGCCCGCTGTATCATAAAACCTGTCATTGAGCCAACTGGCGTAGTTTCGAATTCCCGGTTGTACGTGACAATTAGGATTAGGGTCGCCTGTCCAACCTCATCGGTTTTCTCTAGGTCCTCCGGTTTCCTCCTACTGCTAAAAAGTAAAGACCCCTATGCCCATTTCTCTCTCTCTATATATATATATATCATTTAATACTTTTATTGTTGGCGGTACTAAATAAAGCTATTTCACACACACAACTAACTCTATCCTCCCTGGGGCAGTATTTATAAAAATTCTTAGAGTTTCCATAACTTTTACTCTATAAGACTTCCTGAAACAACATTTAGTTAAAAGTTACTCTTTAGAAATACATGTATTTATAAAGGGTCTTAGAGTTACTTTTAACTATATAGATGCCGAACTAAATTTGTCACAAAAAGAATTCCACCCATGTCCATTCAATATCTCTTTATCAACTCGTCATTGTTGTACTCCACTAAGAAATCTCTTCTTGTTTTAAACTCTCTTAGGTGGCGTACACAGACGACCATTTTAACCAAGATAAGAGTACTTTTAAAAAGTAAGGAGTGCTACAGGCAGCTACAGGAGGACTCCTAAATATGTGTCATAGTTAGGAGTAATTCTTAAAGTAAAATATTTTATAAATAGGTCTTAGGAAAATCTACAAAGTTAGGAGTAAATTTTGACAGTTTTATAAATACCTCCTGATCTACTTCAGTAGGGGGATCACGGTGGCTAAGTGGATAAGGTGCTGGTTCGCTAGCCTGTAGGTCGAGTGTTCGATCCCTGCATTGGCCGAGAAAATTCATCTCGATTTTCCGACGTGATTTCCCATTGTCAGTGATGCAGAAGGAGGGCCTGACAAGGACAGCTGCCTAGCCGTTCGGATGGGACGGAAAACCGAGGTCCCGTGTACACATTGGAGTGCACGTAAAAGATCCCTTGGCAGTTGGAATTTCCCTCATAGCACACTGTATGGCATATGCCCGTCTTCAATAAGCTCAGGTTAAGTGCATAACAGTAGGACGTTAAACCCCATTTCATTCATTCATTCATACTTCAGTAGAGTGTGAGTATCTTACCTCGGCTGGTTTGTTCTGGGGCGTGAAACTGAATGATGGACTACGTAATCCATTTGGACCATGTTTACTAACTGGTGCTTAAAAAGTAAAATCATTTCAATTATCAATCAAAATTACCATGTTATAAGATTAATTTTAATATAAAATCTTTAAAAAACACAACACAATTTATATGGAAATAACAATCACTGGTTTATATATATATATAGCATGACGTTTCGACAAGTGTTCTCTTATCGTTATCAAGCACAAATTGTGTTGTGTTTTTTAATGTATTCAATCGCTAAATGCAACTCAAGGATTATAAAATCTTTAATACTGGTACATGTATAAAATATGTGCACATGTAGGCCTATGAGCTCTACAGCACTCAAATCAACCACAGAAAAGCTTGGCATTGATTGTGAATCAACAATGCTACTAAATCTCTAGGTAACTTACAAATATCCTGATAAACCTTTCAATATCACTTATAATGACTGGAATTAGGTCAAAACAATAATACAAAGTTTTGCTCTAAATAATGTTCCCTGATATAATTTAGTATGTTGTTACAAAGGATCAATTCTTTATATTCAAAAAAATAAATGTCCTAATTACTGAATGTTATGAGTATGACTTAAATTATTTCATGGATCAACTTCAATTATGGCTTTCACCGGTCACATAAACTCTCATGTGAGAGAACACAAATAATTTTGAGAGATTTTATAATACTCCAAAAAGATAATGAAAATTTAATATAACTGGGACCACAAAACATATCTAAAAAACCCAGATTAATTGACACTTTAAAGATACATTATGTGAGATTAGATAAAGAGATGACAGTTCTCGCTATAATAGTTAAAAACTAGATAATATAAAGGTAATTTGTTGAAAATTTCAGTCTAATTGATCTACTGAGAGTATGAACCAAGATATCAGCTTTGGAAATTTCTGCCTAGCCTTGTTCATCATTACTTTAGTCTTGTCGCTATGTTTGTCTTTTGTGTAAATCATATGTGGTGCAGTCCCCCTGCACTTACTATTAAGTTAGAACATAAAGCATAGCCTTGATTATCCATTGTTTTGACTTAATTATCAATTAAGCAGCATATATTATAGGAATCTAATCTAGTCGATATCGAACACCTTTTTTTAACGGATTATAAAAATCATGGTTTAATGTGCTACTGCTAATTACTTGGAGTCGGATTATGAACCACATACATGTTGTATGTATGGCCAATACTCAAGGTATGATTGTTGTCCATTGTTTTACCGATCGGCTACATTAAACATCAATCAGCTAAAGATGATAAAAACAACAGGATTAACACTGACCCTGACAGACATCAATAGTCAGACTTAACAATCAAACAATAAAATTTTAGATTGGCAGCACAAGCACTAGTGTGAATCGGATTCGGAGATTCGTGTGAATTTCTAGCCCTGGGCCTGACATAGTTAGTAATTATTAATAATTATTACTTTTTTTTGATGGTATATAGTCTTCTTCATCATCATCAGTGCTTAACCTTCTCTTCTTACTGCCTTTGTTTGCCATTTTTACTGAAACAAAAATTTGACAATACATGACATGTACAACTGCTGTCATTTTAAATTATAATACAATTAATAAACACAGTGGATATATAGCCGTAAACGGTACCCTATTTACTAACGCTATTGTACCGTAAATCGCAATGACGTATATATACATCGTGTGTGATTGGTTAAATATTAACTTCCGTTCGACATGCGCAGTTGTGCGACACTTCCGTTCCAAGTTGATATATTCCACAAGAACGGTAACTTCGTCTTTCAAGTTTGGCGCAGAAGCACGGTTTTACGGAAAAAAACGTAAACCACTGACCGTCTTGGTACTTAAATTAAAAACCAAAATCCACAGAAATGAACCCTTGTTTGACCGAAATAGAATAATTTTCTACAATTTACATTTATTATTTTCTTTTCTTTTAAAACTAATTCTCTGGGTTCTTCCGTAGAAATCTCTCTCATACAGATCTTATGTTTACAATGCGTTACTAAAAATAGATCACTCCGACATTGGATTGGTTAATTCAAGCGGGTGAATTTATGTCATTTTTGAGGTATTTATGAAATCATATCTTTATAAATATGGAGTTAAGATTGTAGATTAAGACCTATAACATCGATATAGTGGGTTTCAACATACGTTAATTGGTTGAATTAATTAACTTAGAAATAAAATTTAAGCTGACCCAAATTCCTAAAAAAAAAAATAACACCATCGTACTCAAGAACGACAGATTTTCCATAATCTAATTACGTATTCATGACCATATAAAACGTATTTTGACCAGAGTACTAACCTGGGCGTTCCTTTCGGATGCTGCCATAAATATTCCTGAATGTAGCTATACAAATTTCAAAGTTATAGTCGCTATATTAACTAAATTATTACAAGAAATTTGGAGATGGTCATTTGGCGCCATCATGGCGATAATTTTCACGTTATATCGAGTCACGTGACCGGAAATGAATATCAGTAAAAATTATACAGCAACTGTTTTGTAGCCACGGTTTCGAACGCTCTTTACAATAAATTTTTCATAACGAATACACACAATACATATGCTTATGAATGAGATGAGTACACTTCTACGATGGCGATATCAACATATTATCACAATAAACCACACGTAAACATACAGCCAAGTACAGCTATGAAAGACTGACAAAAATAGTAATTTTTTTAAGTAGGTCAGGTGGAATACCAGACAACTCATCCGAAAGACAACTCATCACAGACAACTCATCCCAATAAAAGACAACACATCCCACTTTGAAAGACAATTCATCCCAAGTCAAAATATAATTCATCCCAAGTCAAAAGACAATTCATCCCAACTTTTAAAAAACACCACTCATTCCAAGTTACAAATAAATATCACAAATTAATCGCTAATATTATATGAATTTTATTACATCAACAATTTATTAAATTATACATTTATATATGAATTTATTACATCAACAATTTATTAAATTATACATTTATGTATGAATTTATTACATCAACAATTTATTAAATATTACACTTTATTATATAAACTAATACATTTATCAACTAATTGATTTTATTATAAAATCAACTTAGGCCATTCATTTAATCTGGCATTCAGTCAGTCGGTCCATATATCCCCCCACATCTTTTCAATAGCTGGTTGGTGCTTAGTTCCTGGTTGGAATAACTTGCTTTGTAGCCAACGTCAGACTCTTAACTTTAGAACAACTCGCTCTTTCGTTTTCGACCCATGGTGATTATATAATTTCCAATTAGCCATGCAGTTATACATGCCGTATGAACCCACAGTAAACGTAAATTAAACTATCAAAACGTATAACTCTCTTTGAAAAGAGTTTTCGGACCTATGTTAGATACTTGTCTGAGCTCGAGGAGTTTTTAGGCCATTCTACTGCCGGCGACTTGATTCCTAAATGGGGAACGAGGGTTTGGCACAGTGGTGGGGTCAAGTGGGGGAGAAACAAGATTACTATTAATTAAAATAGTCGTTTATATAGCGCGATTTATCCAGGATGCCTACTCAAATGCGCCTAGTCGTAAGCTCCCGTGAAAAGAATAGTCTTCAATCCGGATTTAAAGGTGTTCGTATCTTCTCTTTGTATTAGAGGTAGGGATAGATCGTTCCACAAAACAGCAGCAGACTTTATGAATATCCCATCACCGTATGTAGGGACAGAAAGTTGGAGTCAACTGCCTGATCTCAGCTGACGTGTTGGTTTGTACTCTTGTAGCAATTCCTGCTCTGGTTATGGTCGCGGCCGCGGATACTACCCATATTTTGCAAGTGGAAATAGCCCTTTATGACTATTTCCGAGAGTCGTCTGTCCATGTTTATGGAGGCGGCCAGGTAAACTCCCAAGATTTCGATGAAAACCATATTTTAGTGTTACAAAACAATATGATTTAGGTACATAGAACTTAATGAACTCTGCTAATTTTGATAAAACATGATTTTGACTGTCACCTCTCTATAAACTTTTGTCGGGGAACGATCTTATTAAACATCTAATTTATTCAATATGTTCTGTGTACAAGATCCACATGACTTCAAGAGATTATGCACATGCCGTGACGAGATAAGAGACAATTGCAGACATGACCATGTGTGCAAGGGTATATATTGAGGAGTTCCCCGACAGTTAGTAAGCGAGGAGCCGGGGGATCAGAAAGGTTTGGCAGAGGGGCAGAATAGTAAATGTTATATTGTTAGATGTGTTCCTGCACAAGACTAGTTCCTGTAGAAGTTTAGTTGTAGATTAGTTCATGCTGTATTATGTAGATGTGTTCCTGATGTAAATAAATCCTTTATGTACGAAACCGATCTTCTGTTATACACTAATAGTGTTACATTATAGTTTGGTCACAGTTTAAAGTGACCGATGGTCCTATATAATTATATGATTGATTCCGTTGTAATGTCTGTAATGTATGTGTTTTGCTTTCTCGTGTTCCTGTATTGTCGCTTAACTACAGTAAAATGTCGGTAGTGTCAATCTAAAATAGCCGTAGTTAATTTAGTTTGTCTAAATGAAATGGTTCGGTCCCAATCAGGCGGGACAGAGGCTATCGCGATAGGACAAATTGGATCATAAGATCATCATTACATCAAATGTTGCGGAATGTTACATTGGAGTTGCAATTAGATTACAACTGTACACGGGACCTTAGTTTTTCGTACCATCCGAACGGCTATAGTCAACGAAATGAAATAGAACTTAATTAGCGTCCTATTCTTTTTTCTGCTTCATTTGGACAGATGAAGACTGGATAGTCATTGAAAAAAAACAAAGCCAACAATTAATTAACATATTAAAGGGACCGTCCCGAATTGAACAGAGTCTTAAAAATAAAAGTCTGAGTACGTATGGAATTTAAACGCCAAAATATAGAAGAATGGTGTATATACCCCGACTCACAATTTCAGCTCAAAATATTGAGTCATTTGGACGGGAGCGTTAAAACACCTTATACGGACACGTAACCCTTTTAAGATTTCTTGCGTTGGGTGACCCGATAATCGATTCCTGTTCCTTTAGAGGTCCACACGGTGAATGGTCCATGTGCTTTACTTGATAACAAAAAGTAAATTTCACCGACACGTTATTTTTATTTTAAAAAAAGTCTGGTTTTATCCAATCACTACATAATACAGCTTGGGACACTGGACTTTATTTTCAGATAAAGACTGGCGGGTTAAAATTGTTTGAAAGCGTATCACATATATTGTGTTAGTTGCTCGGCCCTACGGTAGAGGATTTTAAGGGATTTTAACACAAAATTAAGCAGTTTTATTCTCAAAAACAATATCGGAATTGGCCCTTTAAAAGGTACAAGACTTTCTTTATAGGGCTGTACTTGCTCTAATCCAGTTCAAAAATTAAGTAGTTTTATTCTCTAAAATAATATCGAGATTGGCCATTTAACTTTTGTGCCAAGTATCTGATTTTTCAAGATTATGCTCGCCTCTAAGAATATACCACCAACGAGAGAGAGAGAGAGAGAGAGAGAGAAGAGAGAGAGAGAGAAATAGGGTTTAACGTCCACTCAACACAACTAGGCCATTTCGGGACCAACACATGGTTCAATTTTATTTCAATAATTCGCTTGCGCGTAGGGGGAAATCTCCATGCCACATACGCTCACACCAGGGCTCGAAACCACATCAGCAAACCAGAGGTGGCCGGTCAGCTAGAGGTCAAAGCGCGGCACTCTAGACCACTAGGCCATCCCACCCCATACCACCGACGAAAGCAATGCGTTAATTTCTAGCTCTTGCATTATGCAAAATATTCGGACGTCATCACGTCAATAACCACAGATGTGGCTGCAATGGCCGAGAAAGTTCATCAAGATTTGCTGGCATAGACAGAGAGCCCGACAGTTGTCTAGTCGTTCAGACAGGACCGAAAACAGAGGTCCCGTGTACACATTGACGTGCACGTAAAAGATCCCTTGGAAGTTGGAATTCGATATAAGAGTAGGCCTGGGCCGTAGCGCCACTGCCCGGGCAAAATTTCCCTCAAAACACACTGTATATATGCCCATCTTAATTAGTCTGGTTTAGGAGCAGAACAGTAGGGCAGTTAACCCCATATCATTTCTTTAATCAAAATATTGCCTTAGCATTCTGTATTATACTGTCCCCTACTAGTAACTGTTGCCAGGCAACGAGTATATACCCACAAGTAATCAATTAGGTTGGATCATTAGCAAGTTATCATCGGAAACTGTTGAAAATCTATTTCCTTTCAATCGGATAGACAACCAATATAAATGAGTTAAAAATAACAAACTATAATGATGCTAATAAGAGTTTGTAACAAAATGGAATGGGGCTGAACGTCCTACTTTTCTGACTGGGTGTATGTCATACAGTGTGATATGTAAAAATTTTTACCCGGAACAGCAGCGCTACGGCCTACACTCATTTCAAATTCCAACTGTCAATGGTTCTTTTACTTGCATGCCATTGTGTACACATGTCCTTGCTTTTTGGACTATCCGAATTACTAGACATTGTCCTTGTCGGGCCGTCCGTCCCATGCAACTGAGAAGGAGAACCCATGCTGGTAAATGATGCGGAACTTTGTCAGTCAACACTTCAGTAGTCATTATTATGAAATAACATATCAATTCATATTTTCGATCACAAGTGCAAAATTTTGATACTCAATATCATCCAAAATGTTCAACATTGAAAACACGACTTATTTGTCAATTTAAATCAACATTGATGCCGTGATTTTACAGGAAAAGGATGGGCTTCTGATATCCAATATTTAAGGTAAAATAAACATTCTACCATTGGTACACGAATTGTAGTGGTCTAGAGTGTCGCGCTTCGACCTCGAGCTGGCCGGTCACCTCTGGCCTGCAGCTGTGGTTTCGAGCCCTGGTGTGAGCGTATGTGGCATGGAGATAGGCGCACCTTCTCAACCTCGTGGGTTTCCTCCGGGCACTCCGGTTTCCTCGAATAAAGACCCCTAAGCGCAAGCGAATTATTGAAATAAAATTAAAAACCATATGTTTGTACCGAAATGACCTAGTTGTTTTGAGTGGACGTTAAACCCCATTTCTCCTCCTTCTCGTCTTAGCCACATGTTTCCCCCGGTCCGTAATTTGGCCAATTTGGCTTTGACTTCCCACTTGTCCATTCCAACCTAAGTCATATTTATATATATCCTAATTTAATTTCTCCCCATGTCTACAACTTTAAATCCAAAATAACCTAATTATACATCATGGAAAACTTCACATGATATGTACAAACGAACCTGCTGCACAAGCCAAGCTTATACAACACCAACAAGCCAGAATATAAAGACAGACCCAGTACAAGATAAATAATAGCGTGTGTGGATCTCTATGATACCATAAACATCTTGTCTCCTTTAGTGTAATCTGAAAATAAAAACCCATGAATTAAATTAACGTTAATTCTTTTCGTAAACTCAAAACAATATGCCCATCGATTGGCGGATTACACTTACAAGTTTTTCAGTAACATTGGACCAGACTTGTCTCATAGGTCACATCAGTCCGATATACGACGAATATATTGTAATATTGTGAAGTTCGTTTGTTTAAAAGAAAAAGGTAGCTTACCCAAAGAACAACTGTCATTCCGCCATCGTCCGACCCATAACAGGAGATATGTCTGTAATATGTAATAGAAATATGGAAGTAAATAGAATGGTTAATTCCGTGTGAAAGACTTGACCTATGGAACAATCTAAAATTGTATGATGGTATGTCAAAGAAATACAAACTTTCATGAAATTGAAAAAGTACACAACAACTTTTGCAAGTTCATTTTAGGAATTCATAAGAGTTCCTCAAATGCTGGAACACTAGGGGCACGTGGAAGACACAGTTTAAGCATACATTATACTCTGTGTGTTATAAAATATTGGTGTAAACTATTGCGTATGCCCACAAATCGTTATCCTAAACAAGTATTTATTATGTTAAAACAATTAGACAAAGCCGACAGGGTTAGTTGGGTTACAAAAGTCAGAATTATGTTATATTCCTTAGGATTTGGTTATGTTTTTGAAACTGAAATGATCGACAGCTTTAACATGTTTATAAGTCAAATTAAGTTACGATTATCAGATATAAACTTACAAGAATGGTCAGCTAAATTATCAGAAAGCGAAAGTTTAATAGATTATGGCAAATTCAAAATAAATCTAGTTCAGGAATCTTATTTATTGTCGAACATTCAATTAAACACAGAAGAAATATTACAAAATTTAGGTTAAATCTATTACCAACATGTGTGAACTTGCATAGACGAAATCAAACTACGTTTCCATTATGTCCATTATGCCATCAATGTGATGACGATTAATTTCATTTTATGTTTGAATGTATAGAAACAAAGAACATCAGAGACGTTTGTTTTGAATTTTTACAATTTGTAAATATCAGTCGTTGTAACTTCCTTAATCTGTCAAATTCTAGCGATCCTTGTACATTATTATCGATGTCTAATTATATAGAAAGGGTCACGAAGTACCACATGGATTGCTGTAAATATGTCCGAGCCTTTTGATCATTTGTAAATATTATACCCAATTGCAACTGCAGAATTATACTTATTTATTCAGATATTTTAAAATTAAATAACATAAACACCCGTTTCTTATAGTATTATATGTTAAATACATCAGAATTGTATATAAACCTCCAACTGTCAATGATTAATAATTTTGTAATGAATCGCATCTTTAAAACTATAATTGTACATATCATTCTCTAGTTGATTCAAACTTGTAACGTTTGATCTTTGACCTAAATTACTGCAATAAACCTATTCCTAAAGAATAAACTAAATCCATCACCGCCCATTAGTGAAAAATCATTCGATTCTTAATGATATTACTCAAAACCATTTCCGAAATCTCCATCTATCGAAAGGTTTAATTTATGGTGAACCCAGAGACGGAAACACAGTGAAAATTCTCAAGATATCCAAACCTTCACCGTCGCCTATCAGAATAAACATAAAATCACAGACATGCCCCTGAGTGCAGTACAAGGGTCATTCCAGTACGAAGGCACATAGTGGAAGGCATGGTCTTGACTAATGTATATAATAATAATAATAATAATAGTCTTTACACTCAGTGATCCAATGCAATATTCACACAAGATGCAGGAACATTGATTGCCTATTCCTAGTTATTCACAGTGCATTCTAAAACTTCTGGCTGCTTTATCAGTGTATTTCAAATATTCGGGTTCATTAAAGCTCAATAATTTGGAGGTGCATTCAACATTGAGAACTATTGCACGACATTCGAAGCGTATTCTAAACGCATTCTAACTGCATTCTAAATATTCTTACGGCATCCAAGCAGCATTCAGAAACTTTCTGGTCGCATTCGAAGGGAAATCGAAACGACATGCTAACTCAAATCGTGCCAGAATGTGCTGAATGCGAATCGAAAGCATCGATTGCTGTCGGAATATATTTGTGTTACATTTTAAGTACAGTGTACATTCGAAGTATTCGAGCTACATTCTGTTTGAATTCGAAGGGAAATCGAAACGACATGCTAACTCAAATCGTGCCAGAATGTGCTGAATGCGAATCGAAAGCATCGATTGCTGTCGGAATATATTTGTGTTACATTTTAAGTACATTCGAAGTATTCGAGCTACACTCTGTTTGAATTCCTATACGTCCGAACGTGATTCAGAATATGTGTGACGGGGTTTTAATCAAAAGGACAGGTGTCTGGGCTAATGAAGACAAAACACACCATATGATTTTTTACAGTGTAAGGTCAGTAGTGAGTAGACCCCTGGTGCGAGAGAGACAGAGACAGAGATAGTGGGAGATGGGGTTTAACGTCCACTCAACACAAACTAGGTCATTTCGGTACTAACAAATAGTTCAATTTCATTTCAATAATTCGCTTGCGCGTATGGGTCTTTGAAACTGCAAGACCTGGGGAAAACCCACGAGGTTGGACAGGCGACCATACTCCTTGTCACGTACACCCGGGGAATCGAAACCACGCCATTTAACTCAATGACAGACCTTATGATACAGCTAGCACGTGCTAACCATTCGTCTAACTGTCCATATACCGACTTGAAACATTTCTGATTATGACACTTATTGTTCCATAAATTGTTGCACCAGGACACCCGTCTAGTAGTTCGGATTACACATTGGCATGTACGTAAAAGATCCCTTGTCAGTTGGAATTCGATATAAGCGTAGGCCGTAGCGCCACTGTCCGGGCAAAAATTTCCCTCATAGTACACTGTATGGCGTAAGCCCGTCTTCCATTAGCCAAGTTTGGAGCAGAACAGTAGGACATTAAACCCCATTTCTTTTAATTTCATTTCATAAATTATTGCACTACCATAAATTGATAAGTTTATAGATTATCAAGTGTTTAATTAAACTCTTATTTGTGAGAAAATAACAAGTGGAAAAGTAATCAATATTCGCTCGTGCTTCATTATTGGTCTACGTCATCAGAACGGTAAATCTTACTCAGACTTGACCCCTTGGGTGTACACAGTACATACTGTTATTAAGGCAGTTAGTTACAATCTAATATGAGCGAATATCGACAGGAACAATGATATTTTGGATATAAACATGCATTTCAAATTTCAACAAAAACTGATTAAAATTGTGACCTTTATGAGCGTGTCCGCAGGCTAAACACGTGATTTTTCGTACAATCAGGGGCCATAATCCATGAAGTTATCGTCCGAATGTTTTGGAGATAGACCTATATGTCAAGTTTCGTCAAAATCAGATACAAATTGTGACCTGTAGAGTGTCCACGAACAAATTGTGGACGCGTGGACAGGGGCGACGGCATAATAAGTCCTCCTGAAAATGTGGGCGTATGGCTATAAGTATAAAGTCTGTTACGTCCATAGTCGTTCGGATGGGACGAAAAACCGAGGTCCCGTGTACAAATTGGAGTGCACGTAAAAGATCCCTTGGCAGTTGGAATTCGATATAAGAGTAGGCCGTAGCGCCGCTGCCCGGGCAAAAATGTCCCTCATAGCACACTGTATGGCGTATGTCCGTCTTCAATTGGCCCAGGTTAGGTGCTTAAGCGTAGGACGTTAAACCCCATTTCATTCTGTTACGTCCATGATATGATTACAATATTTAAAAAAATAAAACCGCTTTTATTTATGGCTCTTTTAAAAGCTATAAAGTGTTTTAAGGATATGAGGTATTTTTTCTTCAAGGGTCCTTTCAAGTATTGTGAAAATAACATTTGTTGAGTAAAATTTCTATAAAAGTGAGAATTACGAAGGATGAAACACAACATTTTTAACCAAGATGAAGTGTATTGTTCTGTTAGCGATTCTGGGAGCTGTAGTGGGTATGTTGAAAATTATTATAACACCAGTTTTTAGTTTCCATTGCAGTGCTAATAATCGTTACAGAAATATGTTATAAAATATTCTGTTTCTCTTCTTTCAGCTAAACCCACCCAGAGAATTGTTAATGGAGAAGAGGCAACACCAAATGAATTCCCCCATATTGCTTCACTCCAGATCGGATTATTCGGGTTATTTTGGAGTCATGGTTGTGGTGGAATCCTAATATCACCAAACTATGTTCTAACAGCTGCACATTGTGTTGACGGCCAATCGTAAGAAATAATAAGTTCCTCAATATATAATTAAAAAATGGTTATAGATATATTTTGAGAACACATAAACTAATTTTCGACGTCAAGCCTTTATGATATCGTATTATTTTGTAATTTAATTCAACATCGATTGAAACAAACTTGTCGTCGCCCCACCCCACCCTAGTGTACAGGTAACCTAGGTATATAAATATAACAAAGATAAAGCAAAGAAGGGACATTAAACATCATGTCGTGAGCCAAACAAATGCCGAATGGTTAGCATGCGCACGCTGTATCAACTGGCTTGGTTTCGAATCCCCGGTTGTACGTGACAAGGAGTAGGGTTTTCTCCGGGTCTTTCGGTTTCTTCTCACTGCTAAAGACCCCTACGCGCAAAAAAATTATTAAAATAAAATTAACCCATATTATGATAGACCCGAAATGACCTAGGTTGTGTCGAGTGGACGTTAAACCCCATCTCTCTCTCTCTCTCTCTCTCTCTCGCATTCTCTCTCTCTCTCTTTATCTCTTCAGCACCAGTAACCTTAGAGTAGAACTTGGTAAACATAATCTGGATGTCACTGAATCAAATCAGCAACGTATTTCTATTTCCCAAGTTATAATGGTATGTTTGTTTAAATTTTAAAAATATATATATAATATTTAATTGTTTGAAGATAAATTATTCAAGAGCTAAATCTAACCATTGCAAGTCTTTCTTTGGGCCTGAAATGTTATATACACTATTAATTAGACTTTTATTAACAAAACAAGACCATAATCCACTCTCGATGTCATAGGATGCTCCAGATTTTAACTAGATTAGAACGGTTCGGTCATTTAATGATTTAATTTCAAAATGGAGGAGCGATGCTAAGTCTCAAATATATCAGTATTGTGGTTACGATAATCAACAATCAATTTTACACATCTTGTCAAAACTACAAACCGTGATAACTTGGTTCAGAATAACGTAATTTGAATGAAATTTTCAATTTTAATTTTGCATTATCTATTTCTAAATACTACGTGTCAAAACATTGCTCATATCTTAACTGTGTCACCCAACGTGACCCAAGAACGAATGATATACATTTTAAAACACAAAAGGGATCGTCTTGACTCTTGTATCAAACGTTTTTATTGTGACAAAATGACAAGGGGTACCTACAAATTTACTAGTTCAGCTCTGAACGTCGGTCTCATTACACTCACCCTGAGCGTTCAGGGACCGTCCCATTCAATCATAGTCGAAAATAATTGAAACCCCAGTCAATTTTACTGGGCAACTTTTCACTGCCAAACGATGGGGTGTCAATCCGTATGGGCGCCTGTACAATGTAAACGAACATCTTGGTGAGAAAATAAGACCTTGCTTACTTCGCTAGAGTCAGTGTGAGCGACACAACACGCTGTTAAAAATACGCCCCCTCCCATCAAGTTACGTTTCCCCGCCATGGCACTCTAACTGCAGGTCAACGTCCATTTTCAGAAATGTCGGTCATACAAAACGAAACGCAATTTACAACCGTTACATTGTACGGGCTTTCACACGGATTGACACCCCGTCGGTTAGCAGTAAAAAGATGTCCAGCAAAATTGACTGTTCTCCAACTTTTTTTCGACATTGATTGAATGGGACAATCCCTGAAAGTTCAGGGTGAGTGTAATGAGACCGACGTTTACAGCTGAACTACAAATTTACATGATCATGATCTTCATATTTAAACAGCATCCTGGATATGACTCAAACTCTGCTGGCTACCCTAATGACATTGCTGTACTTAGATTGTCCAGTCCTGCCAACTTAGTTACTGGATTTGTAGAAACAATTGAACTGTCGCCAGATGATAGTTTTGATGGAGTATCGGTTATTCTGGCCGGTTGGGGTAAACTAAGAGGATCGGACAGTAAGTATATATGCATATTCCTGAAGTAGTAGCCCCAGAAATTCCTCTGTGGCCATTGCTGGATTGGTTTCTAATACTTGAACTTTTGAGGATGTGTGTCTTTTTGCCCCGCTCAAACAAATCTATCCCAACTTTAGCAACATGTCAGCCCAGTTTAATCTGGGGTCTTCCCAAAAACGTTGGACAGCACGTTTAGCTATTGGTTGTTTATGGGACTATAGAAGAGTCATAATTTGGAATATATATTTGTTTCCTTTCCAGCAGTGTTTAGTGGGATTAGCTCTAATAAAACGAAACACTGCCAGAGGTATAGTGTAAATAAATGTGGACCTACTAATGCCTTAATTTATATTCTACCTTAAATATTATCCCATAATAAATAATGACTTTTGCTTCCTGGCAGTGTTGTAGACCATAAGACCATAAAAATATCTTTTAGCACATCTCTGTTTAATGATGTCATTGGTTCGCTGGAACAAAATTTGCTTGGGATCACCAATGGAGGGGGGGGGGTATATGTGATGCTGATGATCAATGGCTGATTTCTGTCTATTTAAGGGGTGTTGGGTGGCCGAATGGTTAGCACATTCGCACTGTATCAGAAAGCCTGTAGAATCCCCGTTTGTATTGTACGTGACAAGGAGTGGGGTCGCCTGTCCAACCTCGTAGGTTTTCTCCGGTTTCCTCCCACTGCTAAAGACCCCTACACGCAAACGAATTATTGAAATAAAATTAAACCATATGCTAGTCCCGAAATGACCTAGTTTGTGTCGAGTGGACGTTAAATCCCACTTCTCTCTCTCTCTCTCTCTTTTATAATCCAGGTGGTGTATCGAAGTTATTACAGAAAGTCAGTATGCCGGTTATATCACAAACATCGTGTACAATGGAATGGGCCGGTGTATCGGGTGCTGCAGTTCTTGATACACATATCTGTGTGCATGATCCAGGCTTTGGAACAAGCGCTTGCAACGTAAGTTACCTTTGAGAATATAGAACGCATTTCAAAAGAGGGTGGGAGTGGATGGCTGAATGGTTAGCACGTGCGCGCTGTGTCATAAAGTCTGTCATTGAGTCAACTGGCGGGGTTTCGATTCCTCGGTTGTACGTGACAAGGAGTCGGGTCGCCTGTCCAACTCCGGTTTCCTCCCACCGGCTAATGACCCGTACGCGCAAGCGAATTATTGAAATAAAATGCCCATACGTTAGTCCCGAATTGAATTAGCTTGTGGACGTTAACCCCCATCTCTCTCTCTTTCTCTCTCTCTCTCTCTCTCTCTCTCTCTCTCTCTCTCTATCCAAATAGTACCATTCGATTCTGTGTGAGTTTTCCCACTTGAAGTCCGGATTGTACTATTTATGCGGTAGTTGGGGTTGCATTATGGAAATTTTCGACAGTCTATGAAAGAGAAGCCCTAAACTTTAAAATAAACGAATTGGTGATTTATTTTAATTAGGGAGACAGTGGGGGACCAATGTATTGTCCTAATGGAAGTGGTGGTATTAATGTTTGTGGTGTCACATCGTGGGGTGAGAGTGGATGCGGTGGTACCAGACCAAGTGTTTATGGAAGGGTGTCCAAATTTGTGAACTGGATTAGAGCAAATACAGACCTATGAATAAAGTCTTGTACGTTTTAACATGTTAATTAATTGTTGGCTTTGTTTTTTTCAATGACTATCCAGTCTTCATCTGTCCAAATGAAGCAGAAAAAAGAATAGGACGCTAATTAAGTCCCATTTCATTTCATTGACTAGCCGTTCATCAAATAGGTTGCATCTGAAAATAGGCAACCAAATATATACGTCATTGGTGTTTTTAACATACATAAGATACCATTCGGCAAACCTCGACATATTCCGGTGCCCTACATCTAGACTCGGCTGTATGATGAAGTCCGCCATTTTGGAACTATTTTAAAGGACCCGGATAAACAATGGCTGCCCCCATGGCCATGGAGATTATATCAACAAACTAAAAAATGGCTGCCCCCATAGAGATTATATCTAGAAAAGACGCCATTTTGGGACTATTTTGTGAAAGCGGCACGTTTACCTGTTGAAGTAAATCGGTAGTTGATTAGCCGCATCGCAAATATATGGTCGTAGGTACATATCAATTACTATCACACATCCGAGTCTAGATGTAGGTTACGGAGAGTACCGGAATCTGTCGAGGTTTGCCGAATGATAAGATACGGGAGCAAGCCAGGTACATTGCCAGGCCGAGCTGTCGAGATAAGACAGTGCAGTGAACGCTTAGGAACATCCGCCGGTACCTTATTTATTTAATTAATTATTTATTTATTTTAATTAATTTATGTGAAATGAGACAATCATAGAAAGTTATGGTGTCACGAAAGGCGGAACTTTACTGAGGATAGCCCATAAAGCATGACGTATAGAGCATCCTTTGCTTATTTAAATGTAGTTATTAAAGTATGTGTTATGGATCAAAAGATCTCGGATGAGTATGATTTTGGTGACCATCAAACCTTCCATTCCAGAGTTACGTCCCATTTCCCGAAAACCACGTGCTGTCGTTATTAACAGATTTTATTTCTAATTTTGTTTTGAGGCATGGGGATCACGAGCAAAGCCAAGCCAGGCATGGCCCAGGCCCAGTAGGGATTAAGTCAGAGACACGCAATGACAAGCTTTGCATCATGGTGTTTAGCATATTCCTGAAGCAATGGCCAGAGAAATCCCTCTCTGACCATTGCTGGAATAGCGTCTGTTTCTTGAACTTACGCGGGAATGTGTCTATTCTTTCCATTCAATGAAAACTATCACTTAAGTACAGCAACATGACAGCCCTTCGTTTATTCTTGGTCTTTCTTAAAACTTTGGACAATGAATTAAGGTATTAATAACCGTGAAAGTATGTTCGTTTCCAAACAGTATTGTTAACATTTTATTCGTCTTGATAGCCTCGTTTGTCACGCAATAAGTTTTACTGCAGTTTTCTGCTATGCACGGGTTAATTAGTCATAATAAAATCGTGAGCCATGACGTAACGTTATGTAAACATATTTGATCCAATACTGGCACTCGTTTTAAATGTAAAGCTTTTGTAGGGCAGCTAGTGATTGGCCAGTAGACGGACTACTGACCAATCAAAATTTATAACAACAATACCCACTCAAAATAGCAGTGTGTAGTGGGATTACCTCTAATCAAACGAAACGCTGCGAGGAGTATGGATGTTGAGTTATTGCACCCTCTTGAGGTTTTGTGCAACCTTGCAAATGACAAAACATCACGCGGTTTCAATGCGGTTTTAAACATTATAATAATCATAATCAATGCTCGACCAGTGTCTAACATATACCGTGGGTCTCACGTGCTACAAATTGCACACAGCACAATATTCGACGGCACTGCACATAACAAACTTTAGACATTATATACTTCTAGCCATAACTTGATTTTCATTTTGAAATATTTCCTACGCATACAGGACCCTGTGGGTGAAACTAGCTGACCAGGTTACATAAGTTACGACAGTATAAATAATCCCAGGCAGGGCCGGATTAACCTTGTGGGGGGCCCGGGACATGCCAACAGCGGGGGGCCCCCAATGTTGTTTGTTCAAATTGTTCGTACTGACCGCGAATCTTACTAGTAGGCCTATATACTTTGCCCCCTTGAGTGCCTAGGATTAATTTCAGTGCATCTGAGACAATTTAAACAGCGATTTCATTGAAGTTTTGAATTCGTTGATAATTTGAGTATTTTAAACATACCCTATCGCTTATGATGTTTTCATTTACTTGTTACAACAGTTCCGCCCAGTATATGTCATTTCCGCACCTATATGCCATTTGGAACTAAATAGAATTCCTAATTGATCAGATACTATGTAATTTCTTCTTGTATTGCAGACCGTTTTGGATGGCACGCATGTCTTTTTAAATGGCATGCATGCGTGTATTAAACACACATAAAATAATCTTTTCGTAGGGGCCCCGCTATTCTAGTCTTACCGATGGCCCCGGTCCGTTTAAGACAGGCTTTTGTCATTATGGGAACGAAGAACCCAATCTATAATCAGCGTTCAGCAACCTTTCGCTTGTAATTGGTAATTTATGGTTCCTGTGAAGGCTAAGTGTTATGGGGTGTATTTCTTCAATGACCCTTTCCTTTCAAGTTTTGTGAAAATAACATTTGTTGGGTAAAATTTCTATAAAAGTGAGAATTACGAAGGGGATGAAACACAACATTTTTAACCAAGATGAAGTGTATTGTTCTGTTAGCGATTCTGGGAGCTGTAGTGGGTATGTTGAAAATTATTATAACACCAGTTTTTAGTTTCCATTGCAGTGCTAATAATCGTTACAGAAATATGTTATAAAATATTCTGTTTTCTCTTCTTTCAGCTAAACCCACCCAGAGAATTGTTAATGGAGAAGAGGCAACACCAAATGAATTCCCCCATATTGCTTCACTCCAGATCGCAGCCTTTGGTGGATTATTTTGGAGTCATGGCTGTGGTGGAATCCTAATATCACCAAACTATGTTCTAACAGCTGCACATTGTGTTGACGGCCAATCGTAAGAAATAATATTTTCCGCTATATTTACTAAAAAAAATTATAGTTGTTATGTACAGTCGTGGCTTCGATAGATTTTGAGAATACATAAATCAATTTTCGACGCCAAACTTTTATGATATCGTATTTTTGTAAATTAATTTAACATCGATAGAAACTTACTTGTCGCCCCACCCCATCCCAGTGTACAGGTAACGTAGGCATATAAATATAACCTAGATAAAGCAAAGAAGAGACATAAAAGCGAAGTCTCTAATGTTTTGGACCTAGAAATGGACACAAATGGGTTGCAACGCATATAATAATGTTATATGAATGTGTATACTTGATCTACATTCAATTGTTTCCGTTTTTACTCTATTTTTTTAAAAAAAAGTCATGTTCGGCGAAATACGCGAGGTATCCCAATCGATGGGCGATTGCTAGCGTCTGGTTATTCCAGTCTACATACGCCGTTTGATTTGGTGCAATGTGTCTAACCTCGTTCCCCGAGTCTCTTCCTAAAACTGTGGCTGAAACGCATTGTGGTACACGATTCGTGTACCAATGTAAAAACAAATATTGAATCATATCGGTAAGTTAACATCATCAATGTTGATTTAAATTGACCAATAATTCGTGTTTTCAATGTCGAAGATTTTGGAGGATTGTGAGTTACGGACTTAGATTCTTTAAACATCATTTCATGAGCAAACCAAAATGTTTATCTCTGCAGATCCAGTAACCTTAGAGTAGAACTTGGTAAACATAATCTGCAGGATAACTCTGAATCAAATCAGCAACGTATTTCTATTTCCCAAGTTATAATGGTATGTATGCTTAAACTAATAAATCTTAAAATAACAAAGTATATATCTCTGAAATTAGAAAGAATATATCTTGAAACAAGACGGGTAAAAAATGACATAATATTCAATTATTGGAAGATAAATTATTCCAGAGCTAAATCTTTAGGCCTGAAATGTTTATACACTATTAATTAGACTTTTATTAACAAAACCAGACCATAATCAACCCTCCATGTGTCGAGATTTTAACTAGATTAGAACGGTACTGCCATTTTATGATTTAATTTCAAAATGGAGGAGCGAGGCTAAGTTTCAAATATACCAGTATTGGTGCTGGATCTAGGGGAGGCAAAGTTGGACAAATGTCCCGGGCCCCCCACAATTCTGGCTCATGCTAATATTTTATGCCGGGCGGAGCTAACCAGTACCTGGGCTAATGAGGGGCGAGGATTGGGGCCCTAGGCAGTAAGGGATGTTGTGGGCCAGAGATCGGTTGGGCCCTAAAATTAACTAAATTACATAATTTAGAGGTTCTATCAATCAATAGATCCTAACCAGTTCCGGGGACCACATCCCGCGATGTGATTGCTGGGGCCCAACCAGTCCCGGGAAATTAACGTAATCATAGTATAGTAGTTCAGACAACAGAGTTTAATGTTTTATGCCATCTAAAATAATTTCACAAAAATAAAGTAAATGAAAACATCATGAGAGAAAGGTTTAAAATACTCAAATTGTCAACGAGTTCTAAACGTCAATGAAATCGCTGCCTAAATTGTCTCAGATGCACTGAAATTAATCTTTATTTTAAACAAATAAACTCTGGAGGAAAACACCCCAGGCACTCAAGGGGGTGGAGTACATACTGGTACGATCCGCGGTCAGTACGAACAATTTGAAATGGGGCCCCGCACAGTTGGTATGTCCCGGGCCCCCCACAAGGTTAATTCTGCCCTGACCAGTATTGTGGTTCGATAATAATCAATTTCACCAATCTTGTCAAAAATACAAACGCTTGATACTGGCTCATGTAACATTATCTATTTTGGAACTGCACTAGTATTATGTGTCAAAACATTGCTCATATCTTAATTGTGTCTCCCAAGAACGAATGATATACATTTTAAAACACAAAAGGGTTCGTCTTGTATCAAACGTGTTTATTGTGACAACTACAATATTTACATAATATCTACATGGTCTTCATATTCATACAGAATCCTGGATATGACTCAAACGCTGCTGGCTACCCTAATGACATTGCTGTACTTAGATTGTCCAGTCCTGCCAACTTAGTTACTGGATTTGTAGAAACAATTGAACTGTCGCCAGATGTTAGTTTTGATGGAGTATCGGTTATTTTGGCCGGTTGGGGTAAACTCAGAGGATCGGACAGTACGTATATATGCATTTTCCTGAAAATATGGCCCCAGAAATCCCTCGCAATAAATTGCTGGATTGTCTTCTGAATTTTGATGTATTTTTTAGTTTTTAAGCCAAAATTGGGCCCCTCTTGAGGAAAATGGGGGCCCAATTGTCACCGAATAGAGGCCCACCTACCAATGGCAAGTGGGACCCTACTCTTGACATTGGTCCTCCAATTTTGACCCAAAAAAAATCACTATTTTTACTGAATTTTGATGTATTTTTGAGTTTTTAAGCCAAAATGGGGCCCCTCTTGAGGAAAATGGGGCCCCTTGGCCACATGTAGACTACTGACATGTAGAGTAGGGCCCAGCTTACGTCAAATATGGGACCTAAAGGTTAGTCACACTAGTGGATTTATCCTGAAGTTTTATATCCATAAGCTAAATCCTTTCATGTGAACGGGAAAATTTGTCCTATAGGCTATAGATTTTCTGACCTACGGACAAATCCTTAGGTTTTAGAACAAGTCCTATTTTCGTAGGATTTGTACTGTGAATTGACCAATCAAAATGGCAGACGTCTAACTCAACCGGGCCGAGACAGAGAATTTTTTTTTTTTTTCAATCGCCAAAGCGTGCTGTAGTCTATTCAGTCCGAAGATTACCATAAACGAGAGAAAAGATAATCTTTGTAGTTTCCTTCATATTTACATTTCTGGTATTACTGATCACATGACCAAAACCTATAGGATTTTACTTAATGTATGATCATAAAAACCCAGAGGATTTATCCTTTAAGATGTTCGCTAGGATTTGTCTTAAAGGAAAAGTCCACTAGTGTGACTCGGCCTTAAGTGGAGGGAAATTGTAGGGACAAAGCTAGCTGACATGGGGATGGGGGCCCCCAAGTTGAGGCAACTTGGGCCCCAAAGCCTTGTCACAGAAATCATAGGGGGTGCAACACCCCCTTGACACTCTTTTAAACCCTTTATGTTCACTTTTACATTAAAATATTTTTTCATCTTGTTTTGTTTTTTTTTGGAAGTGGGGGTCCGCCCCTGCTGATGGCCAATGGCTGTATTTCTGTCTATTTTATCAGGTGGTACATCAACGTTATTACAGAAAGTCAGTATGCCGGTTATATCAAAGGCAGCTTGTACTAGTCAATGGTCCGGTACACAAGGTGCAGCAGTTCTTGATACACATATCTGTGTGTTTGATCCAAGCTCTGGAACAAGCGCTTGTAACGTAAGTTACTTTTCAAAATATAGAACGCATTCCCAAAGGGATCACTCGTTCTTGTGGTTTTTTTTTCTGCACTTGAAGTCTCGACTGTTTTATTTATGCTGCAGTGTGGGTTTTATTATGGAATTTTCAACGAAAATTAATTAGTACTCCCTCTGGCCGGTCTATGGTCTTTTGAGAATATAGAACGCATTCCCAAGGGATGATTCGTTCTTGTGGGAGTTTTCCCACTTGAAGTCCGGACTGTATTATTTATGCAGTAGTGGGGGTTGTATTATGGAAAATTTCAACGAAAATTAATTTGTACTCCGTATGGCCGGTCTATGAAAAAGTACCCCTAAACTTTAAATAAACGAATTGGTGATTTATTTTGATTAGGGAGACAGTGGTGGACCAATGTATTGTCCTAATGGAAGTGGTGGTATTAATGTTTGTGGTGTCACATCGTGGGGTGAGAGTGGATGCGGTGGTACCAAACCAAGTGTTTATGGAAGGGTGTCCAAATTTCTGAACTGGATTAGAGCAAATACAGACCTATGAATAAAGTCTTGTACGTTTTAACATGTTAATTAATTGTTGGCTTTGTTTTTTTCAATGACTATCCAGTCTTCATCAGTCCAAATGAAGCAGAAAAAAGAATAGGACGTTAATTAAGTCCCATTTCATTTCATTGACTAGCCGTTCGGATGGCACGAAAAACTATAATTCCGTGTACAGTTGGAATTTAATTGCAATTCCAATGTAACATTCCGCAACATTTGATGTAATTGATAACGAGCGACCAAAATGATCTAATTTGTCAAATCAAAATTTGCATAACTTACCTGTCGCATTCTTCTAACTTACGCCCGACGTACAAGCAATACGTCGGCATACGCTGAAAAATTTTGTGCATGAACAAAATGTTGGGCCGCGTTCGGCGTTAACAACTCATACCGTCGTATTTCAGCGTTCTCGTAACTTGTTAAACGCGTACACATAACGTATTAACGTAGGCTACACCAGCGTTTTTGCTTAATTTCTCATACGTCGGCATACGCTGATGTTAACGTCAATGTGTGACAGCCCCATTACGGACTTAATATTAAAAGATGTGGCAGTTTTTGCAAACGAAGAAGGTGAATAGTCCATAATATTACGATTTGCCACCTGATTTTCCTTTCTATTTCAAGGGTGTTCGATCTCTGCATTGGGCGAGAAAATTCATTTTCCGGTGTGATTTCCCCTTGTCAGTGATGCAGAAGGAGGGCCTGACAAGGACATCTGCCTAGTCGTTCGGATGGGACGAAAAACCGAGGTCCCGTGTACACATTGGAGTGCACGTAAAAGATCCCTTGGCATTTTGAATTCGATATAAGAGTAGGCCGTAGCGCCGCTCTCCGGGCAAAATTCTCCTCATAACACACTGTATGGCGTATGCCCGTCTTCCATTAGACGTTAAACCCCATTTCATTCATTCATTTCTGTGTCAAATTAGGTGTGTTGGATGGCCGAATGGATAGGGTAGTGTATAATCCGAAGATCGAAGATCGCAGACCTGTATAATACGAAGATCGCAGACCTCAACTATAATCCGCAGACCCCCTATACTATATTCCGCAGACCCCAACTATAATCCGCAGACCCCCTTATACTATATTCCGCAGACCCCAACTATAATCCGCAGACCCCCTATACTATATTCCGCAGACCCAACTATATTCCGCAGACCCCCTATACTATATTCCGCAGACCCCCTTTAAAGCTTCAATTATTTTAATTTTTCACACTTTCAGAATTCCTAATACAATGTTGCAAGGTCACAGTAATTTGACTTTATGTCCAAAGCTTTGAATTCGATTGATCTTTGACTTCAAAGGACTGACTCGGCATTACTATAACGAAAATTTCATCAGATGGTTCATATATTGCCCTTATTCACTGGGCTATGTAGAATATTAGCCCCTTTCACACACTCTGTCCATGTATTACATAAATTAAATGATATATTCTTCAGTTGCAAATTTGATTCTCTTGAGAGAGGGTTTACAATATTTCTACTTATGTTTAGAATACCTGCCCGAATTTCTGTAAAGGAGGATAAGAATCCTGTGGCAGCATTCAAGAACCTGATAACCCACATTTTCCCAAAAATTGAGATAAGCGTGTCATTGAACGTAGATTGGTAGTATCCATCTTGACTGTAATCATGGGGACACTGTGAATATATTTGACATGATAACCAAGTCTATAATAGTTTTAACCTGATATAAAAATAAGCATATTTCATGCAAGAACCTGATAAGCCACATATAGGATCGGATTTGTGTGCCAACGTATCCATGCAAGAACCTGGTAACCCACAATTATTCACACCCAACGTCATTTATCTCGGGTACATGTAGGTTCCTTTGGATATTCGCGCATATTGGATCGTAACTTCATGTATTATGCCCCCCCCCTACCTCCTAGGGTTTAACGTCCTACTGTTATGCACCTAACCTGGGCTATTAGAAGACAGGCATACGCCATACATTGTTACAGTGTGCTATGAGGGACATTTATTTTTCTGCTCAGACCAAAGCTAAATTGGAACGGAGCGCCCGCAGGGCATGACACATTGAGCGTCGGAGGCGCTAACTTACTAGGGGGGAGGGGGCATTCCCCTCCAGATTTGTTATAATTTCCAGAAGCCGGGAGGGGCGTTTTTAGCCATTTTGTGACACTAAATATATTTATTTTGTTGAATGGGTTATTTTTGGCACAGTGTTTAAAGCATCGCATGACGAGAACGTTGTTGTAAAAAAAAATTATCGGGGAAGGCGAATTCTACAAAAATCGAGTTTTAAAAGAGTGTTCTTTGTTGGATTCCTTCAAACACCAGGTAGTGTATAATCCGAAGATCGCAGACCTGATGTTTGAAGGAATCCATCAAAGAACACAACGTTCTCGTCATGCGATGCTTTAAACACTGTGCCAAAGGCACCACTCCCAATTTCGTCTAAATTTGAAATGTCTTTCCATTTAAAATTTGAAAATTTACTAAGATTCTTATCCTCCTTTACAGAAATTCGGGCAGGTATTCTAAACATAAGAAGAAATATTGTAAACCCTCTCTCAAGAGAATCAAATTTACAACTGAAGAATATATCATTTAATTTATGTAATACATGGACAGAGTGTGTGAAAGGGGCTAATATTCTATATAGCCCAGTGAATAAGGGCAATATATGAACCATCTGATGAAATTTTCGATATAGTAATGCCGAGTCAGTCCTTTGAAGTCAAAGATCAATCGAATTCAAAGCTTTGGACTTAAAGTCAAATTACTGTGACCTTGCAACATTGTATTAGGAATTCTGAAAGTGTGAAAAATTTAAAAAAATGAAGCTTTAAAGGGGGTCTGCGGAATATAGTATAGGGGGTCTGCGGATTATAGTTGGGTCTGCGGAATATAGTATAGGGGGTCTGCGGATTATAGTTGGGGTCTGCGGAATATAGTATAGGGGGTCTGCGAATTATAGTTGGGGTCTGCGAAATATAGTATAGGGGGTCTGCGGATTATAGTTGGGGTCTGCGGAATATAGTATAGGGGGTCTGCGGATTATAGTTGGGGTCTGCGGAATATAGTATAGGGGGTCTGCGGATTATAGTTGGGGTCTGCGGAATATAGTATAGGGGGTCTGCGGAATATAGTTGGGTCTGCGGAATATAGTATAGGGGGTCTGCGGATTATAGTTGGGGTCTGCGGAATATAGTATAGGGGGTCTGCGGATTATAGTTGGGGTCTGCGGAATATAGTATAGGGGGTCTGCGGATTATAGTTGGGGTCTGCGGATTATAGTATAGGGGGTCTGCGGATTATAGTTGAGGTCTGCGATCTTCGGATTATACAGGTCTGCGATCTTCGATCTTCGGATTATACACTACCCAAAAATTGCGACGGTATGTCTCTACAACGTCATGACTTCACTGTGACGTCACAACGGCATATCAGTCGTCGACTTTCTTCCAACATTAGTTCATGAATGCATGTTAGCAGGAACGTATATCTACATGACTATGACTCACTGTAAAATATATTAAATTAGGTTTTATGTAATGATTATTTACACAAGTTTAACTATCTCCACGGTCGATTTCGTATGAAATTGAATATCCGTTATTATCTTCTTTCCCGATCCAATATTTTGAGCAAACATAAAACTATTATACGTTTTTGTTGGCCAAAAAGTTATGAACTGGTATATTATATATATATAATATGTACTAATAATATACATTATATTATTATAATCAAAATGGTCTGACATATTTACATTGATCTATCAATTATATTATATTAAAAACTCGGTTGAAAGACATTATTCACAGTGTCTTTTCAACTAAATCGGGACATGCTAGATATAAATATTTAGTTGTTAATTAAAATTCCACTTATTTTGTCAAGAACCATAGTGATTCAAAAAACAAATACACAGCCATCAAGATAATACAGATGTTGGATTTTTTAATTGATAATATCTTTGTTGAATTTGGAGGGGAAATTTATCAGCAAGTGGTAGGTATCCCCATGGGTACCAACTGTGCACCTTTGCTTGCTGATTTGTTTCTCTATTCCTACGAAGCCGAGTACATGCAGGCACTCGTAAAATCTAATAAACGTTTAGTTAGACATTTTAATTTCACTTATCGATATATCGATGATGTTCTATCACTGAATAATCCAAAATTCAGTGATTATATAGAATTCATATATCCTGATGAGCTCGAAATTAAAAATACTACTGACAGTGACAATTGCGCTTCCTACTTGGATCTGCGTCTCGATTTTGACAATTGCCATAAACTAAGTGTTAAATTGTACGATAAACGTGATGACTTTGACTTTCCGATTGTTAACTTTCCATTTATTAGTAGTAACATTCCAATTTCACCAGCTTTTGGAGTGTTTGTGTCTCAGCTAATTCGTTACGCGAGAGCTTGTTCATTCTATTCTGATTTTTTGAGTAGATCGAGGCATTTGTCATCTAAGCTTCAACTACAGGGATACTTGCGAACTAGACTTATTAAAGCCTTTAAAAAGTTTTATGGTCGTCATATTGACTTGATCGGTAAATATAACATGTCTCTCTCGACTATTATTCTAGACATATTTAATTGACGGGTATACTATCTACCTGATTATATATGTGTACTACATCGTTAACACTGTTCATCACGTGCATTTTGCATACCGATAGTTCATTGGTCTATCACGCTATTTTACCGAGTTTTCGCTTAATAGATTGGATGCAGCTATGGCGGGTGTGGCGCGCCAGGCAGGGTAAGCTTACTCTTCCTAGGACACCTGTTACCACTGTTCGTCGTGTATTTTGTACACGGTGAACAGTCCATATGCTGATTACACTATTTTGCGTTTTAACACATTTTTGCCTATACCGTTTTTAGGACTTCGAATTTTGTCTAATGGTTTGGATTGTTCGTACTTGGTTTTATTTTATTATTATTATAATCAAAATGGTCTGAAGAGGTGTTTATTTCTTTTTTCAACGTAATTGTATTTATATTTCTCTGGGAGTAGTTCAAAGAAACTTTTTTGGTATATATATATAAATAATATATATAGTTGTAGTAAGTAGTTGTTCTAATGTACAGTATTAAATATTATAGTATAAAATATAAAAATAACACCGATTTGCTTCTACATGTTTCAATATAGCATCATCATTCATCAGGAAGCCATTGATAATATAACTTATAACGTTGAAAGGTTACCCTTGTGACGTCACAATAGAGGTACATTACATTGCATGAATGAATGAATAAATAGTGATGATTAAATAAACAAATATCATAATATGTACATACACTATTCAGTTAGCTACTTTAAAAAAAGAGATCAATTAGGCTATTTTATTTGTTTAGCAGAGGTCTAAATTTGTTTATGAAATATTCCTCTTTAACTATCTCAGTGAGCATCTGGAATTATGTGCACACAACTTTCATACCAAATTTCAAATATTCCCGTTCTACCATAATATAGAATGTGGACAATGTTTTTAAAGAATTGTTTAGTGGGTGCCGAAGTAAGTATTCTGAACTTTGACACTCACCACGTGGTAGGATATTCTACTATGATGTCATCAAATATGGCCGTCGACTGCATAACAATTGTATCCTACCTGCTCTATTTTTCTGTCAATTTCTATGAATAAAGGCCAGAATGAAGCGGTTTTTGCGATCTTATTTGAAAAATATATTTTTTGATAAAATTTAATTTGATTAATTTTCAAGAAAACACATTTTTAAGTGACACAATAGAAAAGTTCAAAAATATAAAATGAAATGGGGTTTAACTTCCTACTGTTCTGCTCCTAAACTGGGCAAATAAAGAAAGACATGAGGGAAATCTTCCCCTGGCAGCGGTGCTACGGCCTACTCTTATATCGAATTACAATTCACATGGGACCTTTTACGTGCACACCAATGTGTACACGGGACCTCGGTTGTTCGCCCCATCCGAACGACTAGACAATTGTCCTTTCCGGTCCTCCGTCCTGCATCACTGACAAGGAGGAAACGACGTCGGAAAATCTGGATGAACTTTCGCGGCCAATGCCCCCGAACTCCAAGCTAGCGAGCTTACCGAATTAGCCAGCGAGATCCCCCTGTTAAGATACTGATGATGGAACATAAATTATTGTGTATTAAACATGCATTTTTCAAGAGCTAAATCTGCCTAGTGCAGGTCTTTATTTGGGCATGAAATGTTTTCTAAAGTATTAATTAGACATTAATTAACTGATCCAGGCCTTAATCAACTTTGGATGGCATCATATTGTTCCGATATTAAACAGATTAAAACGTTTCAGTAATAAATCAAATATGGCGGTCCCAGACGCTTCGAGTCTTAGCTTTGATCAACCAGGACCGTGGTTGAAATTATTGCACACGTCGGCCAAATTTCAAAAGCCAATATCTTCGCTTGCAATAGAGTAATTTGAATGAAATTTTCAAATTATTCATTTTACATCACCTCCTTTCGAACTATTATAGCAAGAATGGCTAGTTCTTATCTATATCTTGAGTAATGTAACTTTAATAAAGGCAGCTCAAAATCGGAAAAATGATTCTGTCTAATGGACTAAAAAGACACAGATAACACGCAGGATCAAAGGATGTAGAGTTTTTATTTATTTATTTGTTTTTTTGCATATATATTAAAATTCCAGAATAATTGCACATGTGTTTCATAGACAGTTTAAACGTGTTTTAAAATCAATCACGTATATTTTCAATTCTGTCTGATATATAGAAAGAGAGAGAGAGAGGTAGAATTGGACTTAACGTCCACTCGGCACAAAGTATGTAATTTCAGGTCTATCATATGGTTAACAAATATTTCAATAAAGTCGATTGCGGGTCGGGTTTTTAGCTGTGGGAGGAAACCGAAGAAAACCCACGAGGTTGAACAGGTAACCCTACTCCTTACCACTTACAACCGGGTAATCGAAATCACGCCAACTGACGCAATAAACATCCAAACCCTCTCTGTTATGATGTTTGTAAGCGAATAAATTGGGCTAAAAAAAAAATTCTTTTGCGCCCGCGCATGGACTGTCCCAACACTTATTTTTGGCGATCTGCACCCCTGCTCATAGTACACTAATTGAGCCAAATCAGAACAGAACAATACAATGTATTACCTCATTTCATTTCTTCAACAGTTGTAAATTTGATTCTCTTGAGAGAGGGTTTACAATATTTCTTCTTATGTTTAGAATACCTGCCCGAATTTCTGTAAAGGAGGAAAAGAATCTTAGTAAATTTTCAAATTTTAAATGGAAAGACATTTTAAATTTAGAAGAAATTATCGGGGAAGGCGAATTCTAAACATAAGAAGAAATATTGTAACCCTCTCTCAAGAGAATCAAATTTACAACTGAAGAATATATCATTTAATTTATGTAATACATGGACAGAGTGTGTGAAAGGGGCTAATATTCTATATAGCCCAGTGAATAAGGGCAATATATGAACCATCTGATGAAATTTTCGTTATAGTAATGCCGAGTCAGTCCTTTGAAGTCAAAGATCAATCGAATTCAAAGCTTTGGACATAAAGTCAAATTACTGTGACCTTGCAACATTGTATTAGGAATTCTGAAAGTGTGAAAAATTTAAAAAATTGAAGCTTTAAAGGGGGTCTGCGGAATATAGTATAGGGGGTCTGCGGATTATAGTTGGGTCTGCGGAATATAGTATAGGGGGTCTGCGGATTATAGTTGGGGTCTGCGGAATATAGTATAGGGGGTCTGCGGATTATAGTTGGGGTCTGCGGAATATAGTATAGGGGGTCTGCGGATTATAGTTGGGGTCTGCGGAATATAGTATAGGGGGTCTGCGGATTATAGTTGGGGTATGCGGAATATAGTATAGGGGGTCTGCGGAATATAGTTGGGTCTGCGGAATATAGTATAGGGGGTCTGTGGATTATAGTTGGGGTCTGCGGAATATAGTATAGGGGGTCTGCGGATTATAGTTGGGGTCTGCGTAATATAGTATAGGGGGTCTGCGGATTATAGTTTAGTACCGAACTGACCTAGTTTGTGTCGAGTGGACGTTACCCCCCCCCCCTCTCTCTCTGTGTCAAATTACCGCTCACCGAAAGAGCTAATTATTACAATAAATTCCTAAATAATTGATTTTTTAAAATTGTGACAGAGCAATATTTTTAATATAAATAGTCAGTTGGTTTTAGTCATTTTAATCTGCACTTAATATAATTTAATCCGTATTCAAAGGATATCTTCAGTCTAAGACAGTCACTTTTTTAAGCACTAGCTTCCTGTAAGTTAAGGGCAAGTGTCGAAGTGGTATTCAAAGGCATAGTTCCTTTAGGAACTGTCTCTGAGCGAACGATGTCTGTGTAGCGAGACATCGTTCGCTCAGAGACAGTTCCTAAATGAACTATCAAAGGCACTATTAAGTATCAAATTTTCCCTTAATGTTAAGCTGCCTTTACTTTTAAGTGTTGGTCTTTAATTAAGTGGTATTCAAAGGCCAGTTTAAGTGAGAAAAATCCACTTAACTTTAAAAATAAAAGAATAAAAAAATTGGGATTAGAGCGATATATAGGCCTACATATAATTTAGAAAAAATAATTTTAAAAAATGGCTGTTTAATGTAGAAACTGGGTAAATAATGAAAGAGCTATACCGGCTTCAAGGACTATTGCATTAATGTAAAACCATAGAACTGTACGTACGCCCCCCCCCCCCAATGCATATCCCACATAATTATGATCTGTGGTAAACAAGCACACGGGGAATCCCCGTGAATGTTAGGGAATTCCATACGTGACGTCATTATAACGGGATATAAGAAATCAACAATGGCGTCCCCATCAGAGTACCTGAGCAATGTTTGGCAACAATATGTTCCACAAGGCCACGATAAGCCGTTAAAACAAGCGGTTTACACGACAATTTCGAATTTATTCATTCTTGTGGCCATAATAGCAATTGTTGCGGTGTATTTTATTCTGGAAGCCTTTTTGCGACCATTGTTATGGGCTCTTCTTTGTGGAACATTTTTATATCCGATGAAACGATCCTTGACGAATGTTATTCGGCGGTGGATGAAAGGGTTAAGATCGTCGAGAACGCCAATAGCAGTGGGCGTTGCACTTTTACCAGTGACAGTTCTGGACAGTTCCTCTAATGCTCTAAGTGATCAGATACAGAGAAACTTCAAAATAATTATTGGAATTGCTGTGGGACTGCCTGTCGTTTATTTGCTTTACCATTTCGGTCCATTGCAACATATTTTCGGAATATTTAATTTTTTGTTATGGTTTCTTTATGAGCTAATTGGTTATTTTAGTTCCATATGGGTAAGGCTTCCTTTATTTAAAATGTTTTTTTGAGTTAACTTGTTGTACTGTCTAAGTTATGATAGCTTGGTGGTCGGGTGTTCTATCCCTGCATTGGCCGAGGAAGTTCATCTCGGTTTTCCGCCGTGGTTTCCCCTTGTCAGGGCCTGATGGAGGGCCTGACAATGACAGCTGCCTACTAGTCGTTTGTATGGGACGAAAAAGTGAGGTCCCTCGTACACATTGGTGTGCACGTATAAGATCCCTAGGCAGTTGGAATTCAGATGCTACCCAGGCAAAATTTCCCTCATAGCATGTAGGTTTCGTCTCATTAAACTCATTCTGTAGGCTACCAGCGTAGGTCTCATTAAACTCATTCTGTAGGCCACAGGTGTAATGAGACCTACGTTCAGAGCTGATCTATTAAGGGATATGCCATACCAGTATTTGAACCCAACCAAAATGCTTTCAAAACTTCACTTTTACGACATAAAGTTGTCTAGTTGAGTTATCCATGTTTCCATCTTAAACCTCTCCAATACGATTGCTTTCAAATTTCCGCTTTATATTTTTATCTTTTGAAATATATTCATGATAAATTCTACCCTAATATATTATAGATTATTTATTTGTAGAATAAACTCATTGACCCTTATCGGTACCTTATTATAATGTTTTCGTTGAAACTATTGTACCGGTATTTCATTCTGATTAAAATACAGATCTATACTTTTTTCTTTTTTTTCAGATTTGGACAATTTTTGTAGCGTACATATTATTGTTATTTGTCTACTGGACCCCAGAATCTCATGAAACGTTATCATATGTGGCTATACCCGTGTGGGTTATTTTCATAATCCATGTTGCAACAATTGCGGGACCCCTACGTGTCCCCCTTCTCATCACTATGATAGCTATTATGATTGTTGGTTTTGTCACGGACGTCAATACAAATAAGAGTCAAACAGAAACAGGTAAGTTATCTCCCCTTGATTAAATCAAGTGGTTACCTTCCCTTGATTAAATCAAGGGATTATCTCCCCTTGATTAAATCAAGGGATTATCTCCCCTTGATTAAATCAAGTAATTACCTCCTCTTGATTAAATTAAGTAATGACCTCCCCTTGATTAAATCAAATGATTACCTCCCCTTGATTAAATCAAGTAATGACCACCCCGTGATTAAATCAAGTAATTACCTCCCATCGAATCAAGTAATTGCCTCCCCTTGATTAAATCGCTGTATCAATGGGAATACTCGATTGAACGTTCAGGAATTAAATTCCCTCGATTCCAAAAAAAGTGTCGATCGAGTGAACCGGAGAATTTCGGAGTACAACGCATGTGCCGAAGTGACTGCATAAAAACTATCTCAATTAATCATGACAGCTAAAACATATTTGTTACTTAAAAGACGTCACAATTCTACTCACACACCTCAGCTGTTGGGATTTTCAGAACTGTGACAGGACTGAATTCCACGTCACTCGATTGCAAATTTGGCAATTCTGTCAGCCCCATTGCGTTGCTGTATGTTATAGGTTGAGTCCAGTCATTTTCAATAAAATATATTATAGGGGGATTAGAACTTTCAAGTCCATTAGTCTCATAAGCTTATCAAATTATCTATGGACTCAACTAATTGTTATATGTACAGTACTCGACTGGTTTTCAATTTTTAGACGTCCATATTTTCATTTGAACAACAGATTGGCATATTATATTTGTCTCAAAAGATGTGCTCACATGATTGTGTCGCTATTCTGTGTAACCCCTATGCACTACATGTACCTACAACAGGATAACACCTGCCCATGTGAGACAGGCTAATAAGCTAATTTGAACACCCTTGATTTGTAGTCTAATAATGTCTAATCAGAAACTTTATTTTAACCAGGGGATCACATGGCTGAGTGAGTAAGGCGCTGGTTCGCTAGCAAGGAGGTCGGGTGTTTGATCCCTGCATGGCTGAGAAAGTTTATCTCGATTTTCTGGTGTGGTTTTGCCCTGTCAGTGATGCAGAACGGAGGGCCTGACAAGGACAGCTGTTTAGTCATTTGGATGGGACAAAAACGTGGTCCTGTGTACACACTGGCGTGCACGTAAAAGATCCCTTAGCAGTTCGAAATTCAAAACCAGAGTAGGCCGTAGCGCCCTAGGCAAAATTTCCCTCATAGCACACCCTGTATGGCGTATGCCTGTCTTCCATTAGCCCAGGTGCATAACAGTAGGACGTTAAACCCCATTTTATGTCCTTTCTTGAACTCAAATTCATCTGTAAATTACATTCTAAAATTATTCCATTTAAAGCTTGTCACTATTATTTTATCTATAATGAAATATATATTATTTTCTAGAAACTGAAGATATAAAAAAACCCATAGAAGAAGAGAAATTACCAGGTGTTGCTGATGGTAAAATTGACACAAACTGGAGTATCAAACGATTAACAGACAAGCCACAAGACGCAACACCTACAGATATAGCCGAGAAACCCAAATCTCTACCATTTTCATCGCCACCATTTTCTTCTCCTCCACCTTCCACTCTTACCAAACTACCGCCGCCGGTACAGATAACACCACAAGGTCCTTCTCTAACCAGTCAATGTTTTATGGCTCTTGTCTGGGGTCATGTTCTGGTGCGGTTGTGGATGCATCTGTGGATCATAATACTCATACTCATCTTGCCTTTTGTTTTAATGCTCTTCAAAAAATTAGGTAAGAACCAAACTTATAAATTAAATAGGGGGTTGGGATGGCCTAGTGGTCTAGAGTGCCGCTCTTAGTCCTCTAGCTGGCCGGCCACCCCTGGCTTGCGGCTGTGGTTTCGAGCCCTGGTGTGAGCGTATGTGGCATGGAGATAGGGGCACCTTCTCAACCTCATTGGTTTCCTCCGGGCCCTCCGGTTTCCTCCCACTGCAAAAGAGCCCTACGCGCAAGCGAATTATTGAAATAAAATTAAACCATATGTTAGTCCCGAAATGACCTAGTTGTGTTGAGTGGACGTTAAACCCCATTTCTCTCTCTCTCTCTATAAAATAATAAATGGCTATATTCTTTAAATGGCATTATTTAGTAATTGGAACATAATCAAAAAACACATTTATGGATAGGCTTACAATTACTATGGTTTATTTCACTGCGACGTTTTAACGATATTTATACAGGTAAGCTTGATAATAACTTGTGAAAGCTGGTTCAGGTGCATAGTTATTGTTTTGAATAATAATAATAATAATCTCGTCATTTTACAAGGGTAGCAAATTAAGTCTGAGGCTTGTTTTCAATTTGACCCTTGGCACAGATCGTGATATGATTTCGATCATTACTGCAGGAAGAAACCGAAGAACTGGACGGGAGACCGAATATCCCTCTCACTTACAACGATAAAGTTCTTGCCCTAAGCTGGGATTGAACTCTCGTTGCATTGGTGAGAAGCCGCCTCTCTGTTGCCACGGCTATCTGACCAGCTATAGCATTAGAACTTTCAGAAAGAAAATAAATGTTAATGGATTTATATAGTTTGGTGTTTAACACAACCCTGGATTCTGCCAATTATCACAATTTCAAGAACAAGTCTACCTACATGTACCTCTCCGTACATCTGTGCTGTATTAGGTTTGTCCAAGACCTCGTTTACAGGTATAAGTTTTCAAAAACAAGAAGGGTTTGGGTAACCCTTGAAATTTGTCATTTGATCAGAAATTTATCAGTTGTAATGAAAGTGAAGTTGAAACAAGCTTAAAACATTGTGGACCCTGCTGTCAATCGTATCTCTCATAATAAATAAAATGTGTACACAATTTTTACATTGATTTAATTTATTATATTTGTTTTTAATTTTTTTATATATTTGTTTTTAATTTTTTTTATATTTGTTTTTAATTTATTATATTTTTTTAAATTTGTTTTTAATTTAATATATTTGTTTTTAATTTATTATATTTGTTTTTAATTCTTTTTATTTGTTTTTAATTCTTTTTATTTGTTTTTAATTTATTGTATTTTATTTGTTTTTAATTTATTGTATTTTATTTGTTTTTAATTTATTGTAGGCTATTTGTTTTTAATTTATTACCGTACATTTATTTTTAATTTTTTGTATTTGTTTTTAATTTATTATATTTGTTTTTAATTTAAAGGAGCAACCGTGAGTAGTGAAGGAATGTTAGGGGAGAGAATCCAATTTTTGAAGACTACCGTATCTGATTGGTTTGAATCTCGACAAGACGTTCTTGTACCAAGATCTATTAGAGGTTTAATAAAACTCGGCCTTAGAGGCGATGGAAAGGTATTTCTTTCTTTCTTTCATTTGTTAAGGTATTTGTTAATGGATACTGGAAAATTATATCATATCTGGTCATTTAAAGATAAAATTCGGCCTTAGAGGTGATGGAAAGGTATTTCTTTCATTTGTTAAAATATAAATAATAGATGCTGGAAAATTATATCATATCTGGCCATTTAAAGATACATTGTGGGAGATTAGATAAAGAGCTGGCAGTTCTCACTATAATAGTTAGAACTAGATAATGTAAAGGGAATTTGCTGAAAAAATGGCAGATTTAGCTGTTGCATAATGTATGTTTAATTAATATGGATTCATAAACCTATAATAAATTATATTATTGATATTTATTTTAAAGTGAGAATTTCAAATTTTCTAAGAAAGTCAAAATATAATTATTTCTATGTATTTTGCACATTTGGTTATCAACTCACTATTATACGATCTTGGGCATTATTTCCCACCCTTAAAAATCATTGATACAGGAAAAAACAACACAATCACCTTCCCTATTTCGCTATTGACAACATGGGGCAGACATCTCCCAACGTTGGGATTTGAAAATGATATTTTTGCCAATTCCTCAGCTGGCAATATTGAATTATAGGATTAATAGGATTATTCTATAACAAGATAGGACTGTTTATAGATACCATCTATTTTAAGGCTTTATTTTAATAAATTAAAAAAATATGACTTAGAATTTGAAATTCCGCTTTAACGTAAGGTTTATTTATTGATAGATTATAAAGGTATTAGAAGATGGTATAGATAAGATGACGAGTATTTTGTTGATACTAGCCTTGTTGATTGGAACAGTTTTATTCACTGTATTAGGTGCTATACAGGTAATATAACCACATACTTCTACAGCTCTTAAAGGGACAATAACACTCTTGCAGGCTTAACAGCTCAGGGTTAAAAATATTTCAGTTTGCCCAAACCCGACTCATGATGATTAGGTATGACAGCTCAAGAAAATAAATAATAGCCTTTATTTAACTACTAGATGTCCTACCTGTTGTGTAAATTTTCCATTAAATCCTATTTTACTTGTCCAAAGGGTTCGAAAATATTTTAAAATCCAAGATGAAATTTGTATCATCAATTAATTGGAATATTGTAAAATAGTACAATTTGTTGATCAGAAAAAAGATTGGGACAAATTATTCAGTTACAACAAGAGTGGTATTGAGCCTTTAAATAAAGCCTGAATTTAAATTATTTTCATCACAATAACTGAAAATAGTGCATGAACATAGATTAAACAGCAACATTAGACCATGGGGGGCAGGTGGGAGCATCGGCTCTCCTAATTTTGCGGGCAAGCTGACTTTACGGACAGACGGGTAAAGTGAACGAAATCTAATAAAACACAAATTTTATGTGGCCGTCAAATAATCAAAAATTATATTAGAGGGGTCCATACAAGGTCAGCTCTGCTTCTTCGCCTCTCAAAGAAAACTGGCATTTCTAGTTGACTATGGATTTAAAACATATTGTCTGGAGCCACTCTACTTTGTGCGACATTTTTCGGGCATCGATTATTATTTGTGAATACAGATGAAACAGATGGTTGGAATTCAGAGTGGGATTTCAGTTACAAAACCATTGAATACTTTTGCAGTTGCTTACACGAGTTAGAATAGCAGAAAACGCATTTGCGGTGATTAAATTTTCAATATTTCCCCTGGGAGGGTGAGGCCCCCATACCGAGCGACGATGGATTGGTTGTCTGGAATTCAGGTCAGCCAGGTAGGCTATATTGGACCAAATTGAAGTTGCTGTATTCACAGACTGCAATAGCAGGAAAACGCGTTTGCAGCAGTTACATTTTCAAAATTTTCTCCCAAAGGTGCTGTCTTCGAGGACTGTAAACGGTTGATTGGAATTCGAGTCAGCCACCTTATTATAAGCTATATTTCGACAACTTTGAAGTTGCTTTGTTCCCTGGATGAAATAGCAGGAAAACGCATATTCACAGACTGGAATAGCAGAAAAATACAATTGTGGCAGTTAATTTTCCAAACTTACTCCCAAGAGCAATATTGTTGTTTGTTTCAAGTTGTTAGTATTTTGGTGTATCTTGCTATTTTAAAAATAGTAGAGAATAATATTTAAAGGATTATTTTATATGGAAATTTGGAATAAATTTAAAAGATTTGTTTATAAAACTCAATGAAACAAGAAAGATATTGTAAATATATATTTATTTATTAGATCCACCAGGAGAGTATGTTAATGGTGACTATGACAAGTACGTTATTAAATGATACACTTCATCCAGAACTAAGCCAGTAAGTTCGTTTACATGATAACATAATTATTATAATATTCTTTAATTAAAGCGAGAATTTAAAATTTTCTAATAGTAAGTGCAGGAGGACTGCACTATACGCAAAACAAAAAAATACCAGATAGACCTGCAAACAAGACAGAAAATAGACATTGCATATAATAAACAATTATAAAATCAAGCCAAAACATAGTTATTACTATGTCTTTTGCTCAATAGGTTATCAACTCACTATTATACGATCATCAGCACTATTTCCGACCCTTAAAAATCACTGACACAGGAAATGATACAGAATTACCTCCCTTGTTTTCCTATTGACAAAATGTGTTCAGCCATCTCCCTACGTTGGAATTTAAAGTTGAAAATGATATTTTTGCCAATTTCTCAGCAGGCAATATTGAATAGGATTATTCTTTAACATGGTAGGACTGTTTATTGATACCATCTATTTTAAGGCTTTATTTTAATAAATTTTAAAAATATAACTTAAAAATTTGAAATTTCCGCTTTAAAAGAATGTTGAAATACATTTATATTCCAGGAGTGGGTTGCTTTGTAGAATTTTATAGGGTTACTTTTGTCTTGAATAGTTGTAGGAAACTCTGGCCTGTAAGAGTGTACATATTGGCGTACTATCTCTGGCCTGTAACAGTGTACATATTGGCGTACTATCGTAAAAGTAGACTAGACAGTTGCAAATTAAAGAAGAATTGACGAAAAAAATACCACTCTTCAATCTCCAACCTCGTGGATTTTCTCCGGGTTCTCCGGTTTCCTCACACTGCTAAAAACCACTACACGCAAGCAAATTATTGAAATAAAATCAAACCATATGTTAGTCCCAAAATGACCTAGTTTGTGTAAAACACCATTTCTCTCTCTCTCTCTCTCCACTCTTCAGTCAAAATTATTTTTATAGGCATTGCACATCTGAATCAGATCACAAATTTTCTTAAATTGCACCTATTGAAATACTTATTAAGTTTGCCAGTTTAGAGAGAGCTCTAAACATTTACAGACAAACTCATGTTTGAATTTATTTATCAAATCGTCACGTTTCTCTTGAACTGACGAATCTGATATATATTTAACTATTGAGAATTATGTATTGAGAAATTTATACTCTGTTGTTATCTTTGTGGCCATGAAATACCAATATTTATTTATGATTTAATATTTCATAGATATACATTGTACATCAGGACACTGGATGTCAATAAGATAAATATTATTATTTTGTGGCCACAGAGATAACAACAGAGTATAAATTTCTCAATACAGAATTCTCAATACTTAAATATATATCAGATTCGTCGGTTCAAGAGAAATGTGACGAAATGTGTGTGTGTATAAAAGAATATTATTATAGACCAGAGGGAGAAGGGGGGGCATTGTCACCCGAGTAGGGGCAAAATCTGAGTTAACTTTTCTAGAGGCATTTTTCATCAGGAATCTGAATCTGGTAGGTAATAAGCCAGGTCCGGGGGCGTTTTTGAGATAATCGAGGTCAAAGGTCACGGAAAGTCAAATAACGAAAGAAACGTATATAATTCAAAATCTGTTCAGAATAGGGCTGGAAATCATTGATAACAGCAATGAGACAATTATAATACAGTAATACATGTATAATAATAACAATGAGCTGCGATGACACCTGCATACCCGTGGTATTAAGCTCTATTACTATGATAATGAAGGGGGGGTATTTAATGCCAAAATACAAGTCTTAGTACGAAATTTCAGATATAATGTTACATATCACTGAAAATTGAATGCTCTCTTCATATATGTAATTCTTATGGTGCATTCATATTTACTTACCTTAAAAAGCGATCAAAGTTTGGTGGTATAAGCTCTATTACTATGATTATGAAACGGGGGGGGGGGGGTATTCAAGTATTCAATGCCAAAATACGGGTCTTAGTAGGAAATTCCAGATATAATGTTACATATCACAGAAAAGCTTGTTGATTGCTCTCTGCAAATATGTAAACAATTGTCTGGTACATTGAGATTTACTTACCTTACATAACGGTCAAGTTTGGTTGGTACTAAACTCAATTATTATGATAATGAAGGGGGAGGGGGTATTCAATGCCAAAATACGGGTCTTAGTACGAAATTCCAGATATAATGTTACATATCACTGAAAAGCTATTTGTTTGCTCTCTTCAAATATGTAAAACATTTTATGGCACAATCATATTTACTTACCTTCAAAAGCGATCAAAATTTGGTTGTATTAAGCTCTATTACTATGATAATGAAGGGGGAAGGGGTATTCAATTCCAAAATACGGTTCTTTGTACGAAATTCCAGATATAATGTTACATATCATAGAAAAGCTTGTTTATTACCCTCTTCAAATATGTAAGTAATATTATGGCACATTCATATTTACTTACCTTAAATAGCGATCAACGTTGTGTGATATTAAACTCTATTACAATGATAATGAAGGGGGGGGTATTCAATGCCAAAATACGGGTCTTAGTACGAAATTCCAGATATAATGTTACATATCACAGAAAAGCTTTTTTATTACCCTTATCAAATATGTAAATAATCTTATGGCACCTTCATATTTAATTACCTTAAAAAGCAATCAAGGTTTGGTGGTATTAAGCTCTATTACTATGATAATGAAGGGGGGGGGGTATTCAATGCCAAAATACGGGTCTTAGTACGAAATTCCAGATATAATGTTACATATCACAGAAAAGCTTATTTATTACCCTTTTCAAATATGTAAATAATCTTATGGCACCTTCATATTTAATTACCTTAAAAAGCAATCAAGGTTTAGTGGTATTAAGCTCTATTACTATGATAATGAAGGGGGGGGGGGTATTCAATGCCAAAATACGGGTCTTAGTACGAAATTCCAGATATAATGTTACATATCAGCAAAAGGCTTGTTAATTGTTCTCTTAAAATATGTAAATAATTTTCTAGCACATTAAGATTTACTTACCTTAAAAAGCAATCAAAGTTTGGTGGTATTAAACTCTATTACTATGATAATAAAGGGGGGGGTGTTATTCAATACTAAAATACGGGTCTTGGAACGAAAATCCAGATATTATGTTACATATCAGCGAAATGCTTGATGATTGTTCTCTTCAAATATGTAAATAATTTGCTGGCACATAAAGATGTACTTACCTTACAAAACGATCAATGTTTGGTGGTACTAAAATCTATTACTATGATAATAAAGAGGGGGGGATATTCAATGCCAAAATACGGGTCTTAGAACGAAATTCCAGAGATATTGTTACATATCACAGAAAAGCTGGTTGGTTGTTCTCTTCAAATATGTAAATAATTTTATGGCACATTCATATTTACTTACCTTAAAAAGCGATCAAAGTTTGGTGGTATTAAGCTCTATTACTATGATAATGAAGGGGAGGGGTATTCAATGCCAAAATACGTTTTTTAGTACGAAATTCCAGATATAATGTTACAAATCAGCGAAAAGCTTGTTTATTACCCTCTTCAACTATGTAAGTAATATTATGGCACATTCATTTTTACTTACCTTAAATAGCGATCAAAGTTGTGTGGTATTAAACTCAATTACTATGATAATGATAATGAAGGTGGGGGTATTCAATGTCAAAATACGGTTCTTAGTACGGTACGAAATTCCAGATATAATGTTATTATTATATTACTGTATTATAGTTGTCTCATTGCTGTCATCAATGATTTTCGGCCCTATTCTGGAAAGATTTTGAATTATATTCGTTTCTTTCGTTATTTGGCCTTCCGTGACCTTTGACCTCGATTATCTCGGAAACGCCCCCTCACCTGGCTTATTACCTACCAGATTCGGATTCCTTACGAAAAATGCCTCTAGAAAAGTTAACTCAGAATTTGCCCCCACTCCGGTGACAATGCCCCCCTCCTCCCTCTGGTCTATTAGTTCTTATTATTATCTATGTCTGCCCAATGTAATGATGGTCCATCTTCAAGGCTTGATCTTGCTTTAACTACGTACATCTTATCAAGGCCTTCACATAACACTCGGCATAGCCTATCAGATTGCTTGGTTGTCGCAAATACCAAGTCTCGCGCTTTCAAGCTAAAATGAATACCTGTGATAATCGAGTTGCAAAGTTCAAAGTTCGTCAAGGTTTCCGTGGGGTTCGCTATGTCACAATCTCTGATGCTACTGTTCACGTGTCTGCAGATAACGTAGCTATAGGTTTGGGAATTGTGGAGTAAACCAGCAACGACCAGATGTTGTTGAACTTGCAGTCGGTGCAGGATGATAATGTAAATTGTTGTTACATTTTATTTATATAATGTGTATTTTTCTAGGTGATTGCGGCTGGCTGGATGGCTGAATGGTTAGCATGTGTGTGCTGTATCATAAAGCCTGTCATTGAGTCAACTGGCATGGTTTCGAATCCCCAGTTGTACGTGACAAGGAGTAGGGTCGCCTGTCCAACCTCATGGGTTTTCTCCAGGTCCTCTGGTTTCCTCCCACTGCTAAACACCCCTACCCGCAAGCGAATTATTGAAATAAAATTAAACCATATGTTAGTCCCGAAATGACCTAGTTTGTGTCGAGTGGACGTTAAAACCCATATCTCTCTCTCCCTCTATTTATATAATGTGTATTTTTCTAGGTGGTTGCCTAATAGTGAAGATATGACTGATGCCATGGATTCTATGGTTGGTAATGCTTATATATATGGCAGAGATTGGATAGCTTCTAAGGTAAGGGATCCCTGCATTGGCCGAGAAAGTTCATCTCGATTTTCCGGCGTGATTTCCCCTTGTCAGTGATGCAGAAGGAGGGCCTGACAAGGACAGCTGCCTAGTCGTTCGGATGGGACGAAAAACCGAGGTCCCGTGTACAAATTGGAGTGCACGTAAAAGATCCCTTGGCAGTTGGAATTCGATATAAGAGTAGGCCGTAGCGCCGCTGCCCGGGCAAAATTTCCCTCATTGCACACTGTGGCGTATGCCCGTCTTCAATTAGCCCAGGTACGGTGCTTAGGCATAGGACGTTAAACCCCATTTCATTCATTCTAAGGTAAGGAGGGGTTGGGATGGCCTAGTGGTCTTAGAGTGCCGCGCTTCGACCTCTAGCTGGCCGGCCACCACTGGCTTGCGGCTGTGGTTTCGAGCCCTAGTGTGAGCGTATGTGACATAGAGATAGGGACGCCTTCTCAACCTCGTGGGTTTCCTCCCATTGCTAAAGACCCCTACGCGCAAGCGAATTATTGAAATAAAATTAAACAATATGTAAGTCCCAAAATGAACTAGTTGTGTTGAGTGGCCGTTAAACCCCATTTCTCTCTCTCTCCCTTCTAAGGTAAGTAAATATTTTCTATCACACATATTTTCAAATCATTATAGTAAACATGGCTTTTTTTGCCATTGACATATTAGACTGAATTTTAACAAATAAATTAATAAATGAATAATTATGAAATATTTTTGTATATTGCCTTTGATATATTAGTTTAAATTTGAACAAATTAGTATGAGTTTTATTAAGCCTTGCTGGTGGCTTCAGTCCCAGGTTTAATCTATTAATAAGAGAGACTGTGAAGTCATGTTCGAAGGGAAATGTCGGTGTTTTAATTCTTAATTAATCTTATGTTTTTAATGTCTTACTCCTGAATGTACTATAATAGTTAGGGTAGGAGGACCGCAAAAATATACAAGATAAACCTGCGGACAAGACAGAAAATAGACATTGTAAAAAATAAACAATTATCAAATCAAGTAAATGGATCCGGGGGCCAGCGGTAAGCGTCCACTGTTAAGGTACAGGCTTCACTAAAGTGATTCACAAAAAAGACGTAACAAAAATAATGCGACCAATCATGACAGTGGTCGTCTCGTCAATGGCAATAGTCTGCCAGTAGGTTGTTGTTCATTATTGATCATTGCTTGATAAAGATACCTGTAAGAGTATTGAACGTTGCATGTAATGGGAGGGATTTGGTGCAAGGGTTAGAGAGTAGAATTTGTGACCTAACGGTTGCAGGTTTGAGACTTCAATTGTTCGCCGAGTTCTTGTGTCCTTGAATAAGACACTTCATCCCTGCATTCCAGTCTACCCAGCTGTAAATGGGTACCGGTAGGATGGTGTATATTCAAAAAAACTGTTGCGCTCCTTGAAACTTCAAGTTTCAGCTGCATATGTTGGGAGCTCTTTCAAAGAGTTGTACAGGGAGGTAATCAGGCTTACCTGTATCCTAGAGACCGGGATAGTAATTATGTCGCGCTATGAGCACGCTTTGTGGATTTGGCGCTATATAAATGGACATATTATTATTATTATTATTATGTAATAAACGAAGAAGTAGTAAATCCATAAAGTTGTGTTATTATGAATAATGAATGAATAATTATGAAATATTTTTGTAGGTACGAGATTTAGTAGACGATGGAACTGCCAACAGTACACATATTGAACAGCAAGTTTTAGAAGTTTGGGACCGACTTTATGATTCCTGGTTTTCGAAGGTACTAAAGTTTTCTGTGATTGATGCTAATAAACTTCTATGTTGTACTACTGAAACCCTTTTTTTCAAAAGTTTTTTTAGGTGAAAAATGTTATTTTAGGTGAAAAATGTTATTTTAGGTGAAAAATGTTATTTTAGGTGAAAAATGTTATTTTAGGTGAAAAGTATTATTTTAGGTGAAAAATGTTATTTTAGGTGAAAAATGGAAAAAATGTTATTTTAGGTGAAAAGTGTTATTTTAGGTGAAAAGTGTTATTTTAGGTGAAAAGTGTTATCTTAGGTAAAAAAATGTTATCTTAGGTGAAAAATGTTATCTAAGGTGAAAAATGGAAAAATGTTATTATAGGTGTAAAATGGAAAAATGTTATTTTAGGTGGAAAATGTTATTTTAGGTAAAAATTAACCCTTTGAATCCTGACTATAGATGGAGTGTTGCACGTTCCTCCCTGGATTTACAGGACGTCATATTAATTATTACATCAATATAATTGTAGCTTGATACGCCCCAAAGCCGCAAAACAGAATGAATGAATGAAATGGGGTTTAACGTCCTACTGTTATGCACTTAACCTGAGCTAATGTAAGACGGGCATACGCCATACAGTGTTCTATGAGGGAAATTTTGCCAGGGCAGCGGCGCTACGGCCTACTCTTCTATCGAATTCCAACTGCCAAGGGATCTTTTTACGTGTACTCCAATGTGTACACGGGGCCTCGGTTTTTCATCCCATCCGAACGACTAGGCAGCAGTCCTTGTCAGGCCCTCCTTCTGTATCACTGACAAGGGGAAATCACGTCGGAAAATCGAGATGAACTTTCTCGGCCAATGCAGGGATTGAACACTCGACCTCCAGGTTAGCGAACCAGCGCCTTATCCACTTAGCCACCGTGAACCCCCGGCCGCAAAACAGACATTTCGGGTATATGCAATACAACGTCAAGCTGGTTTTGCATCATTTTGGGTTCTAAGGGTTAATTTCCAGAGAGATTTGCTACTCATTAATATTGTAAACATTTTACCGACTGATACCATTTTTAGTTGGAAAACTGTTGTTACGGAAGGGTTCCCAGGAAAGTATTTATCAGGTGTTTATTCCAATAAAAATATAGCAATTTTGGTATATATGGAAAGTAGAAATATCCAATGTTACTAGAAAAATAATGGATTCCTCGGAAAACACTCATGGAGCATATACAGGACAAAAATGTAAGGGTTCCCCTAATCAACAGCCCGATGATAACGAGTTACCGCAGGCGTGATGTCAAAGGTCACACAGAACATTGAGCGCTTGATGTACAAATTGATAAACTTTATGAAGAGTTAGACGTACAACACTTTCTGAGATAAAAATAATGGAAAAGATGTGGGCAGTGGATAATCCGAGAATTTAATTAGGATTCGATATTTGGAATAAATAGTAAGCGATTAAAGACAACATCGTCTTATGTGTGCAATTAATTCTGCTCTGACTTCCGAGAGAGGTAAGTCACGTGACATAAACATGACCTGGTTTGATCGAATTTTTATAGCAGGCATTCCTTGACAATTACCAGAACAATGTTTGAGAAGGATTTGAAGCAAAATTATGACAAATTAATTAGTTTGAATATGTTTCTAGTTCATATATACCATTAAATCCCCCAGTTTGTTAGTGGGAATGTAACTTTAAATGATCATGAACAATAATGGTAATGATTTGTTGCAGGGTTCATAGTACAGTAGAATCTGCATTAAGCAGCCACCCAAGGGAATTTCCACAACTGACCACTGAATGGGAGTGGCCTCTTAAAAAAATCTCTGTGTTTTTTGTGTTGACATAAATTAAATATTACGTTTGGATGCATTGGAAGCGAACTTCAATACTTGCATCGTTAAATTTGACTGTCGCTGAATGTTACCCCAAACGAATATTCTTTACTCAAATCTCGGACATATCGTGACCGCTTACAAGTGACTGCTCATACAGATTCTACTGTATTTCAAATTCAACAACATGTATCTTATTTAATTGTCATTTTAATCCCAATTATATTTGTGGTCTGTTTTTAAAACTAAAATTAAAACCTCTTTGCAGAAAATGTAATTGATGTCCAGATAAGAGTCAAATTGAACATTCTTTTGACTGATTTTATTTTCTCTTTATCATTTTCTTAATATTACATACTTTTTGTTTGAAACTTTCTATCATTACATAGTTTGTGTTTGGAACTAAGGCGCTGGCTCGAGTGTTCGATTCCTGCATTGGCCGAGAAAGTTTATCTCGATTTTCCGACGTTAAACCACATTTCTCTCTCTCTATTCTATAAATTCTGTCAAATTCAATTTTGGTTTTTGAGTGATTTGATTTGATTGTAAAAACACCATTCTCACATATTACATTCAGAATGGAAGCAAGGTTGATCAAGGCTGATAAAGTGTATGAATGAAAATGGTGTGTTTCCATGGTTTTCATTGTTTTAATATTGTTTTATCTCATTGTTTCCATGGTGTTATTGTTTCCATGGTTTTTACATTGTTTTATCTCATGGTATATCATACCACCTGACTGTCGTCCATGCATTGTTAAATTCTCAAATTATTCTAAACTGTCAAAAAACAATTTCAGCCAAATGTGGTTGTCATGTTGCTCTGGAGGTGCTCGCACAGATTTGTTTAAATTAATTTTCTTGTCCGCATTTAAACAAGTCAGTTGCACCTTGAATGGGCAAATTAGATTTAAATTTTGGGGGAGACTTCTTCTTTTTAACTGTATGATAACATATAAGATATTGTTACAATGGGTGATAAAGCCCACTTATGCTCTTGTTACAATGTGTGATAAAGCCCACTTATGCTCTTGTTACAATAGGTGATAAAGCCCACTTATGCTCTTGTTACAATGTGTGATAAAGCCCACTTATGCTCTTGTTACAATGGGTGAAAAAGCCCACTTATTCTCTTGTTACAATGGGTGATAAAGCCCACTCATAAAGCCAACTTGTGCTTTTGTTACAATGTGTGATAAAGCCCACTTATGCTCTTGTTACAATGTGTGATAAAGCCCACTTATGCTCTTGTTACAATGGGTGATAAAGCCCACTTATGCTCTTGTTACAATAGGTGATAAAGCCCACTTATGCTCTTGTTACAATGGGTGATAAAGCCCACTTATGCTCTTGTTACAATAGGTGATAAAGCCCACTTATGCTCTTGTTACATTGGGTGATAAAGCCCACTTATTCTCTTGTTATAATGGGTGATAAAGCCCACTTATGCTCTTGTTACAATGGGTGATAAAGCCCACTCATAAAGCCAACTTGTGCTTTTGTTACAATGTGTGATAAAGCCCACTTATGCTCTTGTTACAATGTGTGATAAAGCCCACTTATGCTCTTGTTACAATGGGTGATAAAGCCCACTTATGCTCTTGTTACAATGGGTGATAAAGCCCACTTATGCTCTTGTTACAATGGGTGATAAAGCCCACTTATGCTCTTGTTACAATGGGTGATAAAGCCCACTTATGCTCTTGTTACAATGGGTGATAAAGCCCACTTATGCTCTTGTTACAATGGGTGACAAAGCCCACTTATGCTCTTGTTCCAATGGGTGATAAAGCCCACTTATGCTCTTGTTACAATGGGTGATAAAGCCCACTTATGCTCTTGTTACAATGGGTGATAAAGCCCACTTATGCTCTTGTTTACTGTCCCTAATTATTTACACTTTTATCAGAATAGAACGCATGCACCACCATTTTATTGGAACAGCCTCCTTACCAGTTGCCTACTTTGTTTTACTGATCCTTCTCAAAAGGTAGTGTAGCATCCTTCCAATCCAATCCCTTTCTCTCTTCTTCAGCTTCTACACATTTTATATTTCACGATCTCGGTTCTATTTGGTGTAGCATCCTTCAAATCAACCCCTTTCTTTCTTCTACAGCTCACTTGTACTAAAATCAAACATGGCTACCAGGCTACACATTTTATATTTTACGATCTTGGTTCTATTTGGTGATTTGGTGTGATCATTAAAACTATGTATGTCTGTGTGTATGACGTCAGTATTTTAATTCTCTATTTTTATGTATCTTGGTTGTTGGTGTTTTTTATATTTACGTTATAAACCCCTATTTTGATAAATAAACCCCTTATTGGATAGATGAACCCCTTTTTTGATAGATGAACACCCTCTTCGATAGATAAACCCCTTTTCTGATAGATAAACTGTCTTTTTGATAGATAAACCCCTATTTTGATAGATAAACCCCTTTTTCGATAGATGAACCCCTTTTTTGATAGATGAACACCCTTTTCGATAGATAAATCTTTTTTTGATAGATAAACCTCTTTTTTGATAGATAAACCCCTTTTTTGATAGATAAACTGCTTTTTTGATAGATAAACCCTTTTTTGGTAGATTAACCCCTTTTTGATAGATAAACCCCTTTTCGATAGATTAACCCCTTTTTGATAGATAAACCTCTTTTTGATAAACCCCTTTTTGATAGATAAACCCCTTTTCGATAGATTAACCCCTTTTCGATAGATAAACCTCTTTTTGATAAACCCCTTTTTGATAGATAAACCCCTTTTTTGATAGATAAACCCCTTTTTCGATAGATGAACCCCCTTTTCGATAGATAAATCTTTTTTTGATAGATAAACCTCTTTTTTGATAGATAAACCCCTTTTTGATAGATAAACTGCTTTTTTGATAGATAAACCCCTTTTTTGATAGATTAACCCCTTTTTGATAGATAAACCCCTTTTCGATAGATTAACCCCTTTTTGATAGATAAACCCCTTATTCAATAGATGAACCCCTTTTTCGATAGATAAACCCCTTTTTTGATAGATAAACCCCTTTTTTTGATAGGTTAGTTACCGGTATGTAAAGTATTTATTGAGCAATCTTTATGAAAATTATGCCATTTTGGAAAATAATTGAATGTATTAAAGGTTGTTTACCTTATAGCACAGTTTTCCTGCACATTTATTACGAACTGGTTTGTCGACAAACGTTTGTTTTTCTGACCACGTGACCTCATTGTTTACCTCATAGCACAGTTTTCCTGTACATTCATTACAAACTTGTGTGTTGACGAACATTAGTTTTTGTTGTTAATATGCTTTTTAATACTGATACGGTGATTATAGTTCTCTTGCCATCAATTATGGTTGCATGGGACCGCATTTTTACTGACGACGCGGGGTGGGAATTCTTTCAGCGAGAAAGCCCATTAACAACTGCTTCAGTAATTTAACATGTTGGTGGAGGGAGGAGGTTGTTATTGATTTTCATTTCATATTGTAAATAAGTTGCTGAATTCTTGTACATTGTATTGTGTATATTTTAAATGCTACTCAGGTTTGGAAAAAACATCAATCTGCCCCGACAGTAAGTTTCTTGTCAACAGTATCTGGTCAATTAGTCTTTTCTCTAAGCTCTACGTGTTCAAAAACTCATTTCTTCTTTGGTGGCCTGAAATTTGTTTCTCATCAGTTTGGTTTTGGGTAAGATGTGAGTATTAGACTTGTCAAATTTTCGTTAAATCAGAATGTTGGAAGCATTTCTTACTAAAAGTGGGGAACATGACTCTTCTTATTGATTTTGGTGTGCTGAATACGAATATCCATGTTCCCAAGCCGAAATTTGAGTTTTTGACCATCTAATTAACATAAATACAAGATGGCCGCCAAATGCTGTTAGATTGTTAGATATCTCGGTAACTATCGACTTTTGGGCCTATAAATGTATTACAGACATATAGGAAGTCGACCCCAATAAATCCAAAAATGATGTCTCAGTAACTATCGACTTTTGGGCCTATAAATGTATTACAGACATATAGGAAAAGTCATGTTCCCCACTTTGACTAAAAAAAAAATGCTCCTTGATTTTTAAGTAAGGCCTTTTTCTAGGAAATTTAACCAGTCTATATTATTATTATATATTTCCGGAGTCCAAAATGAGTCCAAAATGGCCGCTTTATATAAATGAGAATTTTGGGGAATACTAACCCGAACCCTAACCCTAACCCTAACCCTAACGCTTTTGAGAGGGGTAAAAAGTATATTCAACCCAAGTTCAGTCTTCTAAAAAGGGTTAGGGTTAGGGTTCGGGTTAGGGTTCGGGTTAGTATTCCCCAAAATTCTCAATTATATAAAGCGGCCATTTTGGACTCTGGAAACACCCGAACCTCCTTAACCGGCCTACAATTAGCATCTCCCATGTGAGAAGCAGGCCCGTAGCCAGGGGGTGGCACGGGGGGGGCAACTGCCCTCCCAATACTGATTCTTGTCTCCCCCCCCCCCCAAATATCACAAGAAAATTGGCCGATACCGCAAAATTCATGCAGATGCCCATGCTAGTTGGCCCTCCCGAAAACATCTTTGCCCCCCCAACAACAACTTCCTGACTGCGGGCCTGGTGAGAAGGAGTAGTATATAGTAAGCCTATCTGGCAGGATTCTTGTTATTTCTCTGGAATCTCTTGTATTTAATAAATAATAGCATGCAAGGTAATTATTAAAGTTAAGAATTACCAATTTTAAACCCAGAGATGATTTAATCCTATTTTTTTCCATTCTGATATATATATCTTGTTTTTTAATTCAAGAGGGTTTTTTTTCCAGATAAGGCCATAATTAAAAGATTGTTTGTTTGCCCAAACGCTACCTTCCCAAAAAAAAAGCTGCCTTCTCAAATCCTTTTATTGCCTTTTTTGAAGGATTTTTTTTTTTAACAGCTTTATTTTTACGCTTGACAATGACACCCAAACGCGAAATAATCGGTCAGGAAATTGAACAGCCACTGTCAAGTCTATACATAGTAACAACAAACTCGACAAGTGATTTCGTCTGTTCCTTCAAACAAAAAAAAAGAATTTGCCTAGCTACCTACCTAACCATACCAAATCATCAGGAAGCGGGTTTGGGCAAACTGAAATATTTTTAATCCTGGCCTACTTAAATAACTATTCATTTTTTTTCCAGATAATAAAATAACCATTCATATTTTTCCCAAGATATAAATAAAATAACCATTCATATTTTTCCCACGATAATAATAAAATAACCATTCATATTTTTCCCACGATAATAAAATAACCGTTATTTTTTTGTTCTTCAGAATACTACTAGTCTAAGTAAGCCTGGTTTAGATGTCAGTTTTCCCGACTTCTCTAATATAAGTGCAGTATGGGAATTTGTATCACGAGGTGACGGATTATTTGATGTTAGCAGCGCGGTTACGTTTGTACAAGATAATATAGGAACCTTCATGTCTGTAAGTAATGCATGGGGCCATCCATAAAGTATGTACGCTCAAAATGGGTAAAATTCAGACCCCCCTCCCCCCTGTACGCTCCTGTATGTACGTTTTGCCAATGAATTTACGCACCTGTACGTTTTTGGCGTGACCCCCCCTCCCCCCCTTCAAGCGTACGTACTTTATGAATGGCCCCCATTAATACTATTTCGTGGGGGGGGTGGATGGCTGAATGGATAGCGTGTGCGCGCTGTATCATAAAGTCTGTCATTGAGTCAACTAGCGTGGTTTCGAATCTCCTGTTTGTACGTGGCAAGGAGGAGGGTTGTTTGTCCAATCTCGTAGGTTTTCTCTCCTGTCCTCCGGTTTCCTCCCACTGCTAAAGACCCCTAAAGGAACCTTCATGCCTGTAAGTAATACATTATTAGAGAGGTTTAGCAACTTTACATTTACACTTACATTTATAGTCCCGAAATGACCTAATTTGTGTTGAGTGGACGGTAAATCCCATCTCTCTCTCTCTCTTTTATTGTAGCAGGGGAATACGTGTCAAGGAGTAGGGTGTCCAGTCCATCCTCGTGGGTTTCCTCCAACTGCTAAAGACCACTACTTTTATTGAAATGAAATTAAACCATGTGTTAGTCACGAAATGACCTAGTCTGTGTTGAGTAGATGTCAAACTCTCTCTCTCTCTCTCTCATGTTTATAAGTTGTTTTTTTTTATTGTAGCATGGGGGGGGGGATCACGTTGCTAAGTGAGTAATGTGCTGCCTTGCTAGCCTGGAGGTCGGGTGTTCGATCCCTGCATTGGCCAAAAAATTTCATCTGGATTTTCAGGCGTGATTTCCCCTTGTCAGTGTGATGCAGTTGGGGGGCTAGACAAGGACAGCTGCCTAGTCGTTTGGAGGGCACGAAAAACAGAGGTCCCGTGTACACATTGGTGTGCACGTAAAAGATCCCTTGGCATTAGGAATTTGATATAAGAGTAGGCTGTAGCGCCGCTGCCCGGACAGAATTTCCTTCAAAGCAGACTGTATGACGTATGCCCGTCTTCAATTAGCCCAGGTTAGGTGCAGAAGCGTAGGACGTTAAACCCCATTTCATTCTTATTGTAGCCGGGGAATACGGAGAAAATTTGAATGATATATATTTTATATAAGTTGTTTTTTTATTGTAGCAGCAGGGGGATTTGAATTAAATGTATATTTATTGTATATTGTTTCAGGTGTTGGATTCTGTGTGGATGGTCCTTAAAGGAAATATGAATCTTATATCAAGTCTAGTCACTGCTATTATATCTATGGTGTTAGGAGGAGGAACAGCCATTTTAAACTTTGTCATCTCTGCAGTAAGTTATACAAGCTATACTACTAATTTTAAATAGTTAGGGATTGTGACGGCTGAAGCATAAGGATGTCATTGAGTCAAATAGTTGATGTGCTTAGGGCCGAATCATTAGGGCGAATCAATCGGCGCTGAATTTTATTCGGCCGAATGGCTAGTCACACCAGCTGAGTCACATGATTAAAAACAAAACGACGGCCTCCATGTCTTCAAACAATCAAGTGACTTCTCAATATGAGTGCTGATTGGCTAATGAATTCTACATTTGGCCGAATGCTTCGGCGAAGTGGACACACCAGGCGAATATAATTCGGGCGAATAAATATTCGGTCGAATATAACAAACCTGTTTGATTCGGCCGAATGATTCGGCTAGTGTCCACCACTTTAGTACTAATGTTGATACCTATTCTCTCTCTAGGTTATATTTAGTACTAATGTTGATACCTTCTCTCTCTCTAGGTTATATTTAGTACTAATGTTGATACCTTCTCTCTCTCTAAGTTATATTTAGTATTAATGTTGATACCTTTTCTCTCTCTAGGTTATATTTAGTACTTATGTTGATACCTTTTTTCTCTCTAGGTTATATTTAGTACTAATGTTGATACTTTCTCTCTCTAGGTTATATTTAGTACTAATGTTGATACCTTCTCTCTCTCTAGGTTATATTTAGAACTAATGTTGATACCTATTCTCTCTCTAGGTTATATTTAGAACTAATGTTGATACCTTCTCTCTCTAGGTTATATTTAGTACTAATGTTGATACCTTCTCTCTCTCTAAGTTATATTTAGTATTAATGTTGATACCTTTTCTCTCTCTAAGTTATATTTAGTACTAATGTTGATACCTTCTCTCTCTCTAGGTTATATTTAGTACTAATGTTGATACCTTCTCTCTCTAGGTTATATTTAGTACTAATGTTGATACCTATTCTCTCTCTTAAGTTATATTTAGAACTAATGTTGATACCTTTTCTCTCTCTAGGTTATATTTAGAACTAATGTTGATACCTATTCTCTCTCTAGGTTATATTTAGAACTAATGTTGATACCTTTTCTCTCTCTAGGTTATATTTAGTACTAATGTTGATACCTTCTCTCTCTAGGTTATATTTAGTATTAATGTTGATACCTTCTCTCTCTAGGTTATATTTAGTACTAATTTTGATACCTATTCTCTCTCTAGGTTATATTTAGTACTAATGTTGATACCTTTTCTCTCTCTAGGTTATATTTAGTACTTATGTTGATACCTTCTCTCTCTCTAGGTTATATTTAGAACTAATGTTGATACCTTTTCTCTCTCTAAGTTATATTTAGTATTAATGTTGATACCTTTTCTCTCTCTAAGTTATATTTAGTATTAATGTTGATACCTTTTCTCTCTCTAGGTTATATTTAGTACTAATGTTGATACCTTTTCTCTCTCTAAGTTATATTTAGTATTAATGTTGATACCTTTTCTCTCTCTAGGTTATATTTAGAACTAATGTTGATACCTTTTCTCTCTCTAAGTTATATTTAGTACTTATGTTGATACCTTCTCTCTCTCTAGGTTATATTAATTACTTATGTTGATACCTTTTCTCTCTCTAAGTTATATTTAGTACTAATATTGATACCTTTTCTCTCCCTAGGTTATATTTTTAACTACATTGTTTTATCTGTTGGCGTCCAGTGGTAAAACATATAAACCTGTCGAATGGTTTACTAGTATGAGTCCAAGTCAAGGTGGACAGTCCGGTTTCGGTCAAGCTGTTGAAGAAGCCATAAGGTAAACTGTGTACCGTATTAGGAAATCATTGCATTGTGAACTTTTTGTGGTGGAGTAGAATTTGTCGCAGAATTTATAGAATTAATTAAATTTGACACAAGTGATAAAATGTAGATTTATTATAAGATATAATATTCAAAATGACTTTTTATTCACCAAATTATAGAAAATACAAGCACTGATGAAATTTGAGCAAAGTCGGGAGGCTTTAAATTTGAAGGGGGGTTGGTTTGGGTTATTGGTCTAGAGTGCCACGCTTCAACCTCTAGCTGGCCGGCCACCTCTGGCTTGCGGCTGTGGTTTCGAGCCCTAGATAGGGGCACCTTCTCAACCATGTGGGTTTCCCCCAGGTACTCCGGTTTCATCCCACTGCTAAAGACCCCTACGCGCAAGTGAATTATTGAAATAAAAATTGAAAACCATACGTTAGTCCCAAAATGACCTAGTTTGTGTCCAGTGGACGTTAAACCCCATTTCTCTCTCTCTCTGATCACTTAATTACCTCATCAATCCAGCGTATTGTCAACGATAATCGGGTTGAGTGGTAGTTATACACTCAGTAAACTATAATAATTTTTGAATTTGAATATTATTCACCATGTCTTTCTTGATGTCCGATTGGACATATTCCCGGTCGGATAATTTTGGGCGTTTGGAAAAAAGCTTCAGACAAGTTCGGATAATATACGGGCAAAATCCCATCACTGATCTATACCCAAATTTGAATTCTATAATCCTTGAGTGGCATTTAGCCACATTAAAAAACACAACACAATTTATATGGAAATAACAATCACTGGTTTATATACATATAGCACAACGTTCCGACAAGTATTCTCTTATCGTTATCAAGTACACATTTGATGTATGTTGTATTTTGATGTATTCTACTTATTTCAGTTCTGTATTTATGGCTTCACTAAAGATGTCAGCTTTCTATGGGTTGTATACGTGGTTAACACATGTTCTCTTTGATGTGGATATTGTCTTTATACCTTCAGGTAAATAAACTGGAATAAAAAAATAAAACCAAGTACGAACAACAATCAAAGCCATTAGACAAAATTCGAAGTCCTAAAATAAAATGATATAGGCAAAAAAGTGTAATTTGGCAAAATAGTGTAATCAGCAAATGGACTGTTCACTGTGTTCAAAATACACGACAAAGAGTGGTAACAGGTGTCCGGAAGAGTTAGCTTACTTTTCCTTAGTTGTCTGGTCTGGTTCCAAACTCTCATCATAACTAGAATGTCTCCAGTCTCCAGTCTCCAGTTGGATGGCCGAAGGGTTAGCGCGCGCTGTATCATAAAGCCTGTCATTGAGTCAACTGGCATGGTTTTGAATCCCTGGTTGTACATGGAAAGGAGTAGGGTTGCCTGTCCAACTAACTGGGTTTTTCCCCGATTACTCCGGTTTCCTCACACTGCTAAAGACTCCTACGCGCAAGCGAATTATTGAAATAAAATTAAACCATATCTTAGTCCCCAAAATGTCCTAGTTTGTCGAGTGGAGGTTAAACCCCGTTTCTCTCTGCAGTGTAAATAAAAGTGTGGAAGTCAAGAACCATCATTTGGAGGTTTTAACAGTCCAAGTCTTTACTTGTCAGGGAAATTGTTTGTGGAAATTATTGATGTCCCATATAACAGAAATAACAATTATTGTATGCTAGTCAAAAAATAGCTTTTTGTTGGCTGGTTCATATATTTTTACACTCCTTTTCCTTTTTTTTTTTTATAGTTTTGGCGGCCATATTTGGTGCAGTACCATTTGTTGGGACGTATTGGGCTGCATTTCCTGGTGTGTTAGAACTATGGGTGTTAAAAGGACAAGGTGTTATGGCAATAGTTCTCTTAGTGTTTCATATGTTACCAGCTTATGTTGTTGATACGGCTATTTATAGTGAAATAAAGGGGTAAGTGTCGGTCAGTTGGACAAAATTAAAAAAACTTGTTTTTTTATATACGCAGGGCAAGGCGTTGGCTCCCTGCATTGGCCGAGAAAGTTTGTCTCGCTTTTCCAGCATGGTTTCCCCTTGTCAGTGATGCAGAACGGAAGGCCTGACAAGGAAAGCTGCCTAGTCGTTTGGATGAGACAAAAAACCGAGATCTTGTGTACACATTGGCTTCACATAAAAGATCCCTTAGCAGTTGGAATTTGATATAAGAGTAGGCCGTAGCACCGCTGCGAGGGCAAAAATTTCCCTCATAGCAAACTGTATGGTGTATGCCCGTCTTCCATTAGCCCAGGTTAAGTGCAGAAGAGTAGGACATTAAACCCCATTTCATTATGTATGCAGTTGCCTGGTAAAGACACAGGAGTCACAATTAAGATGAAGCCAATCCAGGCTTTGCTCGTGTTGATGCTGAAGTCTAAAGTTAAAGAAATAACTGCCTGGAGTTCTGTGAATGAAGCCAATCCAGGCTTTAACTGTGTTGATATAGAAGTCTAAAGTTGAAGAAATAAACTACCTAGAGTTCTGTGTATTATTGGGGGTTGGGATGGCCTAGTGGTCTAGAGTGTCACGCTTCGACCTCTAGCTGGCTGGCCACCTCTGGTTTATGGCTGTGGTTTTGAGCCCTGGTGTAAGCGTATGTGGCATGGAGATAGGGGTGCTTTCTCAACCTCGTGGATTGCCTCCGGGCACTCCGGTTTCCTCACACTGCTAAAGACCCCTATGCGCAAGCGAATTATTGAAATAAAATTAAACCATATGTTAGTTCCGAAATGACCCAGTTGTGTTAAGTGGACTTTAAACGCTCTCTCTCTCTCTCTCTCTCTCTCTCTATCTCTCTCTCTCTGTATTATTAATTATTATCCACATTAAAATTGATAATTATAAAACTAAATGTTTATCTTTCTATTTTCAGTGGCCATCCGTTTATGACAGGTTTGACTATAGCTGGTGGCATGTATTGGTTAGGTTTAGAGGGAGCATTTATTGGACCTATATTATTATGTTGCCTGATAGTTGTTGTCAATATGTATAGTACCATGATAAAACCAGAACCTATCACACCTTCGGCAGGTACGTAGCCTTCACAATATTAGGGGGTGGGGGGGCTGAATGGTTAGCACATTATAAAACCGGCAGGTACATACTTGAACAGTAGCCTTCACAATATTAGGGGGGGGGGGTGGCCGAATGATTAGCACATAATAAAAAAGGAACCTATTACACCTTTGGCAGGTACATACTTGAACAGTAGAGGCGGGTGGGGCTGAATGGTTAGCACATGATAAAACCTGAACCTATCACACCTTCAGCAGGTACGTACTTGAACAGTAGCCTTCACAATATTAGGGGGTGGGGGGGATGGCCAAATAGTTAGCATGTGCATGCTGTATCATAAAAGCCTGTCATTGAGTCAACTGGCGTGGTTTCAAATACCTGGTTGTACGTGGCAAGGAGTAGGGTCGTCTGTCCAACCAATTATGGAAATAAAATAAAAACAAAAGTTAGTCCCGAAATGACCAAGTTTATGTCGAGTGGACGTTAAACCCAGTATCTCTAGTTTTATTTGTTTTTTTCTGCAGATATTGAATAAAATTAATTTAATAAATTGTGTTAAGTAATAACTAATTGATTTAGGAGCAGCCCCCCATGGTGTTGTTTTGAAATTAACTTTTCCCATGACTTTTTAGGCGGTATACCAATTTAAGGTTGCATGTTTTGATATGCCAGTATTTAGTTTTTAACTATTTTCATTCCCATTTCCACCCATCTGTTCATTTACAATTCGGTGGGTTAGGATGGCCTAGTGGTTTTGAGTGCCGCGCTTCAACCTCTAGCTGGCCGGTCACCTCTGGCTTGCCGCTGTGGTTTCGTGCCTTGGTGTGAGTGTATGTGGCATGGAGAAACCACAGCGGCAAGCCAGAGGTGGCCGGCCAGCTAGAGGTCGAAGCGCGGCACTCTAGACCACTAGGCCATCCCAGCCAGACCCCTTACATACATAGAATATAGTATATATAGTGCGGTTGTTAGACCACACAGCCACCCTAAGGGCCTAACCCCTCCTTTTATATTGCTGCTGGTGGGTGTATATCTGTTGCATGGCAATGCCTTGTTTCATATATACAATTTCGAATGTTACTGACAACTTTTAATTTTTTCTAAGTACACTATGTATAATGTTCAGACTTAACACTTGCATCTTTTCTGAATAACTTACATGATTAATAATTTTGATTGAGTGCAAGCATCTCAAAGATATAAGATCTAATTACTTTGGCTGTCAGTCACTACATAATTTTTTTGCCCAACCAGGTCTAGATGGTAAAGCGTTAGACTTTTTAAAAGTGACAAATTTTTATAGAAAGTTTTAATTTGTATATTTGTTTTGTTATATTTTATATTTTAAATATTAATATACATAAATTGTGTTATTTAATTTTAATGATGCCATTGTGTATATTAATACATTAATACATTGCTGTGATTACATTTAGTTTGTCTTTAATACTTTCACCATATGTTTGGTGCAGTTTAGCCCTGTTGGAGCTGACGTGCCCTAAAACCATATTTCTATTTCTATTTCTACATTATTAATATAGGATATCCCATTCATTCACCAAGACTACGAAGTTTAAAGTTGCAGGATTTAAAGCGGTGAAATTAATATTTATAACATAGAATATTAACACCCTCTCACCTCTTATTAACCTAAAATGATAAATGTATTGAATATATATATATATTGAATTTAACTGCATTTAATTTACTAATCATGCACGCCTTAAAAATGACAAGTTTTAGTATACGCATTACGGACATATAATTAAAGGGACAATAACACTCTTGTTGGCTCGACGGGTCCAGAAATTTTTGTAGCCTTTTTCTAACTACTAGATGTATAAGTGTCCTACCTGTTGTGTAAATTATCCATTACATCCTATTTTACTTGTCCAGAGGGTTCGAAAATATTTTAGAATCTAAGTTACCTTTGAAAAGGTTTACGTAAAGCTTTTCAAACCATGTAGTTAAATTTTTCCAATTTTTTAAATTCGGTGTGTTAAGATGAAATTTGTATCATCAATTAATTGGAATATTGTAAAATAGTAGAATTTGTTGACCAGAATAATGATTGGGACATATTATTCAGTTACAACAAGAGTGTAATCGGGCCTGTAAGTAGATAAAACCAAAATAAGTCTACTATCAACAAATCATTTAAAATCACTTTTAAATATTAGAGAGTAAATTGAAATTAATCCAAATCAGATATACATCCAACAACTACTGTCTTATAAAATAATCACCACCAGCCACCAGTATTATATATTCCTTTTCTTCAACTACTATTTAATTAATGTATGTCTTTGGTTCTATCAAGTACATCTTTTATATAATCTGGCCCCACGTTCACAAAGCATTCTCAGACTTACCGGTAAGTTAAGAATTTACTCAACTTTCAATCACTGTTTATGAGATATATATTTGATAAAGAAACACAAAACTTTGCACATAGTATCTTACTGTCATTGATGTATTTGATACATTACAACAATAAAAGTTTTATAAAGGGCTGTATTTTACTTAAAGGGGAACAATTTTTGAGTAAATTCTTAACTTAAGTCTGAAAATGCTTTGTGAATTTGAAGCCTGTTATACTGCTGGTGATGGGAATCTATGCTTATATCTATACAGCACTCATATCTTTTGTTTTATTTATATTTAGGGTAAACGGTTCTTTATGCTAGCTAAATATTAAATTTAGTCTATTTCTGGTCAATCTGATTACAATACAGATCTATCATTTCGTTTCTTTTTTTGTATACTTTCGATGGCCTACACTACTTAAAGATCTGATCAGTTGTACTCGAATGTCACGTCAGGGGTCGTACAAGTGGATTTTGACCCTATGACGTTCATATATTGATTTATCAATTAGCGTTTAAGTTTCTAGTGGTTTACCCACCGTTCGTATCAAGTAGTCGCAGTAACAGACCGTTTCATTGGCTAATACTCACCTTATCCAAAACACCGGTAAAGTAACAACTCCTCCAGATACTAGTGTAGTAAAGGCAAGTAAAAACGAAATTTTGAACTATAAAAAAAAAACGAAATAGGATCGTGTTTTAATCAGATTGGTTTCTGTTCAAAGGTATCTGTTTCCTATACTTAGGCCATATAAAAACATTTTTCTGTTCCTCAGACAATTCTTTAAAAAAATCTGATACACGACAGAGTTTTTTATTTTTGTGTGTTTAAGGATAATTTCAACTGGTTCGACATTTTCCTGTTCCTCTATTTTTTTCCATTAAGTGGTATTTCAGAAACAAAATAATTATTTTTGTATGGCCTTTAAAAAATTTAAAATTAAATGGCATTAGCTTTATGTCCTTAGTGCAAATGTTTGATAATAATGTATTTTATTGTTGGGAATATAACTGAGTGTAGTTTTTGCTAATGTTAGTAATAATGAAGTAAACACAAGATTTCAAATAAAACAGTAAAATTATTGAAGTAAGCTTAAAACGATTTTATTTTTTGTTAATCTCTTAGTCATCTTTTATTACATAAAAAAACTGTTGCGCTCCTTGAAACTTCAAGTTGAAGCTGCATATGTTGGAGCTCTCTCTAAGAGTTGTAAAGGGAGGTAATCAGGCTTACCTGAATCCTAGAGCTTTGTGTAGCGCTTTGAACATAAACTTGGTTTGTGGATAAAGCGCATTATAAATGTACTTATTAATTATTATTATTATTTTACTGACTTCTGATATCTTATTTTCTACCTTTATTCATAATATCTGCACATAATGTGATGTTTACTTAATAATTTATGATTATATTGTTTATCTGTGATACTGTTTTGTGATACTTAATAATATGTGATAATTTATAATTTTTTTGTAAGGCGCATTTGAGCACCTAGTGAATTTGTGCGCTATAAAAATGTTCATAATAAAAATAATAATAATATAGTTATATTAAAACTTTAATTATTTTCCATTTATTTTCCAGTTCAGTGAGTACTGATGGTGTACCTCTCAGATAGGAATAAAATGGTGCTGATGTGTTGGCGATTCTAAGTCATTAACAGGGTACTTGTCCTTTTAGTCTAGTTACATATAAAAATTAAAAATATTTATTTTGAAACTTTAAAAAAAGTTTCTTGACCATAGTCACTCTAATTGTATTAACTATCAAGGTCTAACCTTATATACTTTTTATTTTAATCTAGAGCTCTTTAAAAGTATTTAATACTAATATTTACGTATACAGTAGAACTTGCTCGGACAGGCACTCCTAATCAGCGAACACTTGCTTCAAGGAGCACCCAAAAAATGTTTGTGATAGGGGTTGGGGCAATATTGGATACCTCTAGTCAAAGAGCACCTCCATTAAGCGACCATTTTTAAATTTCCCTTGGGTGCTTGCTTAATACAAGTTCTACTGTAATATATTTATTGAGATTAAAAAGTCTACCAGCAATGGATTATCAATGTGGATATATAGAGAATCTCCTACGAGTGTTATGTAATTTAACACACAAGCAATATCTACTGTCAAATGTGTTATTGGGCGATAAATGTCCCTATAATAAAAGTAGGGATCTTTAGCAGTGGGGGGACAACCGGAGGACCCAGAGAAAACCCACGGAGTTGGACTGGTGACCATACTCTTTAAAAGTATTTAATACTAATATTTACGTATAAAATATGTATCGAATTTATTCGAGATTAAAAGCTCTACTAGTAATAAATGAATGAAATTTAACTTGTGTAATCTATGTGGATATGTTCCTATAATAAAAGCAGTGGTGGAAAACCCACAAGGTTAGTCATGCGACCCTACTCCTTGACATGTACAACCCGGGAATCAATTCTGAGGACAAACAATCATAATATGCCTTGTTATAATTGTGTCTTTATATATGCTTGTAATCAATGCTATAGAATCCTTTTTTTGTTAGAATCTGTTGTATTAACAGACCTGGGGCCTGTTTAACGAAATTTTAACTAAGATACAATTCGATTTTAGTAATTCGATTGGATAGTATTAGATTGATTTTAGCGCTTAGCCAATCAGACTTAAGTATGTACTAAAATTTGGATTTTATCTTAAGTTAAAATTTCGTGAAACAGGCCCCAGTGATGGGATTTCATTCAAAAAATTTCTTGTCAGACATTTTTACCGAAAATAAAGGGACATAACTCTAATCGTTATTTAAGATGGCAGATTTTAGACAAATAGACTGGGTAGATAAAAGTTAATTTTAGCTGTAATTTAAATCTGTAACTTTAAGAAATATTTTACAAGTGTGTCATCTCACAAGCAACTGTACATGTACACTTCTTATAGTAAGTTACACGCTAAACAAAAATATACAATTATCAAACCAAGTGAACGGATCCGGGGGCCAGCCGTAAGCGCCCACTGCGCTGTACAGTCCCGGGCCTGTAGACATTTTAGGCAGGGTTTAAAAGGTGCTGCGGCTAAGAATTCCCCCTTCCCCGGAGTTTCTTTCAATAAATAACATATTTTGGTGCAGAGGCGATGTATTTGGTCAATAGGCCCAATGTTTTGCAGACCTTCCAATAAAATGGATTCCTCTGTGGCTATTAAAGGCACAATAACACTCTTGTTGTAACTGAATAAACACTGCATGACATTAACATATGACACTATATTAGTTTCTATTATATACAAGCCTTGAAATAAGGCACCTGTCACTGACAAGAGTACCTGACATTTTCAACTTAGTGGCAGACATGTATTAATAATATCATTAAAAAAGACAATTCAGTGCCGGACAAAATGACAGGCACCACTGCCAGAGGTTTAGTGCCTGACAAACCCTGAATCTGTGCCTGACATTGTCAGTGACAGGTGCCTTATTTCAAGGCTTGATTATATATAACTAATATTATTTAGAAGTGCCATGGTTTATTGGTTGTAGATGTTATTACATGTTTTAAATTATTATTGTATTTATTATTTATCATTTATTATTATACTTACAATTAGATCTCCTGTCAAAAGGCAATATCTAGTAACTCACGTTTTTCTTATTTTGAGAAAACAAAGGAAAACGTACTGAATGAATATTTAAAAAAACCCAGCTCATCCATTGATTTGACTATTGAGTTACTAGGTTTTGCTGTGGTATACTAGGAAAATGAAGGAAGGTTGTGTCATGGGTGTAACTGATTACAAAATCAAAATATTGGAATATTTGGTACAACAACAGAAAGCACATACCCTAGTTACTTCAAATTTGGTCCGAACTCAAATTTGATATAAAAAAAACTGAGTTACTAGGTTTTGCCTTTGGACAGGAGAATTAGAGATTCTAGTCATACAGATTCTATGTCAAATTGTTATTCCAATAGAAAAGATGATATATTTATTATTATATCTTATTAATCGAGTGTAGCAGCTTATTTACTATATTTTGAGTTTGTAAATGAACATTTTTTGACCCCATACAAGGACTAGCCATGTAGATTAAGAACAAGTCATAGCAGTATTGCTACTTTAGAAAATACAACTGTAGTAAAACATACATTATGCAAGAGCTAAATCTGCCTTTTGCAGGATTTTCTTTAGGCCTGAAATGTTATCTAAATTATTAATTAGACATTAAATAACTTATAATCAAATCTCAATGTCATCGCTAGCCTGAAATATTTACTGGATTAGGATCCGATTTGCTGCTCAACTTTCATTCATGATTTAATCATGAAATGGATAATCGAGAATACCTGTATGTTTTTTATCGTACCGACTTTAGTAAGTCAGAACATTCAATCAGAGTGGATCAATTTAACTAAAATTTTCAGCAAATTGCCTTTACATCATCTAGTTTTGAACTATTATAGTGAGAACTGCCAGCTCTTTATCTTATCTCCCATGATGTATCTTTATTGCATGGTGTGTCTATTGACAGTAAGAGATTCATATTGTGTCGTTATACGCATAATTTTGTAACCAATAAACTGTGATTAATTTATAGTTCCCAATTTTACATATTCATATATAAATCATGCTTAAAGGTCACCGAAAAAGGTTAATAAATTTTTAAAATAATGCAAGTAATTATGTCAACATATCCTTTCCATAAGTATAACGCAAACCCGACTGTCAGTATTACCTGCAACAGGTAAATTTCAACGTTAGTAATTTCCGCCATTCTCCGTGGGTAGTCGTAACTTTCCGTAAATAAACGTCATTTTAGTCCTTCTGCTCATATTCTAGTCTATATTTCTATATGCACGAAGACTAAAATGACGTCACTGATTGCATATTTACGAAAATTTACGACTACCCACGGAGAATAGCGGAAATTACTATTGTTGAAATTTACCTGTTGCAGATACAATATTGACATTCGGGTTCGTGTTATACTTATGATGGAAAGGATATGTTGACATAATTACTTGCATTATTTAAAAAAAATTATGAACCTTTTCCTGTACCTTTAATTGCAAGCTTAATCTTTACTGTATATCCGTCCCTATTGCTATTAGTGTTTGTGTGTGTTTTCTTACTTGATTATGTAGAGAAATTGTAGATATAGTTTGTGTACTTGCAGCCCTGTAAAATAATGATTTTAGATGTACCGGACAAAATGTCAGCCACTAATGAAATAGTAGTAATAATATGTATATTTATATTGCGCACAATTCCATGCTAATATGCATGCTCAAGGGGCTAGTAAGACTAGGTGCCATAATAGGCCGTAAATAGATGGGTTTTTAATTAGATTTAAAAGTTTTCTAGACTAGGTGAGAGTTTAATGTTTAGCGGTAATGAATTCCACAGAACAGGCACAATCTGTATCCAAATGATTTAAGATTATATTTTGTGCCGGACAAACTGACAGGCACCAGATGTTTTGTGCCTGACATAAGTGACAAAGCCACAATCTGTGCCTGACATTGTCTGTGACAGGTGCTTTATTTCCAGGCTTGTTAAACAGTATCCTTGATATAATTCATCTATTTTCATGATTACAACACATACTTATAGAAGAACAATGACTTGATTTATGTAGGCAACGTTTTGAAGAGCATTCTCTCGATGTTTTCAAGCAAACGTTGAGAAAATACTCTTCGTAACGTCGCCTAAATAAATCAGTAATTGTTTTTCCATAAATAAGTATGTCATGTATTGATCAACATTTGCATATGCATTATGTTTAATTGCAACACAAAAATTGCAGAAGATAAGAAATGATTGTTATACGCCACATTTTCATGTGGACCTATATTGTCTTTGCCCCTGTCCGTCCATCCGTCCCTCCAGAATTGTTTGTGGACACTCTACAGGTCACAATTTGGATGAAACTTGAATATAGGATAATCTGCCAAAGATCTCGGTTCCTGTCAATATTGGCATGTATCTGACCATAATTTCTTGGATTGTGGCCTTGGTTTTAGCTTGTGGTCCCTCTAGAGGTCAGATGTAAAAAAAATGTTTGCACATGTCACCGTTATAGCATAATGATGGTTGAGTGAATGTAATACCACAATTTTTATCTGATTTTGATGCAACTTAAATTATATGTTAATGTAGGTTCGTGTAAATATTCAGACATATCGGACCCTAACTGCCTGGATTATAGCCCTGATTGTACAAAAAATTCATATCTTTTGTTTAGCTTGTTCTCTGGCCATCTCTTGCAAAATGTGAGCGTATATCTTGCATGGCAATCGCTTGTTTTTATGTTCAGCTATCATTTGCTACTGTAAAACCATATCATGACAAAATAAAATTAATATTATTTTTTCTAATTGCTTTATATAATATGTTATTGTATATCATATCTTCATTATGTATGAGATATGTAATTGTATTTTTATGTAATTATTTATTCTCTGTACGTGTTTCTCATTATCAGCCTTGTTATTTTTCAAATTTTCTGTATGTGTTCGATGAGTAACTATTTGTCTTTTTTAAGGTTTCTTGTTTCAAGACCTTTTTATATATTGGAAATAAATATAGGCCCTACATATAAGACTGAACCTCTACGCTTACCAGTTGTGTCAAATTTTGAGATGTTTTAAACATAAGAAAATATGCACAAGTACTTTCACCAGTTGTGTCAAATTTTGAGATGTTTTAAACATAAGAAAATATGCACAAGTACTTTTTATTTGTATTTGATAATTATTGTTAGTTTTGTCAATGTTCTTAGTTTTGTTATCTGAGATTTCTATACACTGTATTTTATTTATTTCATCTGAAGAGTCCCAGTCATTGCTTAAAAATTGTTTATAATAACTTGAACCATGTTTATAATAACTTGAACCAGGTTTATAATAACTTGAACCAGGTTTATAATAACTTGAACTATAATAACTTGAAGCATGTTTATAATAACTTGAAGCATGTTTATAATAACTTGAAGCATGTTTATAATAACTTGAACCATGTTTATAATAACTTGAACCAGGTTTATAATAACTTGAACCAGGTTTATAATAACTTGAACTATAATAACTTGAAGCATGTTTATAATAACTTGAAGCATGTTTATAATAACTTGAACCAGGTTTATAATAACTTGAACTATAATAACTTGAAGCATGTTTATAATAACTTGAACCATGTTTATAATAACTTGAACCAGGTTTATAGTGAACCAGGTTTATAATAACTTGAACCAGGTTTATAATAACTTGAACCAGGTTTATAATAACTTGAACCAGGTTTATAATAACTTGAACCATGTTTATAATAACTTGAACCAGGTTTATAGTGAACCAGGTTTATAATAACTTGAACCAGGTTTATAATAACTTGAACCAGGTTTATAATAACTTGAACCAGGTTTATAATAACTTGAACCAGGTTTATAATAACTTGAACCAGGTTTATAATAACTTGAACCAGGTTTATACTCCTGTCATTTAATGACAATATAGAGAGATAGAAATGGGGTTTAACGTCCACTCGACACAAACTAGGTCATTTTGGGACTAACATATGGTTTAATTTTATTTCAATAATTTGCTTGCGCATAAGGTTCTTTAGCAATGGTTTAATTTTATTTCAATAATTTGCTTGCGCATAGGGATCTTTAACAGTGAGAGGAAACTGGAGGATCTGGAGAAAACCCACGAGGTTGGACAGGCGACCCTACTCCTTTGCCATGTACAACCAGGGATTCGATACCATGCCAGTTGACTTCATGACAGGCTTTATGATACAGCACGCGCATGTGCTAACCATTCGGCCATCTGACCCCCCTCCTGGTACATAAGATGAGTTCTTACTTGTCTCCCTCATAGCACACTGTACGGCTTAAGCCTTTCTTCAGCCCAGTCTGTGCAGAAAAGTAGGACGTTAAACTGTAAACCCTATTTCATTTCATTTGATATTGGTCTTTGGTTATGTTACAATAGTACAAATTGTTCTGTATGTGCTTTTCATGTCTGCTAAATAGTGACATAATAGGCAATAAAATGATTATAGTAGGGGTGGGCAAATGGAGGTCGAATTTTGGTGACAAGAGTTTTCTAAGGCCATTTTGGCTGCTGAATCTGAATCCGATAAGATTTTTGTTCTGTGACGTCGATTTAGGTTCAAAATGGCGGCCAAAAAATGACTTTTTTTCTCATAAAAGCAAGACAATATTGGAACTAGTTGTCCAATATGTTAAAATTATATGTTTTCATGGCCGTGGATTCTAAAATTGCACCCCCATCTATGATTTGATAGCATCCTATATCGATATGAGGGTAATAACTGGAAAAAAGTCATTTTGAAAATGGCCACTGAACCAACCTAAAATGACGTCACAGAACAAAATTTTCACGAGATTCGGATTTAGCAGCCAAAATCACCAAAATTCGACCTCCATTTGCCCACCCCTAATTATAGGGTATCGAAGAGGTTGACTGATGCATCTTTAAATGATGCTGTTTGAGAAAAATGATGTCGTACTGTTGACTTTCATCTTTTCAATCTGAACACGCCAAGTGAAAATACAGCTATTATGTAGTTTTTGAGCATTAGTTTTGTATTCATATTTCCACTGTATCTGCTAATTTATTGCTATTGATTGTTGTGAGACCGGTATGTTAGTTGATTAACTTATTGAACTGTTTATCGTCAGTAATGACTTTAAATTAGTTCCGTTTGTTTTAGAATAAACAATTGCTTCTTTAGTCCTTTTGTTCTTCTTTTTTATAATTTTTGAGAGAGAGAGAGGGTTTAAGGCCCACTCCACACAAACTAGGTCATTTCACATGGTTCAATTTTATTTCATTAATTTGCTTGCGCATATAGAGGTCTTTAAGCAGTGGGAGGAAACCAGAAAACCCGGAGAAAACCCATGTCATGTATAACCGGGGAATGGAAACCACGCCTGTTCACTAAATGTCAGAGCTTATGATACAGTGCGCACATGTTAACCATTTGGCTATACAACCCCTCCTTTTTAACACAGGAGCTGTGGTGATTGACAGAATGGTCTAAATTATTTTACTGTAGATCAAAGGTCTGTCCATCTTCAATAGAAGGCTAGAATCTCGCCTTAAGTACATACATCTTATCTGGCCGTCTTGCGCTTTCAAGCTAAAATGTATACCTGTGGTAATCGAGTTCCAAAGTTTGTCCAATATCAAAGGTTTCGGTGGAGGTCACAAAGTCACAACCTGTGATTGGATGCCATGTTAAGGCGTCTGCAGATAATAAAGCTATAAAGTCGGGAATTGCATGGTATTGAAGCAATGGTTAGATGTTGTAAAAATAACTCCCGGCCGCTGCTTCAGGAACATCTGTTCTGTCATCTTTGCAACACAATTTCAATCCATGAACTAATGAAATAAGAATATACCGATCAGGCCCGGATCCAGGATTTTTTTGAGGGGGGCCCATACATTGTAACAAATGGTAATCATTAGAGTGCCGCATACATTAGTGGTTTGGTGTAATCCCCAGAACCTTGACGCATTGCCTGGGCACAGACAATACGAAAATCATGTTTCTATCATCAATTAAAAAAGCAGATACACCAATGGGCCTGCCAATGTACTGATTTGTGGTTGTTAATCACCATTAATCAAGCCGTTTTAATTTTGCAATTTATGGTGAGGGAGGATGCAAATATTTTTGGAGCAAATATGCTTAATCAAGAGCAGTGGAGAGGCCTAGGCGTTGGTGGAGGCACTAAATTGGCGCAAATGGTAAATATTAGAAAAAGCCTTTATTGTTGTAAGTGGGAGGGATATTCGGTCTCCCGTCCAATCAGGCAGGTTGGCCCTGAGTTCTTCCTGCAGTAATGACCGAAATCATTCGCACGATCTGTGCCAAGGGCCAAATTGAAAATAAGCCTCAGGCTTAATTTGCTACGCCTGTAACATGACGAGATTATTATTATTATACTGTATTCTAACAACAAAATTATATGGCCTTGTATATATACTGTATTTGAGCATATAGGGCTATATGTGGTAGAGGCAGTTGCCAGTCAAACAGCTTTAGATAGAACAATAGATTCGAACAGTTACAAAATGTTTTATTTTAATTGTTGGAAGATGTCGGGCTATTGTTGACAACAAGAACAAATAGGATAGATAGATAGATAGATAGAAATGGGGTTTAACGTCCACTCAACACAATTAGGTCATTTCGGGACTAACATGTTTTTTTAAAAAATTTTCATTTCAATAGTTCGCTTGCGCGTAGGGGTCTTTAGCAGTGGGAGGAAACCGGAGTGCCCAGAGGAAACCCACGCGAATTTGAGAAGATGCCCCTATCTCCATGCCATATACGCTCACAGCAGGGCTCGAAACCACAGCCACAAGCCAGAGGTGGCCGGCCAGCTAGAGGTCAAAGCGCGGCACTCCTGACCACTAGGCCATCCCAGCCCCCAGGACAAATAGGGTATATTTCGCATGACTTTTAAGCATACATGTAATATTACAATATTGTTTAACTTTCATAAAATCAGTTGTGGGACTTCACTAATTGATTAATATATAATATGAAATGATATGAGGTTAAACGTCCTGCTGTTATGCACCTAACCTGGGCTAATGTAAGACAGGCATATGCCACACAGTGTGCTATGAGGGAAATTTTGCCCGGCAGCGACGCTACGGCCTACTCTTATCGAGTTCCAACTGCCAAGGGATTTTTTACATTCATGCCAATGTGTACACGAGACCTCGGTTTTTCATCCCATCCAAACAACTAGACAAATGATTAATGATAAGGGTTCTGACCGTGGTGATTCCATAACATCTTTGGAATTTTTTCTGGGCTGACTAGGAAATATAAAGAGAGAGAGAGAAAGGGGGTTTAACGTCCACTCAACAAGTAGGTCATATCGGGACTAACATGGTTTAGTTTTATTTCAATAATTCGCTTGTGCGTAGGAGTCTTTAGCAGTGGGAGGAAACCGGAGTGCCCAGAGGAAACCCACGAGGTTGAGAAGGCACCCCTACCTCCATGCCACATACGCTCACACCAGGACTCAAAACCACAGCCGCAAGTCAGAGGTGGCCGGCCAGCTAGAGGTCGAAGCGTGACACTCTAGACCACTAGGCCATCCCAACACCCCCCCCCCCCCCGGACTAGGAAACAATGTTGCCTAATGGTTTAGATGGAATGAAAAGGGAAAGAAAGAGAAATGGAGTGTTATACCACACAAACTAGGTTGTTTCGGGACTAACATACTTCAATTTTATTTCAATAATTCGCTAGCGCGTAGTAGGGGTTTTTACTTTTTAGCAGTGGGAGGACCCAGAGAAGAGAAAACCCATGAGTTTGGACAGGCCACTGTACTCAATGACAGACCTTATAATGCAACGCGCACGCACCAACCATCGGTAATACCCCCCCCCCCCCCTCCTCTATGAAAAAGCTAGGTCTATCCCCAGGAGTGAGAAAGAGAGAGAAATGGGGTTTAAAATCCACTCAACACAACTAGGTCATTTTGGCACAAACATATGGTTTTAATTTTTTATTTCAATAATTCGCTTGCGCTTAGGTGCGCTTAGGGGTCTTTAGCAGTGGGAGAAAACCGGAGAAAATCCCACAAGGTTGAGAAGGTGCCCCAATCTCCATGCCACAAACGCTCACACCAGGACTCGAAACCACAGCCACAAGCCAGAGGTGACCGGCCAGCTAGAGGTCGAAGCACGGCACTCTAGACCACTAGTCCATTCCCCCCCCCCCCAGGAGTGAACATACAAGAATCGATCCTGGTTCCATTTGGTTTTAGTGTTTTTATTAGTAGTATTATTATATGTACAGAATAAGTGACAATGTAATCATAAATAAACAAAAAGATTATGAACATGTTAACGATTGTATACAGAATCAGTTAAAAGCCTGATTAAATGAATGTGTTTTAAATTGTTTTTAAAAGAATATCGAGAAGTACAACATTTTTAACTAAATGGTAGATTATTCCATAGAACAGGTGCTTGATAACTAAAAGAGCGCTGACCATAAGAGACTAGTTGAAAGGTTTTGGGGCTTTAAAAGTAGTTTATCTGATGTACTGGGAGGTAAACAGGAGTTAAATTATTTAAACATTTAAAAGTAAGTAATAAAATCTTAAAATCAATTGGATATTTAACAGGTAACCAGTGTAAATAATATAAAACAGAAGTTATGTGGTCATATTTCTTAGTTAAAGTGCCCGGAGGAAACCCAAGAGGTTGAGAAGGCGCCCCTATCTCCATGTCACATATGCTCACACTAGGGCTCGAAACTACTTACACTGACAGTCTTGAATAGAAATAAATGTATATCATCACTAAGCGTAATGCCATTAATTTAAGGGGGAGAGAGAGAAAGAGAGAGAGAAAGAGAGAGAGAGAGAGAGAGAGAGAAAGAGAGAGAGAAATGGGGTTTAACGCCCACTCAACACAAGTAGGTCATTTCGGGACTAACATAAGGTTTAATTTTATTTCAATAATTCGCTTGCTCGTAGGGGTCTTTAGCAGTGGGAGGAAACTGGAGTGCCAGGAGGAAACGCATGAGGTTGAGAAGGTGCCCCTATCTCCATGCCACATACGCTCACACCAGGGTTGAAACCACAGTCGCAAGCCAGAGGTTGCTGGCCAACTAGAGGTCGTAGCGCGGCACTCTAGACCACTCGGCCATCCCAACCCTCCACATTTCTTAGTTAAAGTAACAAGTCTAGCTGCAGTATTATGTACTTAGTTAAAGTAACAAGTCTAGCTGCAGTATTATGTACTTAGTTAAAGTAACAAGTCTAGCTGCAGTATTCTGTACTCAGTTAAAGTAACAAGTCTAGCTGCAGTATTCTGTACTTAGTTAAAGTAACAAGTCTAGCTGCAGTATTCTGTACTTAGTTAAAGTAACAAGTCTAGCTGTGGTATTCTGTACTTAGTTAAAGTAACAAGTCTAGCTGCAGTATTCTGTACTTAGTTAAAGTAACAAGTCTAGCTGCAGTATTCTGTACTTTTTGTAATATATAATGATTAGCTGGCTTGCTTTGACCCTGCCAAGAAAAAAACAAAAACAAACAAACCAGACAGGATTTAATGAAAGAAGTATATATATGTTGGATTGTCTGCGATATCACTTTCGATGGAAGCAGAAATTAATCCTTAGAATGCATGAAAGAATGAAATGGGGTTTAACGTCCTGTGCTTCCACCATACAGTGTGCTATGAGGGGAATTTTGCCCGGGCAGCAACTGATTTCCTACTGCCAAACGATCTTTAATGTGCACGCCAATGTGTACAACGGACCTTGATTTTTCATCCCATCCCAACGAATAGGAAGCTGTCCTTGTCAGGCCCTCCGTTCTGCATCACTGACATGAGGAAACCACGCCGAAAAATCGAGATGAACTTTATTGGCCAATGCAGGGATCGAACACCTGACCTTCAGGCTAGCGAGCCAGTGCCTTACCCACTTAGCCACGTGATCCCTCTCATAATAGAATATTGAGGTGGTTATAGGATTGAGAGACTGAGAGGAGGGCACAGAAGATCCTCTAAAATCAGAAACTCTTCCACCAATGCAAACCAGCTAAAGCTTTAGGTTCAGGTTGTTTCGAAAATCGCGTACAAAATTTCTAATATGCTAGATGAGTGAACAACTGGGTCCTACACTGAACCGTGATTCTTAAGTTTCGGGTCCCCTTTCACCCATGCACCCCCCTTTTTACCGTTCCTATCCGGAATAGAAGGGCATTTCGCGTTCTAAAGTAAGTGTTATGTTCTAACGGATCAAAAGTGAAACTTTAAGCGAAAAAATTAATGTTGTACGTAAAAGTGAGGGGAAGGGGGTGTACTAAGGGAGGAAGGAAGGGTCGTTGGTCTTCTTAAGCAGTGTTTTTGGTGACATCTAAAGTTGGTTGACTTATGCACGAAAGTTGATGGTTGTACGCAAAAGTCAAAAGAAACTCGAAGATTCCAAGTTTTTTGGGCGGATCCCCCCGCCCCATAGGAAGGTGAGCCACAACCTAAAGAATCAAGGTTCAGAGTATCGGACACAACTGTCTACCCATTTAACGTAGTAGAAATTTTGTACGCGATTTTCAAAACAACCTGAACCTAGCTCCTTAACTACTTACAATGACAGTCTTGTATAGAAACAAATGTATATCTCCACTAAGCCTAATGCCATTAATTTAACAGGGGGGGGGGGGGGGGAGAGAGAGAGAGAGAGAGAGAGAGAGAGAGAGAGAGAGAGAGAGAGAGAGAGAGAGAGAGAGTTTAATGCCCATTCAACACAACTAGGTCATTTCGGGACTAACATATGGTTTAATTTTATTTTCAATAATTCGTTTGCGCATAGGGGTCTTTAGCAGTGGGAGGAAACCGGAATGCCAGGAGGAAACCCACGAGGTTGAGAAGGCGCCGCTATCTTCATGCCACATAAGCTCACACCAGGGCTCGAAACCACAGCCGCAAGCCAGAGGTGGCCGGCCAAACTAGAGGTAGAAGCGCGGCACTCTAGACCACTAGGCCATTCCAACCCCACATTAATTTAAGGAATCAGAATAAACTTTCCTGGAGTTATTTTGTCACCTACATGTAGGCCTATATAAATAAGCATAATATTTCAATCTGGAGTTTCAAACTTTTGTGTTTATAATTATATTGAAAGCAGGAAGTGATATCACATTTACCCACATTTAATTTATTTAAAGTGACAATAACACTCTTGTGGAAACTGAAAAATATGTCACAATCTTCATCCTGGTCAACAAATTGTAATAATTTACAATATTCCAATTAATTGATGATACAAATTTTATCTTACCTCATCTAATTAAAAATTTGGAAAACGTAAACACTTTCAAATGTGACTTGGATTTAAACATATATTCAAACCTTTATTTATTTTCTGGAGCTGCCAAGCCAGCAAGAGTGTTATTGTCCCTTTAAAATTAAACTACATTAAATATTGATTTGAAAAATACATGTAGAATTTGTTCAACATAGTAGATATTTTTGAAGACATACATGTTGAAGTTCACTTCAGAATTTTTTTTTAAAATTTTAATTAACAGATTATAGTCCTTCAACATCAGCTAATGTAAAAATACCGTCATCATCAGCTTTCACCAGTAACGAACAAAATAAAGGTGATTCAATTCCTAAAATATAATGACATGGACTAGGTTCCATTAAATATAATGCTACTGCATGTGGGTGCTGTTCATTTGGTATACATTTTAATTTCACTTCAGTTTCTCTTTTTTTACCAGTTAAATCACATATATCCCCCTCCGTATAAAATAAAGATAAATGTTTTCTACTATCCTTCTCCTTTGGACGTTTAGATGGATGACTTTGTAACCATTCTAAATGTTTCTGGAAATTCCAGTGACCTAAATAAATAACTTGTCTTCCTTCCGGTCCGTCGTGATACTGTCTTGCATGTTTATTGTAACAGAATTCATGTTTCCACCATCCCGTTCCCCCTTGTAAACAGTAATCCCCATTGAGGAAATCACGAAGTATTTGTTTGTCCGTGTTGGGACCAAGCGTTGGTGTAGGCGTAGTGGTCGCTTTAGGCGTTCGATATACTTTTACTTTATTTATCTCATCTTCACCGGTACCGCTGACAGTAAACTCTTCTTTAACTATGCCTTCCTCCGTAGTATGATGGCTTATTGTCGTAGTTGGGGATTCGAAATTTGAAACTGCCTTTGGTTTGTCAGGAGAAGCTTCTATGGCATGACATTGAATCTGATTTACCGGGGGGTTCTTGGGTCTAAAATCAGGATGACTACATAAAACGGCAGTGAGAACCATGATTTCATATTCACAAGTTGACGACTCCTTCATGTCATAGATTTCACCATGGCCGTCGGGTTGACACACATAAAGTAGTCGAGTTCGTCTAGGAGCATTTAACAAATCACAATTAGTACCGTCTGTCATGTTAACTTCGTAGTATGGTAGTTCTATACCATCTATTTTCTTAGATTTAACCCTTTGTACTGTCTCGTCAACGATGCCTTCTGACTTTGGATTATCGGAATTCTTATTTTTATCCCTCAAGAATCTCTCATGATGTCCGAGAAAATATTCTTGAATTTTTGTTTTTTTTCCAGGTTCTTTAGTTTCATGATACTGTCGTAAATATTTGCTATGACATAATTCATAAGTCCAATAACTTTCAATTCTGTATGAACAAGCACTTTGCGTAAATAATGCCTCCATTAATTCATCTGGTGTAGGGCCATTATAATTTTTAAGGTTTTCCTGTCTTTTTTCTTCGGATTCTGGCAAAATGCACTGATACTTTTCTTCATCTTTTGTCATAACAACAATGGAGCCATCCATGTTTTCTGTTGGTATATTATATGGACCAGCCCAATTTATCATGAATAATTCATTATCCATGAACGGATTAAAACTTTGTATCTTCCTTTCAAACAACAGAAGATAAACGAAGGTTCTGAAAATGTCATGCAATGCCATATTTCGATTTTAATCTGTAGGCCTTATACCTCAATATATAATCCAAGTAAATTAAACGTTGACACGTAATTTTCTGAATTCATGACCACTCGGGCCAAGACCAGTCGGACCAACTGATAAACAAACCACTCGGCCCAAACATAAAGACTACTCGACCATAGAAAAGGACTACTCGGACCAAAGGGAAAGACTACTCGGACGAATAATAAAGTGCTGTTTTAATAAATTAATAATTGTATTTATTTGATAATAATAATAATAAAAATCGCGTCATTTTACAAGGGTAGCAAAGTAAGCCTGAGGCCTTTTTTCCAATTTGGCCCTCGGCACGGTAGCACGTCATTTCGGACTCAACACAAACGTCGCTTCGGACTCAATCAGGCGACCTTTCGGACTCGGAGTTGTGACGTTTCGGACTCAGTCAGACGACCTTTCGGACTCGGAAAATTATATGTATATATTTGTAATAACAGTTTTTTCTTTCGTTTTAGGTGAGGCTGAAAACAGGCCATTCACGATAATAAAGAAATTAAACATTGATAGTTGTGTTTTATTTAATCTCCGCTACGTTGTGACGTTGCTGATGATGCGCACTTGGCTTTATGGCCTATCTAGTCTTTATAGGATATCTATGCTCTGTCCATTTATCTGATCAATATCAATTATTAAGGAACCTCGATTATAAATCTTTTCAGATAACAAATTTACGAAAAAATAATAAAATGGAAGTATAATTTGTTTGAGTCGAGGTCCAATAATTTTATAATTCCATTTTCTCAAGATGGCCGATTTGTGTCAAGAGAATTTCGGGCGTAAACGTATTTTTGGTAAATAGCTTGTTTAGAAGAATAAATAAATCTTTGCATCCCTTTAATATGATTCCGGGTATGATTATGAAATAATCAAGAATGATAAAAATATTAAATTTTAAGTCAATTCATCAATAGTGACCAAGGGCATGGATTTGGCATAACTTTGGACTTTATGGGGGGTGGGGGGGCGGCCGAACCCTCGAACCTTTTATTACCAAACTATAATAATAATTAGGTCCCCCCCCCCCGAAATCCACGTCCATGATAGTGAATGTCAGAAGCATTAACTTAGCGGGGGATCACCTGGCTAAGTAAGTGGGTAAGGTCTGTTGTTTGATGAATCAAACTCTGCATTGGCCAAGAAAGTTCATCTAGATTTTCCTGCTGGTTTCCCCTTGTCAGTGATGCAGAACGGGGGGGGGGGGCATGATAAGGACAACTGTCTAGTTGTTTGGATGGTACAAAAAAGCTCACATGTACACATTAGCGTGTACCAGTACATAATTAAAAGATCCCTTGGCAGTTGGAATTCGATATATAAGAGGAGGCGGTAGCGCCACTGCCTGAGCAAAATTTCCCTCATAGCACATTGTATGCCAGTTTTCATTAGCCCAGGTTAATAGCATACTCAGGACGTTAAACCCAATTTCATTTCATTTCTGAGCAAAGTTATCACTGTTTGAAGTTTTGGTAAGAAAAGCATAGTCTTAGTTTTCACTGCAACCATTTTTCGTTATGATAATGAACAAAGTTTTGATTATCCATTTCAATTTGATCCATTAAAAATCACAACCATCGGATCTGAAATGTTCTAGAGAGTTGATTATGAGCTTGTCATGTGAATAAATCTGCATCTATAGGCAGATTTAGCTCTTACATCATGCATCTTTAAGCATTTAATCCTACCTGACACATTTCAAAATCAGTTGTTTTTTTATATAAGCTTAAGTCCAAGATTGATGTGGGGGGGTGGATGGCTGAATGGTTAGCGTGCGCGCGCTGTATCATAAAGCCTGTCTTTGAGTCATCTTGCGTGGTTTCGAATCCCTGGTTGTATGTGGTAAGGAGTAGGGGCGCCTGTCCAACCTTGTGGGTTTTCTCCAGGTCCTCTGGTTTCCTCCGACTGCTAAAGACCCCTACGCACAAGAAAATTATTGAAATAAAACTAAACGATATTTTAGTCCCAAAATGACCCCATTTCTCTCTCTCTCTTTCTCTTTCTCTCTCTCTATCTTTCTCTCCAAGATTGATGTGAAGGTGAAGACAGGATAGTTTTAATTTTTTTATTTAAGCTTAAGTCCAAGATTGATGTAAATAATGTGAAGACAGGGAAGTAGGCCTAATTCAACATGAGGCTCAATTCAAAAGAACTTGTTTACATTGCCCAGAACTGTGTAACTTGTGATAAAGAAGGCCCACTACTGTTCAAAGAAAAACAAGATGGTTTACTTAAAAGAGGAGAAAGTAAGTGACATTATTTATTTGAATACTGGGGGGTTTGGTGGCCAAATAGTTAGCATTCTTTATCATACGGCCTGTCATTGAGTCAACTGGCATGAATTCGAATCCCCTGTTGTACCTGACAAGGAGTAGGGTTGCCTGTCCAACCTCGTGGGGTTTCTCCAGGTCCTCCCACTGCTAAAGACTCCTACGCACAAGCATATTATTGAAATAAAATTGAACCATATGTTAGTCCCAAAATGTCCTAGTTTGTGTCGAGTGGAAGTTAAACCCCATTTCTCTGACATCTTTTGTAAACTTCACATTAAAAACAGCTGTATGGTGTTTGATTTATGTTTCAACTTTTCAAGTTTGTTAACATGGTTACCCTTGTCAGTGTTGCACGTCTGAGCGTCTAGTCTTTTGGATAGAACAAAAAATCAATGTCCTGTGTATATATTGGCGTGCACGTAAAAGAACGTTTGACAGTTTGAATTCGACATAAAGAGACAAAGACTAAGCCGTAGTGCTGCTGCCTGGGCCAAATTTTCCTCATAGAACATTGTAAGGTATATGGCTTCTTCTTTGGCCTGGGGGGTTGGATGGGTGAATAGTAAAGCATGTGCACACTGTATCATAAAGCCTGTCATTGAGTCAACTGGCGTGGTTTCAAACTCCCGGCTGTACAACCATGTGTCTTCTCTCCGGGTTCTCCGGTTTCCTCCCCCTGCTAAAGACCCCTGTGCAAGAGAATTATTGAAATGAAATAAAACCATATTATGTTATTCCCGAAATGACCTAGTTTATGTTGAGTGGACGTTAAACCCCATTTCTCTCTCTCTTTTCCTTGGCCACGCTGATTTAGAAGCGTAAGAAGTAAAACCCCATTTCATTTCATTGCACCTTGATCTGAGATTTAGAATGGATGATTTTGCTTGCTGTTGAGCGTGTTATTTTGGAGGACAAATCCATGTTTTCCACATGTCGATCAGAGACAGAGAATTAGAACCCCACTAAATTTGAAAATGAGTCTTATTTATTATAAATGATATTTTGTTTATTTTAGCTTATTTAGAGAGATATTTTAGATTAAAGGGAAATCTTCTCTTTTATTTCAAGAATAAAGAATCAGTAACAGTGAGTATCAATAAAATTCCAATATTCAGCAACGAACAATTCCAATAAATATTCTGTTAGAATTATTTTTTGCATGAAGCCAATTTTTGATTTATTGGGGATTTCGATGTGCATTCGTTGAACTGTAAATATAATAACCAGTGTTATTTATTAACCATAAGGGGATCATGGTGGCTAAGTGGATAAGGCGCTGGTTCGCTAGCCTGGAGGTCGGATGTTCGATCCCTGCAATGGCCAAGAAAGTTCATCTCGATTTTCCGACGTGATTTCCCCTTGTCACTGGTCAGTGATGCAGAAGGAGGGCCTGACAAGGTAAAAGATCCTTTGGCAGTTGGAATTCGATATAAGAGTAGGCCGTAGCGCTGCTGCCTGGGCAAAATTTCCCTCATAGCACACTGTATGGCGTATGCCGGTCTTCAATTAGCTCAGGTTATGTGCATAACAGTAGGACGTTAAACCCCATTTCATTCATTCATTATTAACCATACCTGTCTGTCTGTTTCTCGTTAAGGGGGGTTGGATGGCTGAATGGTAAATCATGTGCACACTGTATCATAAAGACTGTCATTGACTCAACTGACATGGTTTCGAACCCTCGGTTGTACGTGCTAAAGACCCCAACTCGCAAGCGAACTATTGAAATAAAATTGAACCATATGTTAGGCTGAAATGACCTAGTTTGTGTTGAGTGGATGTTAAACCCCATTTCTGTCTCTTTCTCTCACCTGTCTGTCTGTGTCTCAGCAGAATGTCTTTATGCTTGTTGCCTTCACCTGTTAATTGGTTACCTGTTGAGATTTCCCAGGTGTGAAGTGATCATGAACTGTAATAGTAAGTGCAGGAGGACTGCACTACACGCAAAACAAAAATCTACAAGAGAAACCTGTGGACAAGACAGAAAATAGACATTGGAAACAATAAACAATTATCAAATCAAGTGAATGGATCTGGGGGCCAACCGTAAGCGTCTACTGTGCTGTACAGTCCCGGATGAAGTTCTACAAAAACGGCTGATATATCAGACAAGATTGATATATTTTATTTTTTTTAAACAATATTTTATTCAGGTTGTCTGAATGGGATTGGGGAACATGCTAAGCCTATGTAATACCCCTCTCCCTCAGATTGATATTTGATAAAGGCAAATTTTTTTTAGTGTTTGAAAAAGGGTGTATGTATATGTTGTGTCAAGAAATTCATTTTATTTGTAGAAATGTGAACTAATACTAGGGCTAATGTTGTATACATTTGTTTCTTTGTAGAAATGTGAACTAATAGGGTTAATGTTGTATATGTTTTGACAAGAAATTTGTTTTATTTGTAGAAATGTGAACCAATAGGGTTGATGGTATTAGAAAGATGTACGGTAGAATTAGAATCAGAAGAGGAAATACCAAATGCTTTTGTTCTTGGTAAATATTTTCTGGTTGAATTATAATGCACTTAACATCACTAAAGGTACTTAAACAATATGACACTGTTATGGTCTCCAGGATAATAATAACGCTTGATTATGTCTGCTTTATAATATTAATAATAATCGCGTCATTTTACAAGGGTAGCAAATTAGGCCCTTGGCACAGATTGTGCGAATGATTTCGATCATTACTGCAGGAAGAAACCGAAGAACTCGGGGGAAACCTGCCTGATCGGACGGGAGACCGAATATCCCTCTCACTTACAACGATAAAGTTCATGCCCTGAGCTGGGATTGAACTCTCGTTGCATTGGTGAGAAGCCGCCTCTCTATCGCCACGGCTATCCGACCAGCTTCATTACCTCTTGCCTCTTTAAGGAGCAACAACTTGGGTTACCCACACTATTTTTTGTTGAAATTAACATACCGTTCTACCGGCACCTGTTTATATTTCGGCCGACTGCAACAAACATACCGTTCTACCGTCACCCGCTGATAGTTCGGCAGACTACAATATTCGGATGAAGAGTTTCATTCATAGATACAAAAACTCTTCGGTACACAACTGTTTCGTAACAAATTTAAAACACTCTGTTGAATCAACTCCCTCTGCAGATATCCATCAGGTGACAACGAGGCTAGGGGGTGGATGGCCGAATTTTTAGCATGTGCACGCTGTATCATAAAGCCTGTCATTGAGTCAACTGGTGAGGTTTGAAATCCCCGGTTGTACGTGACAAGGAGTAGGGTCGCCTGTCCAACCTTGTGGGTTTTCTCTGAGTCCTCCGGTTTCCTCCCACTTGCTAAAAACCCCTACGCGCAAGCTAATTATTGAAATAAAATTGAAACCATATGTTAGTCTCGAAATGACCTAGTTTTTGTTGAGTGAAGGTTAAACCCCATCTCTCTCTCTCTCTCTCTCTCTCTCTCTCTCTTGATTGAAAAGGAGAAATGATTAAAATGATTTGTATGATTATTTATATTTAGTATGTGAAGGAGAGAATCATGTGTTTAAATTTGCCGCCATGTCAGAAGAAGACAGAGATCAGTGGATACAAGCTCTACATATAGCAAGCTATGAATGTCTTAAGATGCAGTTGGAGAGCCTCACGGATCAACTACAGGGAAAAACAGGCAAAAATCCCTTTCCACAACAAGCTCAACAACATTCCGGAATAGATTTAGATAATCACTCGGGTGCGAATTATCTTCTTACTTCACATCTCTAAAAGCATGCTGTTATGGTACTTTCACTATTCTTATTTAAATCACAGATCTCTATCTAGAAATTGGGGGGGGGGGATGGCCTAGTTGTCTAGAGTGCCGCGCTTAGACCTCTAGCTGGCCGTCAACTCTGGCTTGCGGCTGTGGTTTTGAGCCCTAGTGTGAGCATATGTGGCATGGAGATAGGGGCGCCTCATCAACCTCGTGGGTTTCCTCCGGGCACTCCGGTTTCCTCCCACTGCTAGATACCCCTACGTGAAAGCGAATTATTGAATTAAAATTAAACCATATGTTAGTCCCGAAATGACCTATAGTTGTGTTGAGTGGACGTTAAACCCCATTTCTCTCTCTCTCTATCTAGAAAAAAATGAAACGTGTATGCAACACATGAATACTATTTTGTATTTTCACGATAAGATATTTATTACCACTGTTTGTCGTGTATTTCGTACACGGTGAACAGTCCATATGCTGATTACACTGTTTTGCCAGATTACACTATTTTGCCTATACCGTTTTTTAAGGACTTCAAATTTTGTCTAATTGTTTGGATAGTTCCTACAGTTTGGATAGGTTGTACTTGGTTTTATTTTATCACTTCCAATTAATGAATGTAATATTTCCTCTTGAGGAACATTTTATTCTCCCTTGAAGCCAAGAATATATAAGTAAAATTAAAGAAGGATTATGTAAGATTTAGATAAAGAGTTGACAGTATTCGCTACAGCAATATTTAAAAAAACAGATAATTTCAGTCAAATTAATTCATTATGAGCGGTGTTATGGCCGTTTCGAAGAACTGCGTAGTCCTGATTGTTATTCCTACCATTATTGCAATATTACACAGAGTCTTGAATATCCACTTTTTGATTGAATTTAAATCTTAGTGAAATGTTAGGGACCTGTTAACGACAATGTGGTCTTGATTGTTACGATAAAAAAAAAATCTTGCTTATCCATTTTTTAATTGTAATTTAAACTGCCAATCGTGTTTAAATCTGTTGAAAATCAAAACCATCGGATGGTCTAGAGAGTTGATAATGGGCTTGGCTGGTGTATAAATGTCTAAATAATGATTAATATAACATTTGATGTCAAACAAAAAACCAACGTCCCGTGTACTCATTGGCGTGCACGTAAAAGATCCCTTGGCAGTTGGAATTCAGTTGCTGTCCGGGCAAAATTTCACTCATAGCACACTGTATGGCGTATGCCCATCTTTAATTAGCCCAGGTTAGGTGTAGAACAGTAGGACGTTAAACCCCATTTCATGCATTTATATTCTATGTGTGTATATGCACTTATACTATACTCTATGTATGTAGGGGGGTTGGGATGGCCTAGTGGTCTAGGGTGCCGCGCTTCGACCTCTAGCTGGCCGGTCACCTCTGTCTTACGGCTGGGGTTTTGAGCCCTAGTGGGAGCGTATGTGGCATGGAGATAGGGGCGCCTTCTCAACCTTGTGGGTTTCCTCCAGGCACTCTGGTTTCCTCCTACTGCTAGAGACCCCTACGTGAAAGCAAATTATTGAATTAAAATTAAACCATATGTTAGTCCCGAAATGACCTATAGTTGTGCTTCGACCTCTAGCTGGCCGGTCACCTCTGTCTTACGGCTGGGGTTTTGAGCCCTAGTGGGAGTGTATGTGGCATGGAGATAGGGGCGCCTTCTCAACCTTGTGGGTTTCCTCAGGGCACTCTGCTTTCCCCACTGCTAGAGACCCCTACGTGAAAGCGAATTATTGAATTAAAATTAAACCATATGTTAGTCCTGAAATGACCTAGTTGTGTTGAGTGGACGTTAAACCCCATTTCTGTCTCTTTCTCTCACCTGTCTGTCTGTGTCTCAGCAGAATGTCTTTATGCTTGTTGCCTTCACCTGTTAATTGGTTACCTGTTGAGATTTCCCAGGTGTGAAGTGATCTAGAAAAAAATGAAAAGTGTATGCAACATGAATATTATTTTTTATTATGCACTAGTAGATATTTATTACCACTGTTTGTCTTGTGTTTTGTATACGATGAACAGTCCATATGCTGATTATTCTATTTTGATTATACCGTTTTGGTTTCGAGCCCTGGTGTGAGCGTATGTGACATGGATGTATGTATGTTTGTTTAGAAGAATATGCTGCTTGATATAACTGTGTCTTGTGTTAGAATAAAATAGAGAATGATTATTGAGCAAATTTGTATAATATTTTTGTTCTCTTGTTACAGAAGATCAAATAAATGAAGATTGTATATTAGAAATCTCATTAAGTAAGTATATTATTATAAACTTATTATTTTAGCGTTTTCTGAGATTCTGTCCAGATTATCGCCCTTATTGTTAAAATTATTTGACGTTCTAATACCTGACGTCAAATGGCAGACTATCGCAATTCAAGAGACGACCACTATCAAGATTGGTCGCATTATTTTTGTTACATCTTTTTTTTGTAAATCATTTTAGCAAAGCCTGTACCACAACAGGCCCGGACTGTACAGTGCAGTGAACGCTTACGGCTGGCCCCCGGATCCATTCACTTGATTTGATAATCGTTTATTTTTGGAATATCTAATTTCTGTCCTATCCGCAGGTTTATCTTGTAGATTTTTGTTTTGTGTGTGTAGTGTGGTCCTCCTGCACTTAATAATAGTATAGTAGACAAATAATCATAGCTACAACATAATTCAACTACAGTACAACTTGTATTAAGCAAGCACCCAAGGGAAATTTAAAAATGCTTGCTTAATGGAGGTGCTATTAGACTAGAGGTATCCAATATTGCCCCAACCCCTACCACAATAAATAAAGATATAGACATAATGATGTGCGGGAAGATCACTTGTTAAGTTGGTAAGACGCTGGCTCACTAGCCTGGAGGTCGTGGGTTCAATCCCTGCATTGGCTAAAAAAATTCATCCAGATTTTCCGGTGTGGTTACCCTTGTCAGTGATGCAGGACAGAGATGATACAAAAAAAACAATGGTGTGCATGTAAAAGATCCCTTGGCAGGTGGAATTTGATATTAGAGAAGACCGCAGCACCGCTACCCGGGCAAAATTTCCCTCATAGCACTCTGTATGGCGTATGCCCATTTTCATTAGCCCTGATTAGGAGCAGAACAGTAGGACGTTAAACCCCATTTCATTTCATATCAAATGATCACGAACATAAAATGAAAAGATCTCTTTGATTTGGATCAAGAAATAAAATGATAGATTTCTTGGTATTGAATATGTTGATTTCTTCCCTGTAGGATGACAATTTGAAATCATATGAATTAAGCCTGGAAATAAGGCACCTGTCACTGACAATGTCAGGCACAGATTCGGGGTTTATCAGGCCCAAAATCTCTGGTGCCTGTCATTTTGTCTGGCACTGACCTTTCTTTTTTATTGATATTATAAGTACATGTCCGGCACTAAGTTGAAAATGTCAGGTACATCTAAAACTGTTATTTCCAGGCCTTTGAAGCCAATGTTATTATTATTATTATTATTATAATTATAGAGTGCTGCACTTCAACCTCTAGCTGGCCGGCCACCTCTGGCTTGCGGCTGTGGTTTCAAACCCTGTTGTGAGCATATGTGGCATGGAGATAGAGACGCCTTCATAACCTTGTGGGTTTCCTCCTGGCACCCTGGTTTCCTCCCACTGCTAAAGACCCCTACGCGCAAGCAAATTATTGAAATTTAACCATATGTTAGTCCTGAAATGAACTAGTTGTGTTGAGTGGACATTAAACCCCATTTCTCTTTATCTCTCTCTCTCTCCCATTGTTCATTAGTTCAGTTCATTTAGGGAGAAGAGCTTTCGCTTGTCTCTCATCCCATTGATGATTTATGATCAATAAAATATGTTTAAATAAATTTAAATCAAGGGGAGTTGGATGGTCGAACGGTTAGCATGTGCATGCTGTATCATAAAGCCTGTCATTGAGTCAACTGGTGTGGTTTCAAATCCCGGTTGTACGTGACAAGGAGTAGGATCGCCTGTCCTACCTCATGGGTTTTCTTCGCATCCTCTGGTTTCCTCTCACTACTTAAGACCTCCACCCTCAAGCAAATTATTGAAATAACATTAAGCCATATGTTAGTCCCGAAATGAACTAGTTTGTGTCAAGTGGACGTTAAACCCCATTTCTCTCTCTATATATAGGTTGTATAGATTTAAAATGTGATAGCACTGGACAAGCACCAAATCCACTGATAGTTATACATACACTAGAACCACCGGATCAATTATTATGGTCACATCATAATCATACTGAGATAGTAGAGGTGAGTAGAAATAGAGTTATCTACCCTTAAACGATGTGAGGTGAGTAGAAATAGAGTTATCTACAGTAAAGCTTCTATATCTGCTACTGGATTCAGTATTGAGCAGTAATATTACCCTAGTTGAATAAAAAGCTAACAAAGTAAAAATCACGATAAACATGACATTTTTAATTTTGCTCTGTTTCAGAAAACGTGTAATCCGCAATTTTTAAAGACAATAGGATTCGGAGATGGAGAGAATGTGAATCTAATGACAAGAGTTAAAGTGACTTTATATCATGTGGTAGAAAGAATGACAGGAACCGTAAGTATCTACTGTCTACGCCATACTAAATAATAAACGGATTTCTTCGATTATGAACAAACTAGTTAACTTTGGTTATTATAAACTTACCTGTGTGTTTGAAATCAACTCCCGTTAAATAAAATTCATTGCACAACTAATTATCACAACCATGAAAACAGGTACTCTCTTGAAAAGTTGAAATCCAACAAACTTTTAGCTAGGAAAAATATCAATATGGAAGCTAAGTAATGTCACGCATGGGAGAAACCATTTCATAAATAGGGGCAACATCATTCTTAAACCAAATTGAATTGTCGTGAAGCATTCCAATTTCCTATGCTGTCGCCCCTATTTACAAAATGGTTTCTCCCGTGCGTGACGTAACTTAGCTTCCATCACTAGCCTGGAGGACGGGTGTTCGATCCCTGCATTGGCCTAGAAAGTTCATCTCGATTTTCCGGCATGGTTTCCCCTTGTCAGTGGTGCAGGATGGAGGGCCTGACAAGGCAGCTGCCTAGTCCTTCGGATGCGACGAAAAACCGAAGTCCGTTGTATACATCGGCGGGAAGGTAAAAGATCTCTTGGCAGTTATAAGTCTAGATAAGAGTAGGCCGCAGCTACCTAGTGGTTCGGATGCGACGAAAAACCGAGGTCCCATGTATACATTGGCGTGCACGTAAAAGATCCCTTGGCAGTTCGAATTCTATATAAGAGTAGGCCGTAGCGTCGCTGCTCGGGTAAAAATTTCCCTCATAGCACACTGTATGACATATGCCCGTCTTTAATTAGCCCAGGTTAGGTGCAGAAGTGTAGGACGTTAAATCCCAATTTCATTTCATTTATATTCACATGGTGTAAAGTCAACCGGGGGTTTGGATCGCTGGAGGGTTAGCACGTGCGCACTGTATCATAAAACCTGTCATTGAGTCAACTGGCGTGGTTTCGAATCCTCGGTTGTATGTGACAGGGATTAGGATCCCCTCTTCACACTCGTGTGTTTTCTCCCCAGGTCCTCTGGTTTCCTCCCACTGCTAAAGACCCCTATGGTTAGCGAATTATGAAAATAAAATTGAACCTTATGACCTGGTTTGTGTCGAGTTGATGATAAACCCCGTCTCTCTCTCTCTCTCTCTCTCTCTCTCTCTGTTCGGGGATCACGTTGGCTAAGTGGATAAGGTGCTGGTTCGCTAGCCTGGAGGTTGAGGGTTTGATCCCTGCATTGGCCGAGAAAGTTCAGATGGGACAAGAAACCGAGGTCCCGTGTACAAATTGGAGTGCACGTAAAAGATCCCTTGGCAGTTGGAATTCGATATAAGAGTAGGCTGTAGCGCCGCTGCCCGGGCAAAATTTCCCTCATAGCACACTGTATGGTGTATGTCCGTCTTCAATTAGCCCAGGTTAGGTGCTTAAGCGTAGGACGTTAAACCCCATTTCATTCATTCATTCTCTCTCTGTAAAGTCAACTAAAAGTTGATAATGTCATTAATAATTAATAATGGCAAAAGATGCACTCAAAACTTGGTATGGTTTATCTTGGTGTATATAGCCCTAATTTCTCTCCTGTGTCGAATTATTCAAAACTATGGTTTAATTTCGGCTAATAGTGTTCAGCTTGTACGATACATGTACATAACAATTACTTTTTGATCCTCAAATCTAATGTTTGTAATGTGAATAAGGTATTAAATTGTGTCAGTCCATATTTAAATATAATGGAATGTTTTTATGTATTTTTATTAGATGGTACAGTTGGGTCATTCTATTTTTACATTACGGGATATTATATCAGCAGATGATAATAGTTTACACCTGTCTATCAAGTAAGTACAAAGAACGACAAATATAGGTATACCTACCTTTCGGAAAATTGTCCATATTTAAATGACGTCCTGGCTAAACCCTGATTACAAAAACTACAGAAATAATTGAATAAAAAAAAACACTGCCATACTTGTTTCAAATTGATAGAACAAGTATGGCGATTGGATGAAGTATGAAAACAGAGACAGGCCACGCCCACATCCAGTGTGTACCTTATCATTCAACCACATCCGGCTAACAATATTTCAATCTCCCGACTGATTGAGAGTTTTTCACCCTCAGTTTACTGGAAATATTATTGCTACACAATTATCATGTCTGATCAGGTACATATCATTTTAATAATTAGACGAAATATGTACCAATGGGTACTATTGCCATACTTGTTCTATCAATTGGAAACAAGTATGGCTGTTATTTATTTTTAATTTAATTATTTCTGTAGCTTTGTAATCGGAATTCAGCTTTAAGTTCACGTCAGTAATATTCCTGAATAAATTACTGTCAAGTTGAAACGATTTTGATGAAACTTGAAATGCATGTTTATAACCCAAAGATCTTGATTCCTTTCGATATTTGCGCATATAGAATTGTAACTTAATGAATTAAGGCCATTGATTGTAGGAAAAATCACTTTCGGTATTGCTTATTATTCTCTATCCATCACTCGAAAATGTGGGCGTATCCTGCCTGGCAGTGCCAGCCTATCTTTATTAAAATGTAGTTGACAAGCAAGTTGATTGACTTCTTGATCAACTGGTAACAATTAACCGAAAGTAGATAGATTTATGATACCATAGCGGCTGATTCATTGTTTTAACAATCGGCTTGATTGAACTTCAACCTTATGAGTTTTCTGCGGGTTTTCCGGGTCCTCTGGTTTCCTCCCAATGCTAAAGACCCCTACACACAAACAAATTATCGAAATAAAATTAAACCATGTGGTAGTCCCGAAATGACCTAGTTTGTGTTGAGTGGACGTTTAATACCATTTCTCTCTCTGAACTTCGAGCGGCATGCCATTATAGGAATTTGCAAAATTATAGTCTGATAATCTCATGAAAATAAAATGGAACAACATTCTTAAATTCCAATTTTGGAAGTGATCTGCGCCTGAAAAAAGAAAAGAAAGAAAGATTTCTGGACGCCTACAGCTAGCTTCAATCTTTTTGGAATTGTTTGTTTGTTTGTTGTTTCTGAGTATGATGTCTTGTCGTTATATTTGTCTTTTGTGTAAATCATATGTGGTGCAGTCCCCCTGCACTTACTATTTAAAATTAAAATAAACTGAAGATTTCCGGAACAACATTTAAAATTAAATTAAACGGAAGATTTTGGTATTTTAATTTCCAGGAGTCCTGACTTACATGATTGTGGTAAACTGTGTATTGTAGGTTGGACTAATAGTGATTTACCAATTTCTCCAGTATTTCAAACAGATAAGGTATTACATTATTTTATAGGGGGGTAGAATGGCAGAATGGTTAGCGTGCCCACGCTGTATCATAAAGCCTGTATTTCAAACAGATAAGGTATTACATTATTTTATAGGGGGGTTGGATGGCTGAATGGTTAGCATGCCCAGGCTGTATCATAAAGCCTGTATTTCAAACAGATAAGGTATTACATTATTTTATAGGGGGGTTGGATCGCTGAATGGTTAGCTTGCGCACGCTGTATCATAAAGCCTGTCATTGAGTCAAATGGGGTTTAACGTCATACTGTTATGCACCTAACCTGGGCTAATAGAAGACAGGCATACGCCATACAGCCTACTCTTATATCAAATTCCAACAGCCAAGGGGTCTTTTACATGCACACCAAAATTGAGATAAACTTTCTCGGCCGATGCGGGGATCAAACACTCGACCTCCAGGCTAGCGAGCCAGCGCCTTACCGACTTAGCCACATGATCCCCCTATTTTATACAAGGAAACCAGTGACAAGATTCCAACAAATTGTGAATAGTGATAATGATTTATATTCATCTAGTACTGTAAGCGTTTTGGAGTTGGATGGCTGAATGGTTAGCATGTGCGCGTGCTGTATCATAAAACCTGTCATTGAGTCATCTGGCGGGGTTTCGAATCCTCGGTTATAGGGGACAAGGAAGGAGTAGGATTGTCTGTCCAACCTTGTGGGTTTTCTCCAGTTTCCTCCAACTGCTATAGACCCCTACGCGCAAGCAAATTATTAAAATAAAAATTGAACTATATGTTAGTCCCGAAATGACCTAGTCTGTATCAAGTGGTCGTTAAACCCCATTTCTCTCTCTCTCTCTCTCTCTCTCTCTCTCTCTCTCTCTCTCTCTCTCTCTCTCTATTATTTCATTGTGTATCATAAAGGAGCCGATTTAACAAAAAAATCTTTGCTATATTTTCAGGTTGATGAACATGTTGAGCAGGAAGTCAAATCAAAATCTATAAATAAACAAGAATATTCACCTAAAACTTTGTTTGAAAATGTAATATGTAAATCGTTCCGTTTCTCCACTAATTCCCAGAGAGTGGTCTTACAAGTTTACGAATATATGGCGGAGAGTCGCTGGTCTTTTGATATACCTCATAAATTATTGTAAGTAAAAAATGGTTTTACTGGTACCTAAAGGGACTATCCCGAATTAAACAGAGTCTCTAAAATGAAAGTCTAAATATGGATCGAATGCCGAAATATAGAGGAATGGTGCGTTAACCTTGTCTCAAAATTTCAGCTCAAAATATTTTGTCTTTTGGACGTGAACGTCAAAACTGCTTATCCAGACACATAACCCTTTTAAGATTTCGGATCAATTTCTTCGCTCTTCCTATACAATGAATGACCCATGTGCTGTACCTGATATCAAAAAGTAAATTTCCCCTACACATTATTTTTATAAAATAAAAGTCTAGTTTTATCAAATCACCCCATAATACAGCCTGGAACACCGACCGGTCTCCACTACAAGATGAAGACTGACGGGTTTAAGTTGTTTGAAAACATAATCACAAATATTGAGTTAGGACAAAGTGTCAGGTATATGAAACAATGAAAAGTAATGGGCATCCTCCCTAGAGAATAAGGGGGATCGCGGTGGCTAAGTAATTAAACCGTATGTTAGTCCCGAAATGACCTAGTTGGGTTGTGTAAACGTTAAACCCCATTTCTCTCTCTTTCTGTGGGTATATCACGGTGGCTAAGTGCATAAGGCGCTGGTTCGCTAGCCTGGAGGTTGAGTGTTCGATCCCTGTATTGGCCGAGAAAGTTCATCTCGATTTTCCGGCGTGATTTCCCCCTTGTCGGTGATGCAGAAGGAGGGCCTGACAAGGACAGCTGCCTAGTCATTCGGACGGGACGAAAAACCGAGGTCCCGTGTACAAATTGGAGTGCACGTAAAAGATCCCTTGGAAGTTGGAATTCGATATAAGAGTAGGCCATAGCGCCGCTGCCCGGGCAAAATTTCCCTCACAGCACACTGTATGGCGCATGCCCGTCTTCAATTGGCCCAGGTTAGGTGCTTAAGCGTAGGACGTTAAACCCCATTTCATTCATTCATTCCCTAGAGATAAAGGGACATAATTTATAGGCGAGTCTGTCCCACGTGACCTCATTGTTTACCTTATAGCACAGATTTCCTGTACATTCATTACGAACTCGTGTGTTGACAAACGTTAGTTTTTGTCTTTAATGTGGAATTTAATACCGATACGGTTCTCTTGCCACCAATAAGGTGACTATTGATTTTTGGTAAATTGTAAAAATGATTTCAGACGTTTATTTGTTGAAGAAGAAAAAAGGAAAGTTTCACTTTTACAAGAAATGGGCGAGGTAAGAACATCTAAAACAAACTCTACCGTAACTAAAGTAATGGGTTGGTACATGAATATACTACTATTAACTTAAACATTTATATGTAAGGAAAAATCCCTATAAAAATAAGATAAAACCCTTGAATCTAAACAGTTGTCTAGTCAGTAATTGTCCTTAAAAACCAAATACAACCAGCATCAACTTTGAAATTTTAACTTTGTATTTACTTTGGCTTGCAGCTTATGTTTTTAGTACTTATGGTGCACATAATAATAAGTTTTTCTTTATATCAGCTACATGTATATAACGGTAAGCATTAGTTTCCACCCACTGGAGCCAGGTGTTATGACGTCTTATGTTGATTGTGGGTAAGGATAAGGGTTAGGGTTGGCCCAGGGTTAGGGTTAGGGCTAGCTCTGTCTACATCTCGAGACTCTGACGAAATCTGCAGGCTGCAGCCCTTACCCTAACGTTTATCCTAACCCACAAGCGGGATTGGATGGCTTAGTGGTCTAGAGTGCCGCTCTTCGACCTCTAGCTGGCCGGCCTCCTATGGCTTACTGTTGTGGTTTCGAGCCCTGGTGTGAGCATATGTGGCATGAAGATATGGGCGCCTTCTCAACCTTGTAGGTTTCCTCCGGGCGCTCCGGTTTCCTCCCACTGCTCAAGCGAATTATTGAAATAAAATTAAACCGTATGTTAGTCCCGAAATGACCTAGTTGGGTTGTGTAAACGTTAAACCCCATTTCTCTCTCTTTCTCTGGGTATATCACGGTGGCTAAGTGGATAAGGTGCTGGTTCGCTTGCCTGGAGGTTGGGTGTTCGATCCCTGCATTGGCCGAGAAAGTTCATTTCGATTTTCTGTCGTGATTTCGTGAGCTGCCTAGTCGTTCTGATGGGACAAAAAATCGAGGTCCTGTGTACACATTGGCGTGCACGTAAAGAATTCAGTTGCTGCCTGGGCAAAATTTCCCTCATAGCACACTGTATGGCGTTTGCCCGTCTTCAATTAGCCCAGGTTAGGTGCTTAAGCGTAGGACTTAAACCCCATTTCATTCATTCATTCTCTCTCTCTGGTTCCAGTGGATGGGAAAAAATGCTTGCCGTGTATAACAGCACCAATACATTGTTCAACTATAAGCAAACATGCTTCTTTCAGCTCGTTCCTGATATAGAATCAGATCAAGTGGCATGGATCACACTTTCTGCCGCCATTGTGGAAACTTTTATTAATGCCCTGGATACACTGTCGATATACCAAGGTTTCAAACTTTAAAATGTCTGCTTGATCAAATCTGCATACTGTGTAGCCATCTTGAAGTGATGTTAATTTCATCCTGTTTTAACCTTGCACATGAAATAATATGCATTTGACATCTTGCTGACCGTAAACATCTTCAGGCGTTTTTTACGAGAAACCGATTATGGCTAATCGATTTGGAATTCCTGTTCAAACACACTTACGGCAAAAATTAGGCTAATCTGTTTCACCGAATAGTCGTATTTACCACAACAATTTTCCAAATCGATTATGCAAATCTTCCAACTTGTTTTCTCGTAAAAAGGCCTTTTGTCATATATACAATCATTTTATCTGAATATCGATGAAAGATTTTTATAATAAATTGGACAAGTGAAAGTTGATTTAAATTGGGAGATTTGATTGTCTATTGCCATCGTTGATCTAATAGTTATGAAGATTGATGCTAATAAAAGCATGTATTTAAGTGTAGCACGATTTACCCAAATTAACCTAAATCCACCTTAATCTCCTCAAATCCACCCAAATCTCCCCCGAATCGACCATTATTTCTACTTATAAGACAATAATTTATATCAATATTTGCCAAATTGTCATATTTAATTTACAGTCGTAATGTTTTGGTGTCAAAATACCCCTCAAAATACGATTTCCAAGCAAGTTTGGAAGTAGTAAGTAATGTACGAAATCGCTTGTTTGGAAATTGCATTTTGAGGGATATTTTTTAAACAAAAACCTTGCAATTTTAAATTAAAAATGCAAATTTGGCATAAAGAACAGTATATTATCAAATATAGATGTAAATTATTATATGAGTTGAAATAATGGTGGATTTGAATGGTTTGGGTAAATCGTGCTACTCTGTATTTAACTGCATTAGATGATATTTTGATAAGCATGTATGATTAATAACTAATGATATGGCTGCAATATATGAAATATTATTCTTTCGACCAGTGCTTAGAGCAGCTAAAACATCTTGAATTTACAACAAAACAAAGTATTGAGTTAAGTTATCAATCTGATTAAAACACAGATCCTATTTCATTTGGCTGCAATAATATATGAAATATTATTCTTTCTACCAGTGCTTAGAGCAGCTAAACATCTTGAATTTACAACAAAACAAAGTATTGAGTTAAGTTATCAATCTGATAAAAACATAGATTCTATTTCATTTCGTTTTTTTTTATTTCAAAATTTTCGTTTTACTTGTCTTTACTACACTAGGATCTGGAAGAGTTGTTAAATAACAGGTGTTCATATTGATGTGGGGAATTAGCCAATGAAACAGGCTTGTACGGCGAGATCTTGGCCATCTGATGCATTGACATTAGGGACACAAGCTGCTTGTTTAACCCCTGACATGAACTCTCACCATAGCTTGTTCAATTTTCATGTAGTGTAGGCCATCGAAAATATAAAAAAAACGATATGAAATAAGGATCTGTATTTTAATCAGATTGATGTGTTATTTGTGATGAGACAATATCTAGATGGTTAGTGTGCACGCTCTGTATCGTAAAGCCAGTCATTGAGTCAACTGGCGGGGTTTCGAATCCCCGGTTGAACGTGGCAAGGAGTAGGGTTGCCTGTCCAACCTCGTGGGTTTTCTCTGGGCCCTCCGGTTTCCTCTCACTGCTAAAGACCCCTATGCGCAAGAAAAATTATTGAAATAAATTTAAACCTAATGTTAGTCCCGAAATGACCTAGTGTGTGTCGAGTGGACGTTAAACCCCATTTCTCACACTCTCTCTGTAATTCTACAGGGATTTGTATTTCATATATTTGAAGCATGCTATGTGTATAACTTGTGTTATATTATTTCAGCTTAAAACTGATGGTAGATTACACCAGGAAATGAGTACACAATGCATGAATTATATATCTAAATATTTACATGTTGCCAGTTTTCTCTCGGCACAAAAAGGTGATTTAGATTTACTACGTATTTTATTCAAAACATAGCACAACATTATATTTGTACATTTTCACATGTGGCAAGCTTTCTCTTGGCACAAAAAGGTTATTTACTACGTATTTTATTCAAAACTAGTACACTACATGTTGTAAACAGGCCCGTATCCAGGGGGGGGGCATACATTGGGCAAAGGGTAATCATTAGAGTGCCGCATGCATTAGTGATTTGGTGTAGTCCCCAGAGTCTTTGTCACATTGCTTGGGCGGAGACAATGTGAAAATCATGTTTATATCATCAATTAAAGAGCAGATACACCAGTCTCACTGGGGCTGACCCCTGGCCCACCTCCCCCCTGGATCCGAACCTGGTAAAGACATGCCATGCCACTCTACCATATTCAAATTTACAAGATTCAAGTTTAAAAGAATATGAATTTTGTTTTTCACACATAAAGACAATCTACTTGGGAACATTCATAAAATTCTCATCACTTTTCTCCTGGCCCCCGAGTTCACATAGCATTTTCAGACTTAAATTGAGAGTTTGCTCAAAATTGTTGGCCTTATTCTAACTAAAATATAACCCTTTATTAAATGTTTGTTGTTTTAATATATTAAATACATCAAAAAGAAACCATGTGCAAAGTTTTGTGTTTCTGGATTAAAGATATTTCTCATTGAAAGTTGTGTTAATTCTTAACTTAAGTCTATGAATGCTTTGTTGTTGATCTGGCTTATTTATTCTCTAATTAATAGAGGAGAAAGCAGGGAAAATTTAAAGGAGTCTAGCTGTCTGATTGTCCATCTGTCTGCCACACTTTTGCAACATAATAACTCTGCTTCTGTTTGATGTTAAATGTTCGATGACGTGTATTTTTGGCTTCGGTTAAGCAGCTGTCTGTTTGTCTGTCTGTCTGTCTGTCTGTCGCACCTTTTGGTAAACAAATCTGTTTCTATTTTAAGTGAAATGTTTATGTTTAAACTTGAGGATATGATGATATTGTTCAATATGTGAATGTCTTGACTGAATTCTATGATGAAAATTTCCTGCATAGGCTAAGCAATTTGATTTACAAAACAATAACTTAGTTATATATGTATTTTGGAATTGTGGCGGGGGACATGAGTCTCACTGTTGGCTTGTTGGCATCTGCAGTTCAATCCAGTGATGGTATTTTGTCCATATATTCCAGACTTGCCCCGATTCCAAGCGCTCAAAATTGTCCAACCGGGAACATGTCCATTTGGACATCAAAACATGGTGAATAATATTCAAAATTCCAAAATATAGTTTACTGAGTGTATAACTACCACTCAACCCGATTATCGTCGATAATACGCTGGATTTATTAGGTAATTAAGTGATCAACGTATTTATTGTGTTATACTGACTATAAACCTACCTTGATTTTTGAAATCTGTTATACATTTGTACATGTATTATTAGTATTAGTATTAGCATGAGGCATGGTGTGCTTAATTTTTCACAAACATTTCTGATACCACATCTCAATGGGCGTCCTCGTTGAAGGAATTCCCACCAGGCGTCGCCAGTACAAACTTGGTTTCACGTGACCTTATCGATGGTAAAAGGACAGTGTTTAGACGTATGGGGATTAAATTCCATAATTAATGACAAAAACTAATGTTTATCAACACATCAGTTTGTATTGAATGTACTGGAAAAGTGTGCTTTAAGGTAAACAATTAGGTCATGTGGGACCACCTCACCCTTAAATTATGTCCCTTTATCTTTAGCGAGGACACCCATTATGCGAGACATTCATATACACAATAGTTTTGTTAAATTTTTTATTCATATTGTGTGATTGAACTTAGTAGTTCCTTAAAGGGACAATAACTTAACACTCTTGCTGGCTTGACAAGTCCAAACAAAAAATAGCCTTTTTCTTACTACTAGATTTTCCTACCTGTTGTGTAAACTATCCATTACATCCTATTTCACTTGTCCAGAGGGTTTGAAAATATTTTTAAATCTACGTTACATTAATTTATTTATTTTAAATTGATGTATTTATTTATTTATTTTTTTATTTATTTATTTATTTAAATTCATTTATTGTAAAGCACATCTGGGAACTTATGTGAAAGATGTGCTATAAAAAGTATTTGTTTATTTATTTTTTTTAATTAATTTATTTTAATTTATTTATTTTTATTTGTTTATTTATTTATTTTAATTAATTTATTTTATATTTATTTATTTATTTATTTATTTATGTGAAAGATGTGCTATAAAAAGTATCATAATAATAATAATAATAATAATAATTTATATTGCAGGTGTATACTTTAAAGCCAGTCGGGACAAGGATCATAAAGAGTATCAATTTATACCTGTTAATATACATTTACAAAGAATGGTTGTAGGTACTGAAGGATTAAAACAGGGTAAAATTATAATTACATACAATTAGTTTTATATATGACTGCTAGAAAGTGAGGGGGGGGGAGATGGCTGAATGGTTAGCTTGTGCGTGCTGTGTGGGGTTGGGACGGCCTAGTAGTCTAGAGTGCCGCGCTTCGACCTCTAGTAGGCCGTTCATCTGTGGCTGTGGTTTCGAGCCCTATTGTGAGCGTATGTGACATGGAGATAGGGGCGCCTTCTCAATCTAGAAAGTGAGGGGGGGTAGATGGCTGAAAGGTTTAGCGCGTGTTGCGCTGTATCATAAAGCCTGTCATTGAGTCAACTGACGTGGTTTCGAATCCCCCGTTGTATGTGGCAAGGTTTAGGGTCGCCTGTTAAACCTTGTGGGTTTTCTCTGGGTCCTCCGGTTTTCTTCCTTTGCTAAAGACTCCTACGCGCAAGCGATTTATTGAAATAAAATTTAACCATATGTTAGTCCCGAAATAACTTAGTTTGTGTCGGGTTGATGTTAAACCCCATTTCTCTCTCTCTCTAATGAACTATTAATAACACTTGTTAGGGTTTCATCCCACTGCTAAAGACCCCTAAGTACAAGTGAATTATTGAAATAAAATTAAACCATATGTTAATACCGAAATGACCTAGTTTGTGTCGGGTGGGTGTTGAACCCTATTTCTCTCTCTCTCGTTAGAAAGTGATGAATTGAAATGGATCTCAGTAAGAGAGCACATATCTTGTCTATCGCATTGAAAAGAAGAATGATTTCTGTTGCTAACTTTCATACTCCACACAGTTATACCCCTTTGTTATGAAGTCTATCTCTATCAGTCTTCCATTTAATATCACGCTTTTTTAGTTATATGCCCATATTTTCATGTAGACGTATATTGTCGCAGCCCCTGTCCGCCTGGACGTCCACAAATTATGACGAAACTTGAAATATACGTTTATGAATTATGGCCCCTGATTGTACGACAAAATCATGTTCAAGCGTGTAGACACTCTTCTGATCACAATTTTTATTCAATTAAGATGAAACTTGAAATGTATGTTTTTAACCCAAACGTCTCGACTCCTTTCAATATTTGCGCACATCGGACTCCAACTTCCTGGATTATGGCTGAATGGTTACCATATGCGTGCTGTATCATAAAGTCTGTCATTTAGTTAACTGGCGTGGTCTCGAAACCCTCAGTTTTACATGACAAGGAGTAGGGTCTTCTGTCCAATCTTGTGGGTTTTCTCCAGTTTCCTCCCGCTGCTAAAGAGCCCTACGAGCAAGCAAATTATTGAAATAAAATTAAAACATATGTTAGTCCCAAAATGACCTAGTTTGTGTCAAGTGGGTGTTAAACCCCATTTCTCTCTCTCCCTCCTTTCTCTCTCTCTCTCTCTCCCTCTCCCCCTTGGTCAACCTGTATCATGATTTGTGTATTATTCCAATCTCCCAAACAGAGTTATCTTCCCTTGCAGTCCACACTAAATGCTGGATAGCGGAGACTTTCGTGAATATTGGTATTATTCATGAATATTGGTATTATTCATGAATATTGATATTCTATGTAAATATTATGTTGTAGGTACAATATATGAAGCTGTTACCATGGGAGCCTTTACTGATCATGTTCAAAAGTGGAAAAATGGTGGTTTAAAGAGATTGCTTCAATCTCAAGTAGATCTATACACGCCTCAAAGTACACTCGGACAAAAAACCAAGCTGCATAAAGCATGTAAACTACTTAGCGATTTAGCTGAATTAAAATATGTCATTAATTTAGGCTGTGAAAAGTTGTGTCAAACTCTTATAAATGAATATATGGAGGATGTTCAGGCTAGAATTGATTTTATAGCAAATAAGGTAAGTTTAGATAATGTTTAAAACATATTATTTTTTTCCGTACTTTGTTAAAAAAAAGTCCACAAATAATGAGCTAATTTTAATTTGAATGCAACTGTCATAATGTAATGTATTACTCTTGCAAGACGATCCTTCTGCAGCGCAAATGTGATACATTATGCAAGACGATCCTTCTGCAGCGTTAGTCCCGAAATGACCTAGTTTGTGTCGAGTGGACGTTAAATTCCATTTCTCACTATTTCTCACCCCTTCTGCAGTGACTGGGCTAATGATGACGAGTGTATGCCATGTAGTGAGCTTTGAGGGACATTTTGCCCCAACAGTGGTGTTACAGCCTGCCTAGTCTTATTTAGAATTCCAACTGTCTAAGATAAAATGTCCTTGTTAGGCGTTCTGACCTGCACCACTGAGATCGAGGGGGTGGGGGGGCACACTTGAAAAACACGGGGAACTCTATCAAACTCAGTGGCTTGATGGTTAGTGTTCGTGCGATGTATCATAAAGCCTGTCATTAAGTCAACTGGCGTTTCGAATCCCCGCTTGTATGTGGCAAGGAGTAGGGCCGCCTTTCCAACCTCGTGGGTTTTCTCCGGTTTCCTCCCACTGCTAAAGATTGAACGAATGATTGAAATAAAATTAAACCATATGTTAGGCCGAAAATGACCTAGTTTGTGTGGAGTGGACATTAAACCCAATTTCTCTCTCTCTCTATCTGTAATCCCAAAATGACCTAGTTTGTGTCGAGTGGACGTTAAACCTCATTTCTCTCTCTCTCTCTATATATGGAGAATGATAATAATTTGTTGAATAGTTGCGTTACATCAATACCTTGACTAATTTCAATAATGAACATAAAGATACGCAATATGAATGCTTGATGCTATTGAACACTGGTCAGTTAAAAGGATTTCACAAATTCAATGAAAGAGTGAATTCAGTACAATGTTGTTGTTTATATATTGTAGTCACAAATTCAATAGTAAATGCAGAAGGACTGCACTACACGCAAAACAAAAAAACAAAAAATCTACAAGATAAACCTGCGGACAAGACAGTAAATAGACATTGCAAAAAGTAAACAATTATCAAATCAAGTGAATGGATCCGGGGGCCTGCCGTAAGCATCCACTGCGCTGTACAGTCCCGGGCCTGTTTTGGTACAGGCTTCACTAAAATGATTTACAAAAAAGACGTAACAAAAAAATGCGAACGATCTTATCGGTGGTCGTGAAAGAGTGAATTCAGTACAATATTGTTGTTTATATTGTTGTCAAGGAAACTTGTTAAACTATGTTGTTGTTTATATTGTAGTCATGGAAACATGTTAAACTATGTTGTTGTTTATCTTGTAGTCAAGGAAACTAGTTGAACTATGTTTGTTGTTTATCTTGTAGTCAAGGAAACTTGTTGAACAATGTTTGTTGTTTATATTGTAGTCAAGGAAACTTGTTGAACAATGTTTGTTGTTTATATTGTAGTCAAGGAAACTAGTTGAACTATGTTTGTTGTTTATCTTGTAGTCAAGGAAACTAGTTGAACTATGTTTGTTGTTTATCTTGTAGTCAAGGAAACTTGTTGAACAATGTTTGTTGTTTATATTGTAGTCAAGGAAACTTGTTGAACAATGTTTGTTGTTTATATTGTAGTCAAGGAAACTTGTTGAACTATGCGATGAACCACTACTACAGACATCCTCTACGGAATATTCTCACGCTAAAACAACAGCAAGTCACGTAGATGGCAAGGATTTAGCCGCATCTTTAACTCATGTTAAGGATAAGAAGGAGAAATCCTATGAACGTACAGACAATGATGATGGCTCCTCTAGCAGGTCTTCTCTATGGTCAGGCAGTAGTCTCGCAAAGAGTCCCACTCTAGAACCTTGGGTATGTCTGTGAGTCGAGCAAGAATCGAAATAATTAAAGGGCATTATGGGAGATTAGATAAAGAGTTGACAGTTAACAAATAGATAGCGTAAATAGAATATGCTGAAAATATCATACAAATTGCTCCCCTCTGAACCAAGATATATGCTTTCGAATTTTAGGCTAGCCTCAATCATCATTACTGAAGTCGGTACGATAAAAATCATAAATCTTGATTATCCATTTTTAAATTTAATTACTTTTCAAAAAATGTATTCCAATCTGTCAATATTGCAGGCTAGCAAAGGCATCAAGGGTTGATTATGGTCTGAATACGTTAGTTAATGTCAAATTAATAATTTAGACAACATTTTAGACCTAAAAAAAGACCTGCAATAGGCAGATGTAGATCTTGCATAATGTATGTTTAAGCGTACACTTGATTCAATGTTGATTGCTTTTTTTACCTGTTGCAATCATACTGACCTAAGGGGGGTTGGATGGCCGATTGGTTAGCGTGCGCGTGCTGTATCATAAAGCCTGTAATTGAGTCAACTGGCGGGGTTTCAAATCCCAGATTGTATGTGGCAAGGAGTAGGTTTTCTCTGGGGCCTCCGGTTTTCTCCCTTTGCTAAAGACTCCAATGCACAATTGATTTATTGAAATAAAATTTAACCATATGTTAGCCCCAAAATAACTTAGTTTGTGTCGGGTTGATGTTAAACCCCATTTCTCTCTCTCTCTCTCTAATGACCTATTAATAACACTTGTTATTTAAAGGTCGTATATCTGTGTTAGTAATAACAAGGTGTCATGTTCAGTTTTCTGACTTTTTCGAGAGGAAGAGAGAGAAATGGGGTTTAACGTCCAATCGACACAAGCTAGGTCATTTTGGGACTAACATATTATGGTTTAATTTTATTTCAATACTTCGCTTGCGTGTAGGGGTCTTCACCAGTGGGAGGAAACCGGAGGACCCGTAGTAAACCCACAAGGTTGAACAGGCAACCCTACTACTTGTCACATACAACCAGGGAATTGGAACCACACTAGTTGACTCAATGACAGGATATATGAAACAGGACGCACATGCTTATTGTTCCGCGATCAAACCCCCCTGACTTTTTCGAAGGTATTAATATACATACTTTCCACCTAAAAAAAATTAGATTGTTTACAGATTTTAATCTCGTTCTTACAGGAGGTAACAAGACTGAATTTAGAAGCTGCTGTTGTGTGCCTTATATCTAAAGTAGAGGAAATGTTGAAATCAAAAGATAACAAGAAAACAACGTCCTGGTTGAGTGATATTAGTCCGGCCATAATTAAATTACAGAGTTTTGTAGAGATAGTCTTTCAGAGAGCTAATTTATTTCTAACATTTTTATCACTCAGGGTAAGTAGAAACAGAAGCCTATAGACCAAGACCCTGGTTCGCTAGCCTGGAGGTCGGGTGTTCGATCCCTGCATTGGCCGAGAAAGTTCATCTCGATTTTCCGGCGTGATTTCCCCGTGTCAGTGATGCAGAAGGAGGGCCTGACAAGGACAGCTGTCTAGTCTTTCGGATGGGACGAAAAATTGAGGTCCTGTGTACACATTGGAGTGCACGTAAAAGATCCCTTGGCAGTTGGAATTCGATATAAGAGTAGGCCTTAGCGCCGCTGCCCGGGCAAAATTTCCCTCATAGCACACTGTATGGTGTATGCCTGTCTTCCATTAGCCCAGGTTAGGTGCATTCATTCCTACAGACCAAAAATGATTTATCTGAAAAACATCTTGGTTTCTGTTGATATTGACATGTATCAGATCAAAACTTCATGGATTATGGCTCCTGGTTTAACAAAAAATTGGCGTTTTTAGCTTGTGAAGATCTTGGTTCCGTTCAATATTTGCGCATATTGGATCGTAACTTCATGAATTATGGCCCCTGATTGTACGAAAAATCACGTTTTTAGCTTGTGGTTATACAACGATGTGCCTAATTCTAGCATTCTTTAAATTATAAAATAGTACAGTACAAATTGTCGGCCTTCTCGCGAACCGACGAATCTGATATATATTTAAGTATTGAGAATTACGTATTAAGAAATTTATACTTTGTTGTTATCTGTGTGGCCATGAATTAATAATATTTATCTAAATGACGTCCAGTGTCCTGATGTATATGTATGAAATATTAAATCATAAATACATATTATCATAAATGTGCAGTGAAGTCGCATGGAATTAACCATATGTGTCGTACTTTTGGTTATGACCACCTCATTTTAGTTATACGAAAACTAAGTGATGCGTTTTCTATGGCGCTCAGTATATTATAAGATAGTACATATTTTGACTTCTGAGATGTGAGTCAATGATCTCGGTTGTTGTTCCTTTCAGATCATTGAATATTGTGACTTATTTTCAGGAAAATCGATTCAACATAAAAACTATGCACTCCATAAAGTACAGAAGGGATGTAATGTCTACACATTCAGTAAGTTAATTTATTGTTGTGCCGACTGCCGAGTCAAATAAAAACTTGTATTTAAGACTATAATTTACCATGGTGACACATGCAGTTAGAATGTTTTTAATGTCTAATTAATAATTTAGATGGGGATCATGGTGGCTAGGTCGGTAAGACGCTAGCTCGATAACCTGGAGGTCGAGTGTTCGATCCCTGCATTGGCCAAAAAAGTTCATCCAGATTTTCCGGCGTGGTTCTCCCTTGTCAGTCAGTGATGCAGGAAGGAGGGCCTTACAAGGATAGCTGTCTAGATGTTCGGATGTTACCAAAAATCGAGTTCCCGTGTACACATTGGCGAGCATTTAAAAGATCCTTTGACTGTTGGATTGGAGACATGAGTAAGCCGTGGTGACGCTGTCGGGGCAAAATTTCCGTCATGGCACACTGTATGGCGTATGTCCGTCTTCATTAGCCCAGTTCAGAGCAGAGCTGTAGGATGTTAAACCCTATTTTATTTCCTTTCATAATAATTTCTATAACATGTAAGATCTGAAGAAAGACCTGCAATAGGCAGATTTAGCTCTTGCATACAAGCCTGGAAAAAAGGCACCTGTCACTAACAATGTCAAGCACAGATTCAGGCTTTCTCAGGCACAAAACCTCTGGTGCCCGTCAGTTTTCCGGCATTGATTTGTCTTTTTTATTGATTGATATTATTAATACATGTCCAGCACTAAGTTGAAAATGTCAGGTTCTATTTCATTTGTTTAATATGTTGATTGTGGAACACAAACTCCGTTACTGATGTATCTAATGTTTGGCTCTTTCTACTGGAAAATTGGTATGGTTTAACTTAACGTATATAGCCCTAACTTCTCTTCTGTGTTGAATTATTCATAACTATAGTTTAATTTCGGTTAATAGTGTTCAGCTTGTACTTATGCACAACTTAAATCATAGTGTTTAATTTTGATTACCAAGCCTCTAATTAACTAGTGTTTAATTTTGATTACCAAGCCTCTAATTAACTAGTGTTTAATTTTCTTTATTAGACGCTTGGTAATCAAAATTAAACATTATGATTTAATTATAAGTTGTGCATAAGATAAACCATACCAATTTTCCAGTGTTGGGTGTACTTCATTTTAACTGTAGACAGAGACTAAATATCCTGTTTTATATTTTACCAGAAACAAAGAGGTTTTGTCATTTTTATGATAACTCTTGAAAATTAATCATAAGATATATATGTATTTTTATCATTAGATTTCGACCCTTTTCACCGGAATTTTAATGGGACAATAACACTCTTGCTGGCTTGACAGGTCCAGAAAAAAAAAATAAGCCTTATTCTAACTACAACATGTTTAAATGTCCTACCTGTTGTGTAAATTATCCATTAAAACCTATCTTACTTGTCCAGAGGGTTCGAAAATATGTTTTAATCCAAGTTGCATTTGAAAGTGCTTACGTAAGGCTTTTCAAACCATGTTACGGCATGTAGTTGAATTTTTCCAAATTTTAAAATTAGGTGTGTTAAGATGAAATTTGTATCAATTTTTAATTGAAATATTGAAAAATAGTACAAATTGTTGACCAGAATAAAGATTGGAACATATTATTCAGTTTCAACAAGAGTGGTATTGGGGCTTTAAGGATAATTATTAAAAATTAATCATAATATATAATTTTTTTCTTTTATTAGATTTCAACCCTTTTCACTGGAATAATATCCCAAGTTTATAATTACAAAGACAATGTTGACTATTTCACACGCATTAGTAAGATTGGATTGTTGGCAAAATTTGAGTGTTTATTAAGTTGCTATGGCGATGAGATGGGTATGCTAGAAGATATGTGTGTAGCTGTAGATGATTTATCAACCGTAACATTTTCATTTACACTATCCCGTGATGGTACAACAACTACCACGCCATCTTTACAAAGGTACGTCTCCTCACTCAACTCTAACTAGCATGGGCGTGAATCTAGGGGGTGGGGGCAGAGGGGGGAGTCTCTACTAACACGCCATCTTTACAAAGGTACTTCCCCTAAAATCTAACAAGCATGGGCGTGGATTAAGGGGAGGGGGGGAGGACGAATAAGTCTCTACTACCACACCATTTACAAAGGTACTTCCCCTCAACTCTAACTAGCATGGGCGTGGATTTAAGAGGGGGGGGGGGCGAATAGATCTCTACTACCATACCATCTTTACAAAGGTACCCCGCAACTCTAACTAGCATGGGCGTGGATTTAAGAGGGGGGGGGGCGAATAGGTCTCTACAACCACGCCATCTTTACAAAGGTACAGCCCCCTCAAATCTAACAAGCATGGGCGTGGATTAAGGGGAGGGGGGGACGAATAAGTCTCTACTACCACACCATTTACAAAGGTACATCTCCTCAACTCTAACTAGCATGGGCGTGGATTAGGGGAGGGGGGGGGCAGAGGGGGGAGTCTCTACTATCAAGCCATCTTTACAAAGGTACGTCCCCTCAAATCTAACTAGCATGGGCGTGGATCTAGGGGGGGGGCGGAGGTCTCTCCCCCCCCCCCCATCATCTCCTCAACTCTAACTAGCATGGGCGTGGATTAAGGGGGGGGGATGAATAGGTCTCTACAACCACGCCATCTTTACAAAGGTACAGCCCCCTCAATTCTAACTAGCATGGGCGTGGATTTAGGGGGGGGGGCGGAACGGGAGACGAATAGGTCTCTACTACCACACCATCTTTACAAAGGTACATCCCCCATGATTTTGATCTCCAGGACAGATTTTCAGGTTTATATCCACATGAATGTCCCGTTCTGAAGGCTATCTAACCATTGCCTTGAGTCTCGCCACAGTAATTGATCTTCACGATAGTCAATTTTTCAAAATCATCATCATATTACCCCTCGTTACAGCTGTCATCAAAATAACACTGGAAGAGTAAACTGTTCGTAAGCCTAATTATTATTTTGGTTCGTCCATCCCCCCCCCCCCCATAAGTTATGACAAATCCACGCCCTTTCTAACTAGATCTAACATATTTTTATTTCAATCATTTGTTTACTCACAGTACTCTACTGCAAGGATCTGGAGGAAACCCCTCATAAGGACAAATCTGGAGAAAACCCCTCATAAGGACAAATCTGGAGGAAACCCCTCATAAGGACAAATCTGCAGGAAACCCCTAATAAGGACAAATCTGGAGGAAACCCCTCATAGGGACAAATCTGGAGGAAACCCCTCATAAGGACAAATCTGGAGGAAACATAGGTTTCTGCAGGTGACTCTTCACATGCAAGGATAGGGTTAGGTTTAAGAATTAGGGGAGGTGTTAAATCTCTTCATAAGCACTAGCCTAGGATGATGAAAATTAGCTCGTGATATTTCCTAGCTTTATTTAAAATACATAAAATACATTAGGTTTTTATACAAAGGTAATTTAACTGTTTTCTGATGCTGGTGGCGATCATGGTCTTCCTTGGATGGTGCTTCTGGTATTCTGTTTTTTTTGTTTCTGAAGAAAAAAAGAATAAATTTGGGCTCTCGGGGGAGAGTCACATTAGTGTGTTTCCTACTAATTGGATTTTGGTTTAGGATGGAGACCGGCCTACAATTAGCATCTCCCAAATATTTTTGACTTGTTCAATGAATTCAATTGGTTTTTTTTCTTTCTGTTTATCTCTCAGATGTTTAAAGACAGGCAGGTATCCAGATATTAATAGGTACAGTAATTCTTAATTAGTTTACTCATCTTTTAAAATAATCGGGGGTTAGGGATGGCCTAGTGGTCTAGCTGGCCGGTCACCTCCGGCTTACTGCTGTGGTTTTGAGCCCGTGTGTGTGCGTATGTGACATGGAGATAAGGGCGCCTTCTCAACTTTGTGGGTTTCCTCCAGGCACTCCGGTTTCCGCTCACTGCTAAAGACCCCTAGCGCAAGCGAATTTTTGAAATAAAAATTGAAAAACCACACGTTAGTCCCAAAATGACCTAGTTTATGTTGAGTGGATGTTTAACCCCATTTCTTATTGGTGTATTTGATACATTTAAACAACAACATATTTATAAACGGCTTTATTTTAGTTAAAATAAGGCAAACAAATTTGAGTAAATTCTTAACTTAAGTCTGAGAATGCTTTGTGAACCCCGGGGCCAGAACGTTGTCACCATGTCAAAGAGAACAATATAATATTCTTTTAGATGCATTTAGTAACTGGATAGAGCAATACACAAAACACATACTTATGGAATAACAGCTAATTAATTTATTTAGGCGATGTTTCGAAGAGTATTCTCTCAACGTTATTATATAAATAATCTACAATTTATTTAATATTTAATTAAGAAAAGTAAATCACAATAGCAACAGTATCTAATGCAATCTGATTAAAACACAGATCCTATTCCGTTTCGTTTTTATAGTTCAAAATTTTACTTGTCTTTACTCCACTTCGATATGGAAGAGATGTTATTTAACTTGTGTTCTGCTTGAAATTACCGGTAGTGGTTAGCCAATCAAATGGTCTGTTGGATCGAGTGCTTGACCTTTTTTCGCGCAGAACTGTGGGTAGACATTAGCAGCGATACAACTCAAAACAAAGCAAAGCAAAGCCACTTGCATCATCTATTCTGATCGGTTAATGGAATGACTGACGTTTTGGGTCATATGCCGCTTACTTGACACCTGGCTTGAACTCCCACTATAAATTGTTAGATCTGCATGTAGTGTAGGCCATCGAAAGTATACAAAACAAAAGGAATGAATGAAATGGGGTTTAACGTCCTACTGACAAAACGAAAGTAAATATAGATCTGTATTTTAATCCGATTGTTTCATCAGTGGATGGTTAATGTTTAAATACACCATGGCACTGAACCATGTCTGAATGATATTTTTTATAATGATTCAAAGTTAATAATTCATGCAATCTAATTAAAATATAGATCTATATTTCGTTTAGTTTTTTATACTTTCGATGGCCTACACTACACGTAGATCTAACAGTTTATAGTGGGAGCTCACGTTCTGTGACATCAGGTATCAAGCACACAACATTTGACACGATAACGTCAGTCATTCGATTAACCAATTAGCGACCGTCATGCTTTTTAAAATCTACTATTGTTTTGTTTTGATTTCTATCCTCTGGTGTTAGTATAGACGTCATTGGCTGGTAATGTCTACCCACAGTTCTGCGCATGAAAAGGTCAAACTGTCAATTCGACAGACAATTTGATTGGCTTACCGCTCATTTTAAGCAGAACACTAGTTAAATAACAAGCCTTCCAGATCCAAGACTAGTAAAACTAAAGACAAGTAAAAACGAAATTTTGATCTATAACAAAACGAAACAAAATTGGGTCTGTGTTTGTTTTTCATGTATAGTAGTTCGGAAGGAATTAAGAATCACTTAAAGCTACAAGTTCATATTTTTAAGTAATATTTTTAAAATAAAGCCTTAAAATAGATGGTATCCATACACAGTCCTACCTTGTTAAAGAATAATCCTATAATTCACTATTGCCAGCTGAGAAATTGGCAAAAATATCATTTTCAACTTCAAATTCTAACGTTTGAATTTAGCTTATGCATGAAGTGAATTGGAAAACAAGGGAGGTACTTGTGTTATTATTTCCTGTGTCAATGATTTTTAAGGGTGGGAAATAATGCCCATGGTCGTATAATAGTAAGTTGATAACCTTTTGAGCAAAAGACATAGAAATAACTATGTTTTGACTTTCTTAGAAAATATGAAATTCTCACTTTAAATTTAATGTTTTGTTTACTATGGATTAAGAATCATTTAAATGTTTTCCCCTTGTCAGTGATGTAGATGGAGGGTCTGCCAAGGACAGCTGCCTAGTCGTTCAGATGGGACAAAAAACTGAGGTCCAATATACACATTGATGGGCACGTAAAAGATCCCTTGGCAGTTGGAATTCATTAGCTGCCCGGGCGAAATTTCCCTCAGAGCACACTGTATGGCGTATGCCCATCTTAAATTAGCCAAGGTTAGGTGCAGAAGCGTAAGACGTTAAACCCCATTTCATTCATTCATTCATTCATTCATTCTTTGTTTTTCAGGCACTGTATTCATATGACATTGGGTGTAACATCGGATCTATACGATAAACTACCAGCAAATTTACAGAAAGGCGATCATGTAAAAGTTATTCCAGTCTTATTTAATATAGGTATTAATGAACAAGCCACATTAGCAGAAAGGTACGTACAATGTTTTTCGATCAATTTTTATGCAGATGTTTATTGGTGGTCATCAAATTGTTTTTCCGGCGTGGTTTCCCCCTTGTCAGTGGTGCAGAACAGACAGTCTGACAAGGACAGTTGTCTAGTCATTCAGATGGGAAAAACAACCTGAGGTCTCATGTACACATTGGCGTGCACGTAAAAGATCCCTTGGCAGTTGGAATTCGATATATACAAGAGTAGGCCATAACGCCACTGCCCGGGCAAAATTTCCAATCATTTCATTTGTGGGCAGTGTACAGGTCATAATTTTTATCCGATTTTGACGAAAATTGATTATAGGGTTATCTCCCAAAGATTTTGGTTCCTTTCGATTTTGGCATTTGGACATGTATCGGCTTGTAACTTCCTGGATTATGGCCCCTGATTTTATATTAATGTTCTCTATCCACCTCTTGCAAAATGTGGGTGTATCTTGCAAAGGAATCTCCTTGTTTAACAAGAAATACAACAAAGATTGTAACTTTGATTATAAATGAAATTGACCATTTCCTTCTCATATTTGCTGATGTAACTGTATATTCTAAACAAGTCATATTTTCTGTAGTATTTTCTATTGTCAACTCACAGAAAGCCTCGTATTCCTGGGGGGGGGAGTTGGGATAGCCTAGTGGTCTAGAGTGCCGCGCTTCAACCTCTAGCTGGCCTGCCACCTCTGGCTTGCAGCTGTGGTTTCGAGCCCTGGTGTGAGCGTATGTGGCATGGAGATAGGGGCGCCTACTCAACCTCGTGGGTTTCTTCGAGGCACTCCGGTTTCCTCCCACTGCTAATAAAGACCCCTGAATGCAAGTGAATTATTAAAATAAAATTAAACCATATGTTAGTCCTGAAATGACCTGGTTGTGTTGAGTGGATGCTAGACCCTGAAGCAATGGTGTGAGAAATCCCTCTGATTAGTTCTAATCATACGGAACACTGCGACTGCTTGGAGTATGAGCAAGCCTAAGAACAAAGCATTCCTAAAACTATATAAATGATATACAAAACTATAAAATTTTGTTTGAAATTTGGGACTTTGAAAATTGTTCTATTACCAGTCTATATTTGAACAGTAACACGATTTACCCAAACCAACCAAATCCACCAAATCTACCCAAATCCACCATTTTTTCAACTCTTAAAATAATAATTTATATCTATATTTGAGTGGATTTGGGTAGATTTGGGTGGATTTGGGTAAATTGTGCTACCCATATTTGAACCAACATTCAGTTATGGGATATTAGAAAAACATGTATTTATTACAGATTTGGAAGTACAAACTTACAAGATCAAATCAATACAGAAAACATAGCCATATTATCACATTATTACGAAGATTATATGAAACATTTCGCTGGTCCTGGTAAGTTCAATGAAAGATAACAATAATTATGAGTTTTTTAAATTTATTTTTTAATTAAAAATGCCTTTCTTCCACCACCCCAAATCAATATATTTATGACTATACCAGATACATTGTTTTATTAGTTGTTAAATTATTGTTTATCTATAGCTCAGGTTAATTGGTTTTATATTAAGAGTGTTAATACACTGATCTTTATGGTTTAGTCTCACTTTCCCCACATTTGAATGTTTTGATAAAGGAGTAAGAGGTTAGCAGATCGTGGGTGTGGGGCTATAGTCTGTTTTAATTAATTAGTATGACTGGTGTAAACTTCTCACTCTAATTATTGTTAATGGTGATCCCTTCCCACCATCAGTAGATTGGGGAAATTTTAAATACATTGCTAATACTAAAGGTGGTCAGAATTTAGTGTTGGATGGTTTTAAATTCAGAGTTAAGCCTAGACGTAAAACTATCATATACTGGGAATGTTGCAAAAAAGTACTGTACAGCTAGGGCTACCATTCGCGATGGTATTCTAGCATCTCCTCTTCCTCAACATTATCACCCTTCAGAGGAGGACACGATAGCAGTCCTAGAGGATGTAGAGAAGATGAAGGCCAGAGTCAGCAGAGTTGACTGCAGAGCTATACATTTAATATATCTATTTTTATTTAGTTAATATATGTATCTGTTCATTATATATCTGTACTTATTATATATCAAACTTTATAAATATTTATACTATAAAAAGGTATTTATTTATTATGTTGAAGTGTCACAAACTTATTACAGACTATACTTTAAATCCCCTTAAACACCCTTTGTTGTTTAATCAGTCATGGCCTACTGGACCTTGACTCTAAACAATAGATGTGGGGAAAGTGAGACGTCCCCATCTTTATATATAATAGCATTCATCACCGTAAGAGATTTCTGATGTGTAGGTTTAGTTCTTAATGGCCCCCTAATCAAAGGTGTTAAAGCTTTAATTGCATTTGATTATTATCTTTGTTGCATATTCTGTATATATTTGCCCACACTTTTTTTTTTGTATCATTTGCAAGACGAGAGTATCCTAGTCGAAACGTCGCTTAGTATCAAACTCAGTAATTGTTTAGCCATAAAATTGTACCTTGTGTTAGTCAAACAGCCTTATTGGGAATAATTGTTTTGTAGTTGATTATTCTTTAACAAGGTAGGAGTGTTTATAGATACCATTTATTTTAAGGCTTTTTTTTAAAAAGTCTTAAAAATATATAGGCCACCTCTGGCTTGCGGCTGTGGTTTCTAGCCCTGGTGTGAGCATATGTGGCATGGAGATAGGGGCGCCTTCTCAACCTTGTGGGTTTCCTCCGGGCACTCCGGTTTCCTCCCACTGCTAAAGACCCCTACGCGCGAGCAAATTATTGAAATAAAATTAAATCATTTGTTAGTCCTGAAATAACCTGGTTGTGTCGAGTGGACGTTAAACCCCACTCCTCTCTCTCTTTAAAATTTGAAATTGTATTTGTTTAATTAATATGGTTGTTTTATAGTGGAGAGATCAACACAAGCTTTTATTGGTAGATTAATACAACAGTTAAATACGACAATTGTTAGCAAGAAAAGTAAAAATGTTGAAATATTACATATTGCTGAAGAGGTAAGTATAAAAATAAAACCAAGTACGAACAATCCAAACCATTAGACAGCCTAAATGAAATAAAACCAAGTACAAACAATCCAAACCATTAGACAGCCTAAATGAAATAAAACCAAGTACAAACAATCCAAACCATTAGACAAATTCGAGGTCCTAAAAAAAAGGGTTGGGTTGGGATGGCCTAGTGGTGTAGACTGCTGCGCTTCGACCTCTAGCTGGCCAGTCACTTTTGGCTTGCGCCTGTGATTTCGAGCCCTAGTGTGAGCGTATGTGACATGGAGATAGGGTTGCCTTCTCAACCTCAAGGGTTTCCTTCGGGCACTCCGGTTTCCTTCCACTGCTAAAGACCCCTATGCGCAAGCGAATTATTGAAATAAAATTAAAACCATATGTTAGTCCCAAAATGACCTAGTTGTGTTGAGTAGACGTTAATCCCCATTTCTCTCTCTCTCTCCCTAAAAAAAACGGTATAGGCAAAATATAGTAATCAAGCAAAATAGTGTAATCAGCATATGGACTGTTCACCGTGTACAAAATACACGACAAACAGTGGTAACAGTTGTCAAGTGTTATCTTGCAGTTGCAGGATTCCTATAATTTTAGTGGGGGAGGGGGGTGGGTGGAGGAATTGTTAGCATGTTTATACTGTATCATATGGCCTGTCATTGAGTCAACTGGTGTGGATTCGAGTCCCCGGATGTACTAGACAAGGAGTAGGGAAGCCTGTCCAACCTCGTGTGTTTTCTTAAGGTCCTCCGGTTTCCTCTCATTGCTAATTTATAAAGACCCCTAAGCACAAGCAAAATTTTGAAATAAAATTGAACCACATGTTAGTCCCAAAATGACCTAGTTCTGTCAAGTGGAACTTTAAAGCGACAAATTTAGGCCAACTTTAAAGAGAAAATATTTTAATTAATCTGTATCTATTAGTATAAAAATTTACAATTTGTTCTTCCATCTTGGTTCTTGTATCTACCAATACTCCAACTTATAATGGGTACCGATAGGATGGTGTATGTATTACACAAAAAACGGTTGCGCTTTTTGGGAAGCATATATTGGGGCTCTTTCTAAGATTTAACCAAGAATTCAGGGGTATCCTAGAGACCGGGATGGTAACTGTGGTGCGCTTTAAGCATAAACTTAGTTTGTGGATAAAGCACATTATAAATACTCACATTATTATTATTATTATTATTATTATTATTTTTATTATTATTATTATTATTATTATTTTTATTATTATTATTATTATTATTATTATTATTATTATTATTATTATTATTATATTATTATTATTATTATTATTATTATTATCATCATCACTTGGTGAAACTATAGCCTGATTGTTATACTGTTTTTTGTCGTATTTACAGTTATGTCGTAAATTAGATGGTGTACATTTTGTTAGTTGTAAAAGTGGAAAGGATCGGACATCGATGGCTGTTACATTACAACAAGTACAGGTTTTACAGCAAGAACATGACCTAGCATCACATGTATTCTGGCAGGCCTTAGATTGCTTTAGAAGGTATGTTAAAACTATAGAAGAGATAAAGTGGCTATGGAGACCTGGTTATCCCGAATGACAGTGACTAGTTTTGTTCGTATTGAACTCTTCAGACTGGACTGATAGGACTCTCGTGTTGGGCGTTTTTATTTATACTATTCCGGGTTTCTATGGTTACTAATTGGTTAACCCCTAGGCGAGGTTTGAGAATTTTTTACCGTGTAGGCAGCTCGCTTACTAAGGTTTGTACAGAGGTTTGACAAAATGACGGGGTGCCAAAATTGTTACTGGGGTTGCTAGCTCGCCTACCGGGGTTGTACTGATCGTTTAGATGGAAGTGCTAGTGTCCATAATTTTTCTAACTAGGATGCCTTGGGTTGGTTTGTAACATAGTTACTTGTCTTAACAATGAAGGGATAGTATTATAAAAGGCATTATAGTCAACCTTACAAATTACTGATTCTTACCTTTTGTTAAAACTAACCAAATTGATTTTCTCTTAAAAAAATGTTTACTATCAGATTTACACCAGACATTTACCTAATAAACATCAACAGTATTATTCGGTGTATTAGGCGAATGCGTAGATAAGGCTCAGGGCGAGTTTGGTAAAGGTGTTTCAGGGAAAAATAAAAGTGCATGGTTTAGGTGCATTCTTCTCCAGCGGCTTGTGGAATACGTGTCATACCATACGTTACTCAAATACACCTACGATCTCAAATAACTGGGTCAAACTCTTTTCTTTACAGTTATAATAATTACCGATATTTAGCTGTGCCAAGCTTTATAAATATATATAAACATCTACACAGTATGGCCTTTGATTGTAGGAAGATCATTTTCTGTTTTGCTTGTTCTCTATCCATCTCTCAAAAATTTGGGCGTATCCTGCCTGGCAGTGCCAGCCTATCTTTCCTGGTTATAAGGAGAGGGATAGAAATAGGGTTTAATCTCCACTCAACACAAACTTGGTCATTTCGGGACTAACATATGGTTTAATTTAATTTAAATAATGCGGTTGCGCGTAGGGGTCTTTAGCCGTTGGAGGAAACTGGAGGCTCGGAGAAAACCCATGAGGTTGGACAGGCGACCCTACTCCTTGCCACGTAGAATGGGGATTCGGAACCACACCCCTGGTTATATGGATATTTGAGTAATATATTGTAGTTTCATGTTATTTTTTTTTTCAGTGTCGGATGTCGAAGAGAAAATACACTGAAAAATGCTGGAATGAGGAAATATGCTTTTAATACTTTACAGTTACTTTCTTTTCCTAAATTATACAGACCACCAGGGGGCACTTATGGAAATGTACAAACTTAAAAGTTTACTGTTATTATCACCCTAGGTGGAAGTGGAAGCTAAACTCCAGATACGAACGAATCTTTTCTTAAAGGGACAATCCCAATAAGAACAGAGTCTCAAAAATTAAAGTCCGAGTATTTGTGAAATGTATGGACGAAAATATAAACACATGGTGTATTTACATTGTCTGAAAATTTCAGCTGAAAATATTGAGTTGTTTGGACGTGAGCGTTAACACTGCTTATCCGGACACGTAACCCTTTTAAGATTTCATGTCATTTTTTTTCATTTGGTGACCTGATAATCAATTTATGTTTCTTGAGAGGTCTATACAGATACAGTATGATACAAAGGTCTCCATTTCCAGATGCAGACTGTCAGGTTTAAGTTATTTACAAGCATATCACAAAAATTGGGTTAGTTGATCGGTCTTAGATTATGGGTTTTAGCAGTTTTATTCCCCAAAAAGTTATCGGGATTGGCCCTTTAACTATACAGACCACCAGGGGGCACTTACGGAAATGTACAAACTTAAAAGAAAGGGGAGGTTGTAATTTTTAACAAGACCTCTGATAAAACACACGTCCTTTTGATTTGATATAATATTGGAGAATGCTAGATTGAAGATAGTCCTAACATTTTATGACGTCGTTTGTGGGTTAGGGTAAGGGTTGGGCTTGGGTTAGGGCTAGTACTGTCTACATCTCGTGACTCTGACGAAATCTGTAGGACCTAGCCCTTATCCTAACCCACAATCCACATATGACGTCATAAAATGCTAAGGACCGTCTTCTATCCAGCTTTCTCCAAAAATATTTTGACTTGACCATTACATTGTGAATGTTCGTATTAGTTTTTATTCACTTGACAGATTTATATGATTTTGTAATAAACTAAAAACATATTAGTTAATAATTTTACATTTTTTATTTATACCAATTATTAGAGTAGAAAATAAGCACCATGTTTAATAATCTGATTATGAAACAGATTCTATTTCGTTTCGTTTTTTAAAATTCAAAATTTTGTTTTACTGGTCTTCACAACACTAGGATCTGGAAGATTTGTTATATAACCTCCATTCTGGTTGAAGTGAGGGATTAACCAATGGAATGGTCTGTTATGGCGAGTTTGTGACATGCTATGCTTAAAACTGGATATACCACTAGAAACGTCAACACTGATTGATTAATCAATGTCTTACGCCATACATAAAAACATGCTCGTACGACCTTCCAGTACAACCCACGGGGGTAATTCGGTTTCCTCCCACTGCTAAAGACCCCTACGTGCAAGCAAATTATTGAAATAAAATTTTAAAAAACCAAAGTTTGTGTCGAGTGGACGTTAAACCCCATCTCTCTCTTTCTCTCTCTCTCTCTCTCTCCACTACAACTTGTCAAATCTCCATGTAGTGTAGGCCATCGAAAGTATAAAAAACAAACAAAGTATAGATCTGTATTTTAATCAAATTATATGTTTAAAGGACTGTTTTTAAATGAAATTATAAGTGATTTTCAACTAAGAACCGGACATGTATTAACAATCTCAATAAAAAAGACAAATCAGTGCCGAGCAAACTGATAGGTACTAGAGGTTTTGTGCCGAACAAGACCTGAATCTGTGCCTGACATTGTCTGTGACAGGTGCCTTATTTCCAGGTTTACTTTAAACAGGAAAAGGTGTCGCTTTTACAAAAAGTCCCAAATTGCGTCTTTTGTAGAGTGTTTATACCCATACGAGCAGAGATATTGTCTCAAGGCTGCTGGTTTAATAAAATTCCCTGGTAATTCCACAAACCCAATGCCAAACGTGACATTTTTTGATATAAGTCATTCTCAACAGAAATCTCCATTGTTCATTCGGAACCTTTAATTTACTGTGGAAATGGTCAAACAGCCGAGATTAGAAGCGTAGAATCTGTCGAGGTTTGTCAAATGTTTACTACATCTTACATGCTGCATGCCCATGTAAAAAAAAGTAGAAAGTAAAATATAATTGAAACTGACAAGACCTCCATATTTTAATGTTGTCTTGTAATATGGGGATCACGGTAGCTAAGTGGATAAGGCGCTGGTTCGCTAGCCTGGAGGTCTGGTGTTTGATCTCTGCATTGGCGAGATTTCCCCTTGTCAGTGATGCAGAAGGAGGGCCTGACAAGGATGGGAAGAACAACCAAGGTCCCGTTGTACACATTGGAGTGCACGTTAAAGATCCCTTGGCAGTGGGAATTTGATATAAGAGTAGGCCGTAGCACCGCTGCCCGGGCAAAAATTTCCCTCCTAGCACACTGTATGGCATATGCCCGTCTTCACTTAGCCCAGGTTAGGTGCATAATAGTAGGACGTTAAACCTCATTTCATTTGTATTGTAATATAGACTTTATGCTTTTAACTCAATTCAAGTGCAATATTTCTTAGAATTTTATATAAGTTTTCTTTTTATTTAATATGTGTAGATTTTTTCTGTACATTTCTAATTTTAAATACAATTACATATTTTGAATATCTTTTAAACGTCCAAAACTATATTACCTGCACAACCATAGAATGTAATACCTTTTTTTAATAGCATTAATCAAATGATGAAATCTGCAGTATGAGCAGTAAGTGAATGTAATGCTTTAATTGTCGACCAATCCCTCATTAGGATTGTTTACAGGCCATTTTGTACTGCAGTCCATTGCCTACAGTCATTTTGTACTGCAGTCCATTGCCTACAGTCATTTTGTACTGCAGTCCATTGCCTACAGTCATTTTGTACTGCAGTCAATTGCCTACAGTCATTTTGTACTGCAGTCTATTGCTTATGGTCATTTTGTACTGCAATTCATAGCTTATGTCCATTTTGAACTGCAGTGCATTGCTTACGGCCATTTTGTACTGCAGACCATTGCCTCCAGTCAATTCGAACTGCAGTCCATTGCTTATGGCCATTTTGTACTGCAGTCCATTGCCTACGGCCATTTTGTACTGCAGTCCATTGCCTACAGCCATTTTGTACTGCAGTCCATTGCTTACAGTCATTTTGTACTGCAGTCCATTGCCTACGGCCATTTTGTACTACAGTCCATTGCCTACAGCCATTTTGTACTGCAATCCATTTCTGACAGCCATTTTGTACTGCATTCCTTTGATCAGTTCCTCATTAGGATTGTTTTCAGGCCATTTGGTACTGAAGTTTATTGCTTATGGCCATTTTGCACTATAGTATTTGAATACACATTTATTATGTAGATTTGCACATACAGATAAATTTCCTTTTAAACATGCTTTATGCAAGAGCTAAATCTGCCTTTAGCATGTCTTTATTTAGGCCTGAAATGTTATCTAAATTATCAATTAGACACTAATTAACTTACCCAGACCATAATCAACTCTCGATGTCAAGGCTAGCCTTCAATATTGACTGGATTGGGATCATATATGCTGCTAACGCTCATTGATAATTAAATCAAAACAGTGGATAATCGAGACTATGCTTTTTAACGTACTAATTTTAGTAATGATGAACGAGGCTAGACAGAAATGTGCAAAGCTGATATGTCGGTTCATAGTGGATCAATTTGACTGAAAATTTCAACGAATTACGAATTGACTTTAAATTTATACAAAGTGTTTAAGGTCATGAGACGTAGAAGCCTATTGATTTTCAATCGATTTCCAATAATTTCTGTCAGAGTTATGGCTCTTGATCACTTCAAAGAATCTTGTGGACGCTCTAGAGGCTAAAGTTAATATCCGATTGACTTTAAATTTATACACAGTGTTGAAGGTCATGAGACGAACAAGTATATTGAGTTTCAATGAATTTTGATAACTTGAACAGCATGGAGGAGAACTTTATCAAAGCCAAACAAATTTGAATAATTTTCTGATAATTTCATAATGAGATTTTAGTGTAATATAAATGTTTCGTTACCAAAAAAATGCGACAACTCTTGTTGACTGCCGGGAAGATTTAGCTGCTGTGGGCGTATGTTTCGTTGCCTGGCAACCTATATTTAACTATTATAGTGGGAACTGTCAGCTCTTTATCTAAATCTTACATAAGGTATCTTTAAATATAAAAATATTTTAATGTGGTATTCAAATTGTTAACATTTGTAAATAATAAAATATAACAAATATTATTAACCTTTTTTTTTTTCATAACTGGTATGGTATATAGCTTTGGATCCTGAAAATTTAAGTCCAAATGATTATTAGGGGGTTGGATGGCTGAATGGTTAGCACATGCACGCTGTATCGTATAGCCTGTCAACTGGCGTGGTTTTTAATCCCTGGTTTTACGTGGCAAGGAGTAGGGTCATTTGTCCAGCCACGTGGATTTTCCCGCTGCTAAAGACCCCTACGCGCAAGCTAGTTATTGAAACAAAATTAAACAAAATAACATCGCATGAGAAGCGAAATGTCATGTGACTTTATAAATAAGCAAAATGGAAGCGAACGAAGACACCCACTTTTTCAAACGTTGATGATAATGTATTTATAGAATTGTGGCATGAGTACAAAAAGACGGGTAGGAACTAGTGTTCGGCACGAATATTCGAATATTCGCTCGTCGAAAATAATATTCGAATATTCAAATAGCAATCGCGATATTCGAATACTTTCGAATATCTACATTATTTATTCTATTTGCGTTCAAATATTATTAAAGGCGACTTTCCTTGCCACATTTACATCCTAAGTTTATTTCGATTACCTACAGTATATATTGGATTACTACTTTACTGCAGATTGTACATGTATGTAAGGGGGGGGGGGGGCGAATGGTTGGCGTGTGCGCCTTGTATCATAAGATTTGTCATTGGTTCAACTGTGGTTGTTTCGATTCGCCGGTTGCACGTCACAAGGAGTAGGATCGCCTGTCCAACCTTGTGGGTTTTCTCCGGGTCATCTGGTTTAATCCCACTGCTATAGACCCCTACGCGCAAGCCAATTGTTGAAATAAAATTGAACCATATGTTAGTCCCGAAATGACCTGGTTTGTGTTGAGTGGACGTTTAACCCCACCTCTCTCTCTCTGTCTCGCTCTCTCTCTCTGCTTGTAAGGGTGCTACCCCTTCAGAGACAGTTATTCGGTAACTAGCCACGCAGGGACCCCGATGCTGAATTCTGATTCTGGGTTAAAGCTAATTATTAGTGTGTGATATCATTGAACACCTTTACATTATAATTATCTGAACACATGTGTAGCGAAACTCACTATAGGCCTACGATGCTATCTGTATGACATTGTGATGAATTTGCTAGGATTCGTCATGAAGAAACAGCTGGGTGAACCCACTGGGCCACATTCATCACCAACATGAAGATACTGTTTTCTGCTTATAGAGAAAAACGACTAGACGAAAATGACTTCCGTGAAATGTTGCAGTGCTAGACCCACGAATGAACGAGATACCCTTTGTTTCGGATGCAGCGCGGAAGAATTCCTATACATTGGTGATGGAAAATCTTGTTTTGATGTCGTGGAAGGCCGAGTTCTTGTGTACAAACTGGCAGTATACGTAAAAGATCAATTGCAAAAATATTTTTTTGTTCGTTTTTCGCGAGTCAACAGAGGTTTCACGTATTTAATAATTGATTTGAAATTTTAATAAATTGAAAATAAACCATTTTCATTATATTGAAAATATTCGAATAGTATTCGAATACTATTCGAATACCAATTTCAAGACCCGTCGAATATTCGAATAGTATTAGTGTTCGAATATTCGAACACTAGATATAATGTCACATTCTGACAAATTCTATCAGACAATATGTAAACAATCAACTGGGGCCAACGTTTTTAGTGAAATGGGAGGGGGTGGGGGTGGCTGAATGGTTAGCGCGCGCGCTGTATCATAAAGTTTGTCATCGAATCCCGGTTGCACGTGGCAAGGAGTAGGGTTTCCTCCGGATCCTCCGGTTTCCCCCCACGGCTATAAAAGACCCCTACGCGCAAGCGAATTATTAAAATAAAATTAAACCATATGTTAGTCCCTAAAAGACATAGTTTGTGTCGAATAGACGTTAAACCCTATTCTCTCTCTCTTTCTCTCTAACTTGGGATGAAATGTCTTCTAACTTGGGTTGAGTTGTCTTTGGATGAGTTGTCTTTTGGGTGAGTTATCAGGTATTCTTAGTAACCTTATGGTGAGTAGATGTCAGATACAAACAAAGAAGGCAACCCTCAAACTACCGCCCTTCAATTTGAAATTGGTCGGCCATGTGGAAGCATCTCTTCACATTAGCCAATATGGCAAGTCTCTCGTATCAAACAGGTTAGTAAATTTTTAATAGTAGGACTTTAAACCCCCATTTAAATAGTCGATCAATATTTGGACGTGATGATAAGAGATGGATATGTCCAACCCAGTAGGTTTTCTCTGAGTCTTTCGGGTTTTTTTCATTGCTAAAAACACCTACGTATAAGCGAATTATTGTAATAAAATTATACCATATGTAAGTCCTGCAATTACTTAGTTTGTGTCGAGCGGACGTTAAATAAGAGTTACGTGTTTTATTTGCACTAAACCGGACCTAAAAAGTAAAATATATGCACAGAGTAAGATGGCCGGGTGTTACAAATTAATACAAACCGTAGGCATTGTACAGAAGTGCCACCTTTCACAAGTTATACAAATACAAATCACGTGACAAAATGAGACGTATTTTCTAATTTATCGCCCACCTCACATGAATAATGAAAGTTTGTATTTCTTTGGCGTAGCAATAAACTAGCATCATAAAGTTTTAAAAGATTATTGTATAGGCCAAGGCTAGAGTCTTTCACACAGAATTTTCCATTTTATTTACTTCCATATTTCTATTACATATTACAGACATATCTCCTCTTATGGGTCGGACGATGGCGGCGTGGTAGTGTTCTTTGGGTAAGCTGCCCTTTTCTTTTAAATAAACGATCTTCATCATATTAATTACAATATTTTCGTCAAACTAGGCCGACATAGACTATAGTTTCTTTCCTGTATCAGGAAAATAGCTAATGCTAATTTAATTCGTGTTTTTTTTTTATTTTCAGATTACACTAAAGACAAGATGTTTATGATATCATAGAGAGGTCCACACACGTTATTGTTTATCTTGTACCTGGGTCTGTCTTTATATTCTTGCTTGTTGGTTTTGTATAAGCTTGGCTTGTGCACCAGATTCGTTTGTAAATATCATGTGAAGTTTTTCCATGATTTATTATTAGGTATTTTTGGTTGAAAGTTGTAGACATGGGGAGTAATTAAATTGGGATATATATAAATATGGCACCAACCAGCATCAACTAATCCCACAACTCCTTTAGGCAACTAATTATTTTTTGCATGTTTTTCACTTTTTACACTATTTTGCATTTGCATAGGGGTGCTATATTTAATATATCCTGATATTTGGTTTATCTTAGATTGTTAATGCCTTTAAAGTATATTGCAAATTTCTCCTGGGGGCCCAGTACAGATAATCTTTTATAACGTGTTTCTATGATAAGCTTAGATGTATTGTTGATAGTGGGGTCTATAGAGAGCTTACGGATACAGGTGAGTTATTCGTCACCATTGGTAGATTTTAATATTTTTGTGTATGACAATAGAAAAAAGTAAAACATGGCTGTATTTTTATTAGTCCATAAACAGATTGTATTTTACAGTATTATTATTGTAAGTTTGTTAAAAATAACATAAATATATTTTGGTCCTTCAAAAATAGTGACAGTGCCGGTTAAAGGACATAAACTGAGATTAGATAAAGTATGGAAATTTAGAATGAACAATACTTAATAGTCCTCCTCTCATTCACAGGGTCGTGGGGATATGTTTGTAAGGGACGTATAAAGACAGTGATAGTTGTGGATGAGCAGGACATGCAGCATATTATACATGGGAGTACCGAGTATTATTGTACAGTACAGACATTGTACAGGCAATTGTTATGCAATTGATGAGGTAAGCATTAATATTTTCTGTAATACAGAATTTCAAACATTATTTCTGAGTTTTATTTAGAACATGAAATGTCGTATAATGTAACACGATGAACCAAAATAGTAGTGGTTATTCATTGGAATTTCACGAATGGGGGTAGCTGATTGTGTTAAAACTTTCCATTTCACTTCTTATCAGTAGTTCAAATATGTATTTGTATGTCTCTAATAATTCACTGTTTCCTTAATTTTTAAATATTAAAAAAAAAACATACTTGTTAATTACAGCAAGTGTGTCTGTTAGCATGTCAGGATACTTCCTGGTGTTATAAACACAAAATGTATAAATTTGTATATCTTGCAGGACCACAACAATGTTAAATCACCGAATGAACAATATTCTGATTACCACGGATATAGAACACCGACAGGGTAGGCATTATTGTACAGTACAGACATTGTACAGGCAATTGTTATGCAATTGATGAGGTAAGCATTAATATTTTCTGTAATACAAAATTTCAAACATTATTTCTGAGTTTTATTTAGAATATGAAATGTCCTATAATGTAACACGGTGAACCGAAATAGTAGTGGTTATTCATGGGAGTTTCACGAATGGGGGTAGCTGATTGTGTTAAAACTTTCCATTTCACTTATCAGTAGTTCAAATATATATTTGTACGTCTCTAAAACATTAAAAAAACATACTTGTTAATTACAACTTCTCTAGTTCCTGTGGGCAGCAAGTTTGTCTGTTAGCATGCCAAGATACTTCCTGATGTTATAAACACAAAATGTATAACTTTGTATATCTTGCAGGACCACAACAATGTTAAAACTCCAATGAACAATATTCTGATTATCACGGATATAGAAGACAGACAGGGTAGGCATTAATACCATACTTTAGTTATTTCTAAATTATCCCTAAACTTTATAAATAAATCAAATTAAATTTCATGTGATATACTTAATTACATACAATGGTTGTCTTTGAATCAAATTATACATGTAGACTGTTGAGACATTCCTGGAAACAGAAATTACGCCTTCAAAACTGTGATATTTCAACTGAACATATCTGTTTACTTTGAAGGAATCATAGTTCAGCTGCAAACTGAACTTTTCTAGTCGCAAAACAATACAGCATGAAGTTGGTTGAGCGCAAGCTGACTTTTTCTTGTCACAAAACAATACATCATGACGTTAGGAAACATTCATTCGTAGTTTTCGAAAATGTTTCAGATTTGCTGAAATATTAATGGTGTTGTACAGGTGGGCAAATTTTCAACTATAGCATTTGGACAATTTAATTGCATAGTTTACCTTTTTTCCAGCTGTGATGTGGATGGATGTCAACAGCAGTTTATGGTACCAGGAACTCAACTTGGAAATGGCAGTTGAATAGGGAAATTCTAGATTAGCAATAACAGGTTGATGTATATACTGTATATATTTTCTAAATTTTCATGGGTTCGTTGAATAGGTACAGTAAAGAACATTCTGTTGACAAGTTTGAAACACATCTTAAAATAGAGACCCCTTGGAAACATTGACTTTTAGTTAGGCTTGAGGTGTAAAACTACTTGAGGGATAGAGTTTATTTGTTATGCCTAGGGTAGCATGTCATAACTTCAACAACAAAGATCACACCGAAGATGTTTATCTCTATCGGGAGAAAACGCACCGACGGTCAGATGGGACTGACAGTTTCCTCATACATACACACCTTCTCCTGTCCAACCTGTCTTCAATTAGCCCAGGTACGGTGCTTAAGCGTAGGACGTTAAACCCCATTTCATTCATTCATTCTCCTGTCCAAACAGTTTCTTCTACATCCCTACAACACAAATTAACAGTTTCTTCACTAGTTATGACATTGTTAATCTAGATTCTCGATGAAATATATTCCCGCCTTCTGTCTCGTTTCTATGACGTTTCCGTCGATTCTGGTGTGCACACCCAATTCATTGGTCCTCGACGGGGCCAGTTATCTTTGAAGACGTGTGATTGCCCCCCCCCCCCCAGTTATACCTGATAGCTAGTTTACAGTTCTTGGTCGGCAAGTAACTGGCACGTGTATTCATTAAAATTCACATAGCATTTGGGCATGTCTCTCTTGTAGTTTAAACCGATATCCTCACTAAAAGTCTGTCAAATCACTTCTCTATGTAAAGGTATGTCCAAAACATGTTAGCTGATGACTCTACTGTAACATTTTGATTCAAATACTGATGGGGTTCGTTTGCAATTTGGATTATACTATTTTTAAATACCGCCAACAGTCATCAATTTATCTAAAAAAGCTTGTTATTGCCAAACTAGTATTTTTTCTAATGAAGTTGTCTACAGATGTCTACAATTATTATTTTTCATTTTATGCATGATTATATTTATATATGTAAGGTCAGTAGTGAGTAAACACTTCCAGTTGATCAGAGCAGTTTGGAAAATCCTACCTCCCCCTTCCTACATTGGAGTTAGGTTTGGGTAGCCGGCGATCAATACTGACCACTTATGTCAGAAACGCCTACAAAGATCAGAATTTGTAATTTTGGGTAACATAATACTTTATATAGACGTTAGGTCAACATTCAAAATTTTTTATTGTCTATACTTGGGACATGAAACTTTATGGGATTCTTAATGAGGTCAAATTACATTTCTTTCGAAACTTTCGACCGAGCAGCAGGTTTTTTGGGGGGTAAATGAGATGTTACCTTTTCATATTTGTATTGCTTTCGAGGGGAGGTTTTGATTAAGGTTTATTTCAGTAATTATTTAATATTACTCAAATGTAGGCTTTTCTGACAGAATATTTAATGTTTTTTGGAAACAAATATTCCCATATAATTTGTATTATTGTGTTTTTCTTGGAAACTTAGTACGATTTAAGAAATAACCATTTCTAAATTGCTCCCATATTAAACAATATTTTGTTTTTTATAAGCCCATATTTCATGCCCATTTCTCGGTTAAGCTACATGTCAAACTTCTAAATTTTGCATTTTTCTAAATTTGGAACAAAACCCTTTATGGGAATTTGAACGGGGTCAAACAAATTTCGAAAGTTTCGGCATATCAAAGTGATGTGAGGGTGGGGGTGAATCTTGTCCGACAGACCGTCATGGTGTAGGTCAACATTCGAAATTTCCTATTTTCCTAAACTTGGCACATAAACCGTTATGGGAATTAGAATGGGTCAAACTATTTCGAAATTTTCGACATACCAACATGTAGTCGTGGGTGCGGGGTGGATATGTTTCTGAGGGTAACCCCATTTGGTAGTTTTTAAAATATTGTTTAATATAGACCAAGTGATAATTTATCAGTTAAAATATGTTACATTATTGTTTCTTAAAGTTACATTATTCAAGAGCTAAATCTGATTACTACAAGTCTTAATTTAGGCTTCAGATGTTATAGAAATTATAAATTATACATTAACTAACTTATTCAGACCATAATTAGCTCTCGATGGTAAAGCTAGATGCAATTTGGATTTTACTATTGTTATATACCGCCAACAGTCATCAATTTATCTTAAAAAGTTTGTTATTGCCAAACTAGTATTTTTCCAATGAAGTTGTCTACAGATGTCTACTGTTATTATTTTTCATTTTATGCATGATTATGTTTATATATGTAAGGTCAGTAGTGAGTAAACACTTCCAGTTGATCAGAGCAGTTTGGAAAATCCTACCTCCCCCTTCCTAAATGGGAGTTAGGGTTGGGTAGCCGGCGATCAATACTGACCACTGATGTCAGAAACGCCTACAAAGATCAGAATTTGTAATTTTGGGTAACATAATACTTTATATAGACGTTAGGTCAACATTCAAAATTTTTTATTGTCTATACTTGGGACATGAAACTTTACGGGATTCTTAATGAGGTCAAATTACATTTCTTTCGAAACTTTCGACTGAGCAGCAGGATTTTTTTGGGGTAAATGAGATGTTACCTTTTCATATTTGATTGTTTTCGAGGGGAGGTTTTGATTATCTAATATTACTAATGTAGGCTTTTCTGACAGAATATTTGTTTTTTTGGAAACAAATATTCCCATATAATTCGTATTATTGTTTTTGTGTTAGTAACTTAATACGACTTTAGAAATAACCATTTCAAAATTGCTTCCATATGAAACAATATTTTTTTTTTTATAAGCCCATATTTCATGCCCATTTCTCGGTTAAGCTACATGTCAAACTTCTAAATTTTGCATTTTTCTAAATTTGGAACAAAACCCTTTATGGGAATTTGAACGGGGTCAAACAAATTTCGAAAGTTTCGGCATATCAAAGTGATGTGAGGGTGGGGGTGAATCTTGTCCGACAGACCGTCATGGTGTAGGTCAACATTCGAAATTTCCTATTTTCCTAAACTTGGCACATAAACCGTTATGGGAATTAGAATGGGTCAAACTATTTCGAAATTTTCGACATACCAACATGTAGTCGTGGGTGCGGGGTGGATATGTTTCTGAGGGTAACCCCATTTGGTAGTTTTTAAAATATTGTTTAATATAGACCAAGTGATAATTTATCAGTTAAAATATGTTACATTATTGTTTCTTAAAGTTACATTATTCAAGAGCTAAATCTGATTACTACAAGTCTTAATTTAGGCTTCAGATGTTATAGAAATTATAAATTATACATTAACTAACTTATTCAGACCATAATTAGCTCTCGATGGTAAAGCTAGATGCAATTTGGATTTTACTATTGTTATATACCGCCAACAGTCATCAATTTATCTTAAAAAGTTTGTTATTGCCAAACTAGTATTTTTCCAATGAAGTTGTCTACAGATGTCTACTGTTATTATTTTTCATTTTATGCATGATTATGTTTATTTATGTAAGGTCAGTAGTGAGTAAACACTTCCAGTTGATCAGAGCAGTTTGGAAAATCCTACCTCCCCCTTCCTAAATGGGAGTTAGGGTTGGGTAGCCGGCGATCAATACTGACCACTGATGTCAGAAACGCCTACAAAGATCAGAATTTGTAATTTTGGGTAACATAATACTTTATATAGACGTTAGGTCAACATTCAAAATTTTTATATTGTCTAAACTTTACGGGATTCTTAATGAGGTCAAATTACATTTCTTTCGAAACTTTCGACTGAGCAGCAGGATTTTTTTGGGGTAAATGAGATGTTACCTTTTCATATTTGATTGTTTTCGAGGGGAGGTTTTGATTATCTAATATTACTAATGTAGGCTTTTCTGACAGAATATTTGTTTTTTTGGAAACAAATATTCCCATATAATTCGTATTATTGTTTTTGTCTTAGTAACTTAATACGACTTTAGAAATAACCATTTCAAAATTGCTTCCATATGAAACAATATTTTTTTTTTATAAGCCCATATTTCATGCCCAATTCTCTGTTAAGCTACATGACAAACTTCTAAATTTTGCATTTTTCTAAATTTGGTACACAACCCTTTATGGGAATTTGAACGGGGTCAAACAAATTTCGAAATTTTTGGCATATCAAAGTGATTTGAGGGTGGGGGGTGAATCTTGTCCGACAGACCGTCATGGTGTAGGTCAACATTCGAAATTTCCTATTTTCCTAAACTTGGCACATAAACCGTTATGGGAATTAGAATGGGTCAAATTATTTCGAAATTTTCGACATACTTACATGTAGTCGTGGGTGTGGGGTGGATATGTTTCTGAGGGCAACCCCATTTCGTAGTTTTTAAAATATTGTTTAATATAGACCAAGTGATAATTTATCCGTTAAAATATATTACATTATTGTAGTTAAAAATCATTTACAAATAAAATATTTCACCATCGCTGTAGTTTGAATCTGATAGAGTGGGTAAACACCAGTCTTGTAATTTTGCTGTGAAAAGTTGAACATGTCGGTGGTAGATGAAAAATGAGCTGCGCAATAAGCTTCTGAAATCCATGTTTAGGGAAGTGACGATTATCACGGAATAACCTTGAGGCCAGGAGCGTATTGACCCATAGGGCGAAGGGCCGGGGGGGGGGGGGCTCATGCTGTATGTAGCAGGTGGCTTTAACGGGCCGCCAAGCAGTAGCGGATTATCAGTGAGGCTGATAGGCCAACAGAATTTGTAAAATAAAAATTAAATTTTTTTAGTCTTGTCTGATACGATAAAAAAACGCATAGACAATGAATGTTAGGCCCAACTGGAAACAACATAGGCCCTGACCCGAAATTAATTAGGCCCACGCCATTTTAAATAGGCCCTATTGCAACTGCCGCCTGAGACCTTGGTGGAGCTTAATCCGCCACTGCATGAAAGTTAGGGAGCGGATGCCCCTCCCTCTTTCCCAGGTCAGTTCGCCTATGAACATGTCCTTTTTGCTGAAGCAATGATCGAGTTCTTCTCATCAGATGCTGTGTTCGATATAATGAATGAATGAAATGGGGTTTAACGTCCTACTGTTATGCACTTAACCTGAGCTAATTGATGACGGGCATACGCCATACAGTGTGCTATGAGGGAAATTTTGCCCGGGCAGCGGCGCTACGGCCTACTCTTATATCGAATTCCAGCTGCCAAGGGATCTTTTACGTGCACCTCAATGTGTACACGGGACCTCGGTTTTTCGTCCCACCCGAACGACTAGGCAGCTGTCCTTGTGTTTGATATAACATTCCACCCTTCACGCAATCAAGAGGTGTTACATTTCACGAGAAACACAGAGTTTCTACACACTTTTTTTTGAAGCAAAGTAAAACCGTAAATTTCTTGTTGCCCCTGTCGTTAAATTCTGATGAATTATAAAATCCCTGAGATAATTGGTTTATTAAGCCCCCCCCCCCCTCCCACACCAGAAACAGTAGTGTTATCAACAACTATTTTCCCAACCATAAGGATGACTGAATGAATGAAATGGGGTTTAGCGTCCTACGCTTCTGCACCTAACCTGAGAGAGAGAGGGGGGGGGGGGGGGGGGGTAACGTCCACTCGATACAAACTAGGATATTTTCGGACTAACACATGGTTTATTTTATTTCAATAATTCGCTTGCCCGTATCGGTCTTTAGTAGTGGTAGGAAACCGAAGGACCCAGATAAAACCCAAGAGGTTGGACAGGCGACCCTACTCCTTGACACGTACAACCAGGGATCCGAAACCACGCTAGTTGACTCAATGTATACTCAATGTTGTTTCAAATATATTTGAGAGATGTCATACAAACGCAGCTCTCCTTGTGGGTGGCTGAATGGTTAGCGTCAACTGGCTTGGTTTCGAATCCCCGGTTGTACGTTGCAAGGAGTAGGGTCGCCTGTCCAGCTGTGTGGGTTTTCTCCGATTCCTCCGCCCCTCCACTGCTAAAAGACTCCTACGCGCAAGCGAATTATTGAAATAAAATTAAAAACCATATGTTAGTCCCGAAATGACTTAGTTGTGTTGAATAGACGTTAAACCCATCTCTCTCTCTCTCTCTCTCTCTCTCTTTGTTTTCAAGAATTCGTTCTGTAAGTTAAAAAACGAATAGTTACATTAAATTAGAAGATAAACACTACGCTACGCGTCTTGGGTCTTAATGATCTCAGGGCATGTCTATTGGACAATAACACCCCTCTAAATGCCAAACAGGGAGTGTTTATCGACATTGTAACATGCTATTTACGATTTTAAAAGAAATTTTTAAAACAGAGGGGTGTTATTGTCCAATAGACAGTGTCTAATTGACCAATCAAAACGCGAGGTTCACTCGTAAGCATGTTACAATAAATTATAAAACATATAATAAAAACTTATAAATAAATACCTCAACTTACAACGAGTAATTGCATTAAATAAATTATAAAACATATAAGAAAAACTTATAAATAAATATCCCAACTTACAAAAAGGAATTTGCTTGCAAACTGTCAATATATAACTCGTTGATAACATCCTAAAACAGAAAACAGGATAATTTCAAGAATATTTAAAACTGCTTTGTAAAATGTAAATATACGATTACCACATATTTGTAATTCACATTTCGTCGGTAGGAAGACGAACTGACTTATCTTCATACCGTAACCAATTGACGATAATAGTAAATGCAGGAGGACTGCACTACACACAAAACAAACAAAAAATCTACAAGATAAACCTGCGGACAAACAAAAGTCACTCCGTCTTCCTACCGACGAGTTAGCCTACATATTCACAATTACATGCCTTTATCACTATTACAAAATTTACCAAAATAATATAATTAGTGTATGACGATGGAATGAAGGATTTGTTGCCTAAATAGCAAGACACCAACATGTTCAATTGATAACAGAAAAGCAGTAATGGATTTTAAGAAACGAAACAAATTTACAAAACATTTCATAATTAATGACTGTTCATGCCTTTAAAGACGTTATAGTGTGCTCACTCCATGTTTACGTTAATTATCTCCCGTTTCAAATCTGATATTAATGACTCTACAGAAAACCTTTAACGCACCGGAATACAGATAGTCTGATCTATCCAAGGAACTGTGGGTAAGGCGCTGGTTCGCTAGCCTGGAGGTCGGGTGTTCGATCCCTGCATTGGCCGAGAAAGTTCATCTCGATTTTCCGACGTGATTTCCCCTTGTCAGTGATGCAGAAGGAGGGTCTGACAAGGACAGCTGCCTAGTCGTTCAGATGGGACGAAAAACCGAGGTCCAATGTACACATTGGCGTGCACGTAAAAGAACCCTTGGAAGTTGGAATTCACTTGCTGCCCGGGCAAAATTTCCCTCATAGCACACTGTATGGCGTATGCCCGTCTTCAGTTAGCCCAGGTTAGGTGCTTAAGCGTAGGACATTAAACCCCATTTCATTCATTTCATTCATTAACCATACTTAGGTTATTCGAACACTTGCTTTTGAAGTTCTCGTGTACAATTAGTGAGTTTATTATTTGAAGACTTTCGACCTAATTTAGTTGCTAGTTTTTCACTCTATTAGTGAACCTGTTGTCCAGTAAATATTGATAAATCAGAACCCACCAAAAACAATTATTGATAATTGATATCGGTTTCCAATAACCCCTTTATCTATATTTAATTGGTTCCTAGAACATCGATACACGATCAGTAAAATACGAGATTAATCATGAGCATCTAAAGATATATAAATCGAATTATCGGAATTACTGATTCCCTTTATCGTTGTCTTGGACTGTTTTCTTCCCTGTCGCCGGTTGATTCGGTACTCGGTTTGAACAAACAAACCATTAGCTGATAAATAGAATGAATATATATAAAGGAACATTCCAACTTCAAAGTTCTGACTTCTAACTTCAGAGTTCCAACTTCCAACTTCCGTCTTCCATGTTTCGTTCTCCATTTTATCAGAAGCGCAGTGCGTGCAAGATTATGTTAACAGCTTGAAGGAATTAAGTCCGTAACTCAAAATCCTCCAAAACCTTCGACATCAAAAACACAAATTATTGGTCAATTAAAATCAACATTGATGATGTAAACTTACCGGGCAAAGATGAGCTTCTGATATCCAATATTTAAGATAACATATGTTTTTTTAACATTGGTACACGAATCGTGTACCATAATGCGCTTCAGCCCCAGTTCTATTGGGAGACATCTTGCAACAAACCAAACAGGGTTATGTAGACTGGAATAACTAGACGCTAGAAATCTGGACGCAATTGAGGTTGCTGGCTTAGTTCGCCGAACATAACTGATAAGAAATTGGAGTAAAAACGGAAACCATTGAATGTAAATCAGTTTATATACATCCATATTACAGTAATAGGCTATATGCGTTGCGACCCACTTTTATGAATACACTTAGTTCAGGTATCTACCATAGATCGACTCTGGCTTGCGGCTGTGGTTTCGAGCACTCCAATGTGTACACGGGACCTCGGTTTTTCGTCCCATCCAGTCCCCTCCTCTAGAAATGCCATCATTTCATAGCACTCGCATTTATCTTCAGGGTCGGATTAACTCCGGGGACACAGGCCCCAGCCCCCCCCCCCACACACACACAAAATCTCAGTTGCTTCCAGTCCCCTCCTCTAGAGATGCCATCATTTCATAGCACTCGCATGGATTGGTCCACTGAAATAATGCCAGAATGCGCTCATTTTGTGGCAGAATTTTCTTTTTCTGGGGGAGGTACTTCAAAATGGCTCCACACAAGTGTCTGAAATGCCAGAAAATCATCATTCCGGCCTCCAATTTCTGAAAATTTCCAGAAAAATAAGACGCTCCCTCCAAAAAAATTGACATTCCTTTCAATTATAAAATAATACACTTGATTATAATCACATAGTGATGCTCCTAAGACACTGATGTGTCAGTTGGTTATAATGGCGCCTACAGCTGATCCAATTTTTTTATATCTCTTATGTGGAGGTTATCGGGCGCCACCACAGTCTCGGACCCAAGGTGCGGACACCAGGGGCAAATGTTTCTAACAAAAAATCTGCCGCCATATAAAATACAAAATTGCCACTCAGATATCACCCCAATGGCAGAAAAACGGGTTTCCTGCATCGTTATTTTTCAAAATTTTCTGAGGGAGGACCCCAGACAAGGGTGCCGGCCCCATAGGCGAAGGGCCTCTCTTATCACCTCTTTCTGGGTCGGCGTCTGACCCACCACATGACATTAAAGGGTTCGTTTTGGCCGCCCTTATTCACATTTGACAGAACCTTGTTGGTCTTTCGGGGCGCCGCCACCAAATGACATGATTAGAGATTTTCGTCCTGGTCGCCCGGGGATCACGGTGGCTAAGTGGACAAGGCGCTGGTTCGCTAGCCTGGAGGTTGAGTGTTCGATCCCTGCATTGGCCGAGAAAGTTCATCTCGATTTTCCGGCGTGATTTACCCTTGTCAGTGATGCAGGAGGAGGGCCTGACAAGGACAGCTGCCTAGTCGTTCGGATGGGACGAAAAACCGAGGTCCCGTGTACAAATTGGAGTGCACGTAAAAGATCCCTTGACAGTTGGAATTCGATATAAGAGTAGGCCGTAGCGCCGCTGCCCGGGCAAAATTTCCCTCATTGCACACTGTGGCGTATGCCCGTCTTCAATTAGCCCAGGTTAGGTGCTTAAGCGTAGGACGTTAAACCCCATTTCATTCATTTCATTCCTGGTCGCCCTATCCACGTCGCATTATGGTGTTTCGGACTAGTTCTAGTTTAGAGGATAAGGAGTTTCTCATTTTAATGTGCTTAACATCAAAATGAGAAATAGCGCTGCCGAAATTGACACACGGGAGCGACGTTGATTGCAGCTCCAAGTTGGTGGAAACGCGTTTGTGAAACGCGTATTTTCAAAATGTTCGGGGGAGGGGCTTCGAGACCCCCACCCTCGCGTACACACACGCACCGTTCCACACTCAGCAACTCGGGCATTATATTGGCGTCCCTAACACTCTGCTGCACCCCCACTTTTACAATCCTACATACGGACCTGTCCCAGACCCCCTTGACGGGCTTCGCCCCTTCGGCGCTCGCGTTCGGTGATCAGGGGCCCCCACATGTTTCAGGCCCCAGGGCACCCACCATGGTTAATCCGGTGTTGCAGCTACCATTTAATTTTCGTTTATGGGATTCTACAGAATGCTACGGGAAAACGAATTGATTCTGTAGTTTTTTTCATAAATATTTACTAGATGAGGTTTTTCCAAGTGTAATTTCCTATAGAATACTGTAAGAAACTATTGGAAAAACTGCACTACACAAACTGTAGAATATTTGGGGCCGTCATTTCCTACAGACTCCCTAGAGTCTGTGAGATACTATGGAATTTTATCCCCCCCCCCCCAAAAAAAAAACCTCTCCAGATTTTTAATAGAATTCTGTAGAATACCACACTGGTATTCTATAGGACTTTTTGCTAAGGGTAGTTACGTACGCTCTTTACGTTTAGTGCGAATATGGCAATATGATATATATTCAAATCTTTGGTGTATGTTTAGCACACACTCTCTCTTTTAAAGCCCCAATAACTGAATAATATGTCCCAATCTTTATTCTGGTCAACAATTTGTACTATTCTACAATCAACAGAAATCTCACTCTAGGCCCACCTGAATTCCAAGGCCCACCTGAATTACAATTAATCAGACTAACTGATTGTACACAACACCAGAAATTTCACTTCCTGAAAAATTGATGAAACAAATAATGATTAAGTCTACATGTATATAGATGTGGCTCATAAAACATACTGACTTTTCTACTTTTGTGATACACTCTGTCTTTATTATACTGTATTAATAGCAGTTGGAGGACCCGGAGAAAACCCACGAGGTTGGACAGGCCTTATAAAACAGTCTGACTAGTCTACTCTGGTGCTCAACCCTCTTTATTACATCACAGATTTTAAATGTTTAAAATTTTAATCAATTAGTCAACTTAAAGAAATCTCGATTCACAAAAATAGATGAAACATATAATGATTGTTGCCGCCCAAAAATTGTCTCACAAGGCAGAGGAATGGGGGTATACATTCCATGTGACACAATCTGGGTCATTTCGGGACTAACATATGCTTTATACTTAACTAAAAGACTGGTGGTGATGATATGAGATCACAGAACTGCATGAGTGGTGGGTGGGTGCATTATTGAATGGGGGCCACGGTGGCTAAGTGGGTGTTCGATACCTGCATTGGCCGATGCAAGATGACGGGTCATACACATATACCTGAAACAATTGCCCGAGAAATCCCTCTCTGTAGTGGGATTAGCTCTAATCAAACGGAACTCTGCGTGGAGTATGGTTCAGACAAGGACAGGCGTCTAGTCGTTTGGATGGGACAAAAAACCAAGGTCCTGTGTACAGATTTGCATGCACGTGAAAGATCCCTTGACAGTTCAAATTTGACATCTAAGTAGGCCATAGTGCCGCATGGTGTATGTAACATAATCAGATCATTTAATAACTGTGGATTGGATTTCTTTAATTCAACAAGACGGTAACAAACATTAAACTGTACTACATGTACAACAACCAATACATATTATTAGAATCTTTACGGCCATCGTCTTAATTCACGTCTGCCTACATGGTTCTGTGTTGATCTTCTCAACTCAACTAACCGAACTCGGGATCAGAGAGACCCTTCCCGAGTGAGCTTCCAAGCCACCCTTTTTGTCTTAACAACCTCAGCTAATTTATGCGAAACTATGTTTCATAAGACGTTGATGAAAACATGAAAGGGGGAGAGAGAGAGAGAGAGAAATGGGGTTTAACATCCACTCAACACAAACGAGGTCCTTTTGGGACTAACATATGGGTTTTAATTTTATTTCAATAATTTGCTCTCTCTCTCTCTCTCTCTCTCTCTCTCTCTCTCTCTCTCTCTCTCTCTCTCTCTCTCTCTCTCTGTCTCTCTCTCTCTCTCTCTCTGTCTCCCTCCCTTTTCTCTCTATCTCCCTCCCTGTCCCCTCTCTCTCCCTGTCCTCCCTCTCTCTCTCTCCCATTTCATTTCATTTCATTTAGCATTATTGAACACAAACAATAGAGCGACAGTGGCTCAATGAATAAAGCATTGTTGGGATGTGAAAGTAACCTGTGATTTTCCAGCTTGGTTTTCCCATATTATTGGTGCAGGCTGAGGTCCCAGTAATAAACCGTGTCTTTTCATTCGGATGGCACAAAAAGGAGATCTGTGTAGGTAGACCTGAGAATCCTTGATATTGGAATTCAAAATAAGAGGGGCAATCATGTATTTTTTTTATATAAACAATATTTATTCAGAAAACTGAGGGGATTGGGGAACAGGCAAAGCCTATATAAACCCCTCTCCCGGTTACAATAAATTACATTACAATATATTACAATCAACTATATTATATCAAAATCAATTACACTATAGTAAGATCAATTACATTATATCAAAATCAATTATATTATATTACAATCAATTACGCTATATAACAATCAATTACATTATATTACAATATTTTGAAGAACAAAGAAGGAAAAAAAAGAAGAATAGATACAAAAGAAATTATATATATATATGTACACACAACCCAATAAAAATATAAGTTTTAAATAATTAAAATCAGATATTTTTTAAAATGCAAATCTTTCGGTTTGTTCAATGAAATTTTGTGTTTGGTTAAATACTGAAACATTTTCGTTATAGAATAGTGTTTCCGATCCAAATAGTAGCACTTTAATGTTTTGTTGTGTTTGTGGTAGAGTGTCGATTGTTCTATGACGAGCACCTGAATACAAGGAACATATAGAATATAATAGAATAAGTTTATTGAAGTAATTTAGGTCAAAGACCAAACGTTACAAGTTTGAATCAACTAGAGAATGATATGTACAATTATATTTTAAAAGATGCGATTCATTACAAAATTATTAATCATTGACAGTTGGAGGTTTATATACAATTCTGATATATTTAACATATAATACTATAAGAAACGTGTGTTTATGTTATTTACTTTTAAAATATCTGAATAACTAAGTATAATTCTGCAGTTGCAATTGGGTAGAATATATTTACAAATGATCAAAAGGCTCGAACATAATTATTTACAGCAATTTATGTGGTACTTCGTGACCCTTTCTATATAATTAGACATCGATAATAATGTACAAGGATCGCTAGAATTTGACAGATTAAGGAAGTTACAGCGACTGATATTTACCAATTGTAATGTTAGTAATGTTCTTATTCCAGTTCAATCTGGAGGAAAATATCAGGCCTAGATAATTATAATAAGTTACAGTTTCTATTTGTTGGTTATTCAAGAACCATTTCTCATTTTTCCTTTATTACACCACCATTTCTAAAAACAACTATTTTGGTTTTATCTGGATTTACTTTAAGATTAAACTTTGAACAAAATTTCTCTAACAAATTAATTTTATATTGTAAATCTCCGACTGAATCAGAGAGCAATGACACGTCATCAGCATATAATAACGAAGCATTTTCTGGTGCTTCTGGAATGGTAAATATACCCCTGCAGTTTGAAGAATTTAGCATCTCAACAAGATTGTTAATATATAAACAAAATAACAATGGGCTTAAAATACATCCCTGCCTAACACCGGAATCACAGTTAAACGATCGTGTTACATACGAATCAAGTTTTACACAGGAGTTAACAGATTTATACATAGAAGTTAATGTAGAATACATTTTCCCATGGAGACCCTTATTTATTAATACAGATAGCAATTTAATTCTGCTTAAACAATCATATGCCTTACTAAAATCAACATACAATACAAATAGCCTCCCTTTGGATTTGGATAGGTATTTTTGTACTAGACCTTGAAGAGTAAACGCATGATCAATTGTAGACCGACCTTTACGATAACCAGCCTGGGCTTCGTCAATTTTACCCTGTGATTCTGACCAACTTTTAAGCCTCGAGTTTAGTACTGAAGTATATAGTTTACCAATGCTATCTAACAACGAAATTCCTCTGTAATTATTAGGTTCAGACTTAGAACCTTTTTTGTACAATGGAGTTATCAGTGCTTTGGACCATGAAGTCGGAAAATACCAAGAGTCAAAGATATTGTTAAATAACAAGGTAAGAATGGGTATGAACTGTTCGGAGCAGGCTTTTATGAATTCGATAACCAACCCATCAGGACCCGGGGAGGTGCCTGATTTGGCCCCTTTAAGACATTTACTAACTTCATGTTCCGAAATGACACAATTCAATAATAGGTCACTTACACATGTTTGATCATTACACATATTCTCAAATGATTCCACGACGTGGGAAGCTTCATGCGAAAACGAATCATATAAGGAGATAGTGATAAGGATATTCTATTGTATTACCACATAAACATTCGGGAGTATCTGAAATATGTCTTATAAATTTGTGAAAATTTAGATTGCTGCAGCCTAGTCTTAGTTTAGTATGTATGATTTGATTTTTCGTTTGCCAATATAATAAAAGAGAGGTATTTTCGGATCATGTTTAGAGAGTTCTTTTTTAAATTTCGAAAGTGATAAGACATTTGTTATAGACGGATTTAGGTTGTTCCAGAGTCGGATAGCTGATGGAAAGAATGAATTATAATAGATGGATGTTCTGCAGAATATTTCATCTAAATCTGGTTTATTTCTAAGATTATATGGTGATGTTTTTAATTTAATGTGGTTGGATAAATAATTTGGAACCGTTCCATTAATAATTTTATATAATGTGTGTAATTTGTGTCTTTTTCTTCTTTCATTCAAAGGAGTAATACCAGTTTCGAGGTAGAGTAAACGGTGGCTAGTTCCCTTTACAGCCCCACAAATAGTGCGTAAGGCATCAAGCTGAAGGTGTTCTAGCTGGTTCGCTAGGTGGTCAGTGCAATTGTCCCGAATAATGTCCGCTTAGTCTAAATGTGGTAGTATAAAGGAATTGTAAATTATGAAAAGAGATTTTCTATTTAACCTGTACTTTAGGGATCTTAAACAATTGATTAATTTTGATACTTTATTACAAATATTATTTATATGGATATCCCATTTAAGTTTGTGGTGGATGAAAAGACCCAAGTGCTTGTGGATTTGTACATCGATTATTTTAACAGTATCCATGAAAAGTGGTGGTGTGTCATTGTGTGGTTTGGTAGATATTGTTAGTGATTCTGTTTTTGTGGGGTTGAAGGAAACTAGCCATTTTTTGGACCAAACGTTGATGATCTCGATATCCGAATTCATTATTTTCGCACTTTCCGACGGTTCTTTTATCAGTAAGTAGAGAGACGTGTCATCAGCAAACAGTTTGATATTTGATTGGATATTTTCAATGATATCATTAATGTAGATTAAAAATAGAAGCGGTCCGAGAACGGAGCCCTGTGGAACACCGGAAGTGATGAATGATGACTCCGAGGCGACATTGTCCAGAACAACGCACTGTGATCGACCAGTAATATAACTTTTAAACCAACTGTACAATGAGCCTCGGACCCCAACAGCATCAAGCTTAAGACAGAGCCCAGCATGCCAAACTCTTTCGAATGCTTTGCTTATGTCACAGAACACCGTTCTCGTATAATAACCCTTATCGATTACATTACAATAAAAATCATTTAAGTCTAGAAGTTGATAGATAGTAGAGTCTCCTTTCATAAACCACTTTGAAATTTTGTAAGTGTATTGTTTTCTAGAAGGAAGTTAGAGACATGCTTATAAATACAACGTTCAAGGATTTTACTTATTATCGAGAGTAATGATATCGGGCGATAGTTGGAACATATATCCTTATAACCTTTTTTATGCAGGGCGACGACATTAGCATATTTCCAGATCAAGGGGAAGGTAGCACACTTAAGGGAATGATTAAACAGAGTACACAATGGATTAGAAATTTCTTTAGATATAGATTTTAATAATTTTCCGCTAATATGATCAGGGCCAGAGGATTTAGAAGTATCGATAGAGTCAAGTATGTCTTTAACTTCATTCGGCTGTAGAATTATGTTAGTTATACTGTTGATATTTCGGTTAATTAATGGGAGTGGGTGATTAAGATCATTAAGTTTGGATTGCTCAGCAAAATAAGTGTTGAGTGCATTTGCTTTTTCTATAGGTGCGAATGACACGTGGATTTTGAAGAGAGTGGACGTGTTTAAGACGAGCTGTGAAGTTAAGCCAACCGTGTAGTGTGATTTGTATAAGTGATTTGTAATAAGTGTCAAATGGCCCTGTCTTGTGATGGTGATTTAAATGTAAAGCTAAATAAGATTATGAATCTAGTGACTAACTTGGATATACGTTTACAAAACATCGAGCTAAAGGTGATAAAAATAGACGAGGTACACTCAATATTATCAGCAGTCTTCTGGATTCGGCATTCGGCATTCGGCATTCGGGATTCAGATTTGGTCAATACAACAGGTGATTGTTGGAGCTGACTGCCCCGTGCACGCCAACAGAGCAGCCAACACCTTATTCGCGAGAGAAAAAAAGGGGTTTAACGTCCACTCGACACAAGCTAGGTCATTTCGAGACTAACATATAATTTTAATTTTATTTCAATAGTACGCTTGCTCGTATGGGTCATTAACAATGGGTGGAAACCGGAGGACCCGGAGAAAACACACGAGGTTTGACAGGCGACCCTACTCCTTCCCACGTACAACCGGGGATTCGAAACCACGCCAGTTGACTCAATAACAGGCTTAATGACACAGCGCGCATGTGCTTGAACATTCGGCCATCCAACACCCAACCCCCACCCCCGGGGGTAGAGAAGAAATGGTCGGATGAAACGTAAGTCGTTCTGTTTAAGTGGCGAATCCCGAATCCCGAATAACGTGCTGGCTCGTTATTCGTTATTCGTTATTGGCGAATCCCGAATAACGAGCCAGCACGGGATTCGGGATTCGGGATTCGGCAATACAACAGGTGATTTCTGGTAAGGACTGCCCCGTGCACGTCAACAAACCAGCCAAAACCCTATTCATTCGATAAACGTTCGTCTCCTTGTTAGTCGGTCACCCAGCACCCACTTAAATTTACGGTCGTGGTAAGGAGGAAATGGTCAGATGTTTTAGTGGCGAATCCCGAGTCCCGAATAACGAGCCAGCACGTTATTCGGGAATCGTGATTCGGCAATACAACAGGTGGGTTCAGGAGAGGACTGTCCCGTGCACGTCAACAAACCAGCCAACACCCTATTCGCTCGACGAAGGTCGTTTCCTTGTTAGTCGGACACCCAACGTTCACTTACCCCTACGGTTGGGGGTAGAGAGGAAATGGTCGGATGCAAAGTAGGTCGTTCTGTTTTAGTGCCGAATCCCGAATCCCGAATCCCGAATAACGTGCTGGCTCGTTATTCGGGATTCGACAATACAACAGGTGATTACTGGAGATGACTGCCCCGTGCACGCCAACAAACCAGACAAACAAGCCAACACCCTTTTCGCTCGACAAACGGTCGTCTTCTTGTTAGTCGGTCACCTAATGTTCACTTACCCCTACGCTCGGGGGTAGAGAGAGAGAGTGAGAGAGAGAGAGAGAGAGATGGGGTTTAACGTCCACTCGACACTAATTAGGTCATTTCGAACTAACCTATAGTTTAATTCTTTTCAATACTTCGCAGGTGGCCCGGAGAAAACCCACGATGTAAGAAAGACGACCCCTCTCCTTGTCACGTACAATCGGGGATTCGAAACCAAGCCAGTTGACTCAATGACAGGCTTAATGATATAGCGCGCACGTGCTTAGACATTCGACCAACCACAGATCCACCCCACCCCCTCCCATCCCGGGGGTAAGGGAAATGGTCGTATGCAACGTAGGTCGTTCTGTTTTAGTGGCAAAGCCTGGATCTCGAATCCCGAATTCCGAATAACTTGCTGTCTCTTTAGCAGTAGGAAGAAACCGGAAGACCCGGAAAAAACCCACGACGTTAGACAGACGACCCTACTCCTTGTCACATACAACCGGGGATTCAAAACCACGCCAGTTGACTCATTGACAGGCTTAATGATACAGGGAGCACATGCTTGACATTTGGACATCCACACCCCCACCCCACCAACACCCCGGGGGTAGAGAGGAAATGGTCAGATGCAACGTAGGTCGTTCTGTTTTAGTGGCGAATCCCGAATCCCGAATAACGTGCTGGCTCGTTATTCGTTATTCGTTATTGGCGAATTCCGAATAACGAGCCAGCACGGGATTCGGGATTCGGGATTCGGGATTCAGATTTGGTCAATACAACAGGTGATTGTTGGAGATGACTGCCCCGTGCACGCCAACAAAGCAGCCAACACCTTATTCGAGAGAGAAAAAAAATGGGGTTTAACGTCCACTCGACATAAACAAAAACAAGGTCATTTCGAGAATAACATATAGTTTTAATTTTATTTCAATAGTACGTCTGCTCGTAGGGGATATTAGCAATAGGTGAAACCGGAGGACCCGGAGAAAGCCCACAAGGTTGGACAGAGAGAGAGAGAGAGAGAGAGAGAGAGAGAGAGAGAGAGATGGGGTTTAAGGTCCACTCGACACAAATTAGGTCATTTCGAGACTAACATATAGATTTTTTTTTTGAATACTTCGCTTGGTTGTGCGGTCTTTAGCAGTAGAAGGAAACCAGAGGACCCGGAGAAAACCCACGACATTAGATATACGACCCTACTCCCTGTCACGTACAACCGGGGATTCGAAACCACGGCAGTTGACTCAATGACAGGCGTAATGATACAGCGCAAACCCCGGGGGTAGAGGACATGGTCGGATGCAACGTAGGTCGTTCTGTTTTGGTGACGAATCCCGAATCCCGAATAACGTGCTGGCTTATTCGTGATTCGCGAATCCCGAATCCCGAATAACGAGCCAGCACGGTATTCGTGATTCGCGAATCCCGAATCCCGAATAACGTGCCAACTTCACGTTGCCTGGGCCAGATTGGCATGGTACTCAGTACAGCACGCTTATGTTTGATCCGTTTACACTACCAAAACATTAAGCGTGCCGTGACAGGTACCGTTCCTGGTACGCTTAAAATTTATAATGTAAACAGGGTTTATGAACTTAATGTTTAATAGTAAGTGCAGGGGAACTGCGCCACACATGATTTAAATACAAGACAAATATAACGACAGGACATCATACCCACAAGTAATCAACTAGGTTGGATCATTAGCAAGTTATCATCGGAAACTGTTGAAAATCTATTTCCTTTCAATCGGATAGACAACCAATATAAATGAATTAATAATTACAAACTATAATGTTTCTAATAAGAGTTTGTAACAAAATGGAATGGGGTTTAACGTCCTACTTTTCTGACTGGGCGTATGTCATACAACTGTCAATGGTTATTTTACTTGCATGCCATGGTGTACACATGTCCTTGCTTTTTGGGCTATCCGAACAACTAGACATTTTCCTTGTCGGGCCCTCCGTCCCATTCAACTGACAAGGAAAACCCATGCTGGTAAATGGTGCGGAACGTTGTGAATCAACACTTCAGTAGTAATTATTATGGAATAACATATAAATTCATATTTTTGATCACAAGTGCAAAATTTTGATACTCAATATCATCCAAAATGTTCAACATTGAAACCACGAATTATTTGTCAATTTAAATCAACATTGATGCCGTGATTTTACAGGAAAAAGATAGGCTTCTGATATCCAATATTTAAGGTAAAATTCTACCATTGGTACACGAATTGTGTATCATAATGCGTTTCAGCCCAAGTTGTACCAAAGCGAGAGAGAGAGAGAGAGAAAGAGAGAGAGAAATGGGGTTTAACGTACACTCAACACAACTAGGTCATTTCGGGGCTAACAAATCGTTTAATTTTATTTCAATAATTCGTTTGCGCGTAGCGGTCTTTAGCAGTGGGAGAAAACCGGAGGAAACCCGCGAGGTTGAGAAGGCGCCCCTATCTCCGTGCCACATACGCTCACACCAGGGCTCGAAACCATAGCCGCAAGCTAGAGGTGGGGCCGGCGATCCCCCCCCCTTCCCAGTTTTAACAAGATACTCGAGTACTATAATGGAAATTTTGCCCTGGCAGCGGCGCTACGGCCTACTCTTATTTATATCGAATTCTAACTGCCAATTTGAACACCGGAACTCGGTTTTTCGTCCAATCCGAGCGACTACAGCTATTCTTGTCACCGGAACTCGGTTTTTCGTCCAATCCGAACGACTACAGCTATTCTTGTCAGACCCCCAATCCTGCATCACTGGCAAGTGGAGACCATGCCTAAAAATCTGAATGAACTTTCTCGGCCAATGCAGGGATCTAACTCCCGACCTCCACACTAGCGAGCCAACGTCTTACAAACTTGGGGTGGGGTGGTCACCTCTGGCTTGCGGCTGTTGTTTCGAGCCCTGGTGTATGTGGCATGGAGATAGGGGCGCCTTCTCAACCTCGTGGGTTTCCTCCGGTTTCCCCCCACTGCTAAAGACCCCCTTAGCGCAAGCGAATTATTGAAATAAAATTAAAAACCATATGTTTGTAGCGAAATGACCTAGTTGTTTTAAGTGGACGTTAAACCTCATTTCTCCTCCTTCTCGTCTTACCCACTTAGCCACGTGTTTTCCGGTCCGTAATTTGGCCAATTTGGCTTTGACTTCCCACTTGTCCATTCCAACCTGGTGGTTTCTCTCCGAGACTTCCAAACGACCTATGTCCAATACACAAATTATTTAAATAGCAAATGGGCTTGGACCACATGTAATCACGGAATAACCTAGTCTGTGTCTAGTGGACGTTAAAGGACACACTTCTTTCATATTAATTTTCGTTGATTTAACAGACGTGGTTTCAGCGTCTTTTCGTGCAATAAATGTGACAATGTCTTCCACTAATCATTAGAATAGCCATTAAATTGTGTAACAAGATAGGCCGAGGCGATTCTACGTCTAAAGCTTCAGGGGCCTAAACATGGATTTTAGACGCTTATTCCGCAGCCCATTTTACATCTACCACCGGCATGTTCAACTTTTCACAGCAAAATTGCAAAACTGGTATTCCCCCACCCTTTCAGACACAAAACACAGCGATTGTAAAATATTTTATTTGTAAATGATTTTTAACTACATCTATACTAAACACTGATGTCAGAAAAGCCTACATTTGAGTAATATAAGATAATTACTGAAATAAACCTTAATCAAAACCTCCCTTAATCATAATATGAAAAGGTAACATCTCTTTTACACCATAAAAATCCTGTTGCTCGGTCGAAAGTTTCGAATTGTAATTTCACCTCAAAAAGAATCCCATAAAATTACATGTCCCAAGTATAGACACAGAAATTTTTTGAATGTTGACCTAACGTCCATATAAAGTATCATGTTACCCAAAATTAAATTTTCTGATCTTTGTAGGCGTTTCTGACATCAGTGTTCGGTCAGTATTGAAAGCCGGCTACCCAACCCTAACTCCCATTTAGGAAGGGGGAGGTAGGTTTTTCCCAAATGCTGTGATCAACTGGAAGTGTTTACTCACTACTGACCTCACACTGTAAATAATCATAATCATGCATAAATTAAAAAATAATAATAGTAGACATCTTATTATGTAGACCACTCCATTAGAAAAATACTAGTTTGGCAATAACAAGCTTATTTAGATAAATTGATGACTGTTGGCGGTATATAACAATAGTTAAATCCAAATTGCAAACGAACCCCATCAATATTTGAATCAAAATATTATACAGTAAAGAAACATGAGCTAACAGGTCTTGGACACACCTTTACATAGAGAAGTGATTCGATAGACTTTTAGTGAGGACATCGGTTTAAACTACACGATGAGGCATGCCTAAATGCTATGTGAATCTTAATGAATCTAACACCGACAACTGGGGTGTGCACACCCGAATCGAAGGAAATGTCATAGAAGCGAGACAGAAGTCGGTAATAAATTTCACCCAGAATCTAGATTAACAGTGTCATAACAAGTGAAGAAACTGTTTATGTTGTGTTTTGGGGATGTAGAAGAAACTGGCCAGGAGAATGTGCTTTTTTTGTGTATGTGTGAAGAAACTGTCCGCCCAATCTGACCGTCGGTGTGTTTTCTCCCGATAGAGACAAAAACATCTTCGGTTTGATCTTTGTTGTTGAAGTTATGACATGTTACCCTAGTCATTACAGATAAACTCGGTCTCTCCAGTAGTTTTACACCTCTGGCCAAACTAAAAGTCAATGTTTCCAAGGGGTCCCTATTTTAAGATGTGTTTCAAACTTGTCAACATAATGTTCTTTACTGTACCTATTAGACCAACCCATAAAAATTTAGAAAAAGGTATATACAGTATATACATCAACCCGTTATTGCTAATCTAGAAATTCTCTATTCCACTCCATTTCCCAGTCGAGATCCTGGTACCATAAACTGCCGCTTGGTATCCATCCACAGCTATCACCGCCTTCATGCGTCCCTCACAGACATATCCCCGCGACAGAGCGGAAGGATAGTAGCCAGGACTGAACCCTACCGGCCTCGCTCGCTGCACAATCCCAGAGGATGAGGAAGACCCGAAGACCCGAACACCGCGAAGTCGATGGGCTATTTCCTCGAGGCTATAGAGGATGAGGAAGACCCGAAGACCAGAAGACCCGAGGGCCACGAAGTCGTTGGGCGATTCCCTCGAGGCTGTAGCCGAGACGGGCGACAGGACGGGCAAGAGACGAACTCGAGCCACGCCACGCGCCGCGAATCGGGATCTCTCCGCGCCGCCGTTGGCGAAGATGGTAGTCGAGACTCGACAATCGGACGAGCCAGTCTGCGCCGCACCCTTAAGCGTCCACCGGTACTGGTACCATAAACTGCTGCTTGGTATCCATCCACAGCTATCACCGCCTTCATGCGTTCCTCAGAGACATATCCCCACGACCCTGTAAATGAGAGGAGGGTTATTAAGTATTGTACATTGTAAATTTCCAGACAGCATCTAATCTCATTTTATGTAATTTAACCTGCACCGTCACTATTTTTAAAGACAAATTTATGTATGTTTAGTTAGATCTTAGATCTACCAATGGTGTTCCATAACTCACCTGTATCCGTAAGCTCTCTAGAACCCACTATCAACAATACATCTAAGCTTATCATAGAAACACGTTATAAAAGATTATCCGTACTGGGCCCCCAGGAGAAATTTGCAATATACGTTAAAGGCATTAACAATCTAAGATAAACCAAATATCAGAATATATTAAATATAGCACCCCTATACAAATGCAAAATAGTGTGAAAAGTGAAAAACATGCAAAAATTAGTTGCCTAAAGGAGTTGTGGGATTAGTGCTGTTGATGCCATATTTATATATATCCTAATTTAATTACTCCCCATGTCTACAACTTTAAACCCAAAATAACCTAATTATACATCATGGAAGACATCACATGATATTTACAAACGAACCTGTTGCACAAGCCAAGCTTATACAACACCAACAAGCCATAATATAAAGACAGACCCAGTACAAGATAAATTATAGCGTGTGTGGATCTCTATGATACTATAAACATCTTGTCTCCTTTAGTGTAATCTGAAAATAAAAACCCATAAATTAATGTAACGTTAATTCTTTTCGTAAACTCAAAACAATATGTCCATCGATTGGCGGATTACACTTACAAGTATGTCAGTAACATTGGACCAGACTTGTTTCATAGGTCACATCAGTCCGATATACGATTGAAACAATTCTATGTAGTTTGACGAACATATTGTAATATTGTGAAGACGTTTGTTTAAAAGAAAAGGGCAGCTTACCCAAAGAACAACTATCATTCCGCCATCGTCCGACCCATAACAGGAGATATGTCTGTAATATGTAATAGAAATGTGGAAGTAAATAGAATGGTTAATTCCGTGTGAAAGACTTGGCCTATGTAACAATCTAAAATTGTATGATGGTAGGCCTATGTCAAAGAAATACAAACTTTCATTATTCATGTTATAGGTGGGTGATAGAACAGAAAATTCGTGACATTGTTCCACGAGTTACATACCTTGTGAAAGCTGGGACGTACAGTGCTGTAGCCAGGACTGAACCCCACCGGTCTCGTTCGCTGCACAATCCAAGAGGATGAGGAAGACCCGAAGACCCGAACACCGCGAGGTCGATGGGCTATTTCCTCGAGGCTATAGAGGATGAGGAAGACCCGAAGACCAGAAGACCCGAGGGCCACGAAGTCGTTGGGCGATTCCCTCGAGGCTGTAGCCGAGACGGGCGACAGGACGGGCAAGAGACGAACTCGAACCACGCCGCGCACCGCGAATCGGGATCTCTCCGCGCCGCCGTTGGCGAAGATGGTAGTCCAGACTAGACAATCGGACGAGCCAGTCTGCGCCGCACCCTTAAGCGTCCACCGGTACATTTTAGGGTCTGCCGACCACCGCCACTTGTGACCAAATCGGCCTCGCTCCACAGTTTCCTTCGAGTCTTGGATCATAAGGTTGAACGGAACATTTCAGGGTCTGCCGGGTGGAGGAGGACGCGATTTGCTTACCACACTCCGCGCCGCCGTTGGCGAAGATGGTAGTCGAGATTCGACAATCGGACGAGCCAGTCTGCGCCGCACCCTTAAGCGTCCACCGGTACATTTTAGGGTCTGCCGGGAGGAGGAAGCGATCTGCTTACCACACCTCGCCGACCGCCGCGAGCTATGACCAAATCGGCCTCGCTCCACCGTCTCCATCGAGTCTTGGATCTTAAGGTGTGCACGGAACATTTCAGGGTCTGCCGGGAGGAGGAGGAAGCGATCTGCTTACCACACCCCGCCGACTGCTGCGAGCTGTGACCAGGTCGGCCTCGCTCCACCGTCTCCATCGACTCTTGGATCGTAAGGTGTGCACGGTAACTGGACGAGAGATCGGGTTTAACGATCCCCCGCCTTCCGACCGCTTCATTGCCAGCGAGGGTGTCAAAGGAACGGGCCCGTTCTACGTCCACCCCGTCTCGTCCCGGAGATTTACCCTTCGAAAAGGTCAGGACGGCCTTGTCGGGTTGGCTACCTTCTCTATTCTGAAAACTATGGATCTCCTTCACCTCATAGCCTCTAAGTTTGAGATTTTCCATTAGCTCCTAAGCACAAAATTCGGAGGGAATCCCATGTACCACGCATTTCTCAGAGCTGAGGAAGCGTGGTACGGAGATAGACACTCTCACGCCCGTGAGGGTGTCAAAGGAACGAGCCCGTCCCACGTCCACCTCGTCCCGGAACCCGAAGCGCAGTTCTCCGGTTTTCACGACCGTTAAAGTCGGTAGGCAGGACACCAACCAGACATTTTTTTAATACTCGACCATTTATGGTTGTTTTCGTACCCAAGAAAGATGAACCGTCCAGGGGTCTAACTACAGGTGGCTTTACCTGAGCAGAACTTCCCCGTATGCCAGTTTTTACACTTTCGAATTTTGGCGACATATGTTTGTCTACGCAGGTAGACAATGTCAATTTGGCTACCTTCTCTAATCGTAAATCTATGAGTCTCCTCCACACCATAGTCTCTAAGTTTGAAATCTGCCATTAGCTCCTTAGCAGTGTATTCCGGGTAAATCCCATGTACCACGCATTTCTCAGAGCTGAGGGAGCGTGGTACGGAGATAAACACTCTCACGCCCGTGAGGGTGTCAAAGGAACGGGCTCGTTCCACGTCCACCTCATCCCGGAACCCGAAGCCCAGTTCTCCGGTTTTTATGACCGTGATAGTCGGCAGGCAGGACACCAACCAGACATTTTGTTTTGTTTCTCGACCATTTTTGGTTGTTTTCTTGCCCAAGAAAGATGAACCGTCCACCGCAGTGTATTCGGAGGGAATCCCATGTACCAAGCATTTCTCAGAGCTGAGGAAGCGTGGTACGGAGATAGACACTATCACGCCCGTGATGGTGTCAAAGGAACGGGCCCATTCCACGTTCACCTCGTCCCGCAGTTCTCCGGTTTTCATTGTTGGCAGGCAGGACACCAACCAGACATTTTTTTTATTACTCGACCATTTTTGGTTGTTTTCTTGCCCAAGAAAGATGAAACGTCTACCTTAGTGTATTCGGAGGGAATCCTATGTACCACGCATTTCTCAGAGCTGAGGGAGCGTGGTACGGAGATAGACACTCTCACGCCCGTGAGGGTGTCAAAGGAACGGGCCCGTTCCACGTCCACCTTCGTCCCGGAACGCCAAGCGCAGTTCTCCCGGTTTCATGACCGCGTTAGTCGGTAGGCAGGACACCAACCAGACGAATTGTGGTCGCTTTCTTGCCCAAGAAAGATGAACCGTCCACCTAAGTGTATTCGGAGGGAATCCCATGTACCACGCGTTTCTCAGAGCTGAGGGAGCGTGGTACGGAGATAAGACACTCTCACGCCCGTGAGGGTGTCAAAGGAACGGGCCCGTTCCACGTCCACCTCGTCCCATAGTTCTCCGGTTTTCATGACCGTTATAGTCGGCAGGCAGGACACCTACCAGATATTTCTTTATTACTTGACCATTTATGGTCGTTTTCTTGCCCAAGAAAGATAAACCGTCCACCTTACTGTATTCGGAGGGAATCCCATGTACCACGCATTTCTCAGAGCTGAGGGAGCGTGGTACGGAGATAAGACACTCTCACGCCCGTGAGGGTGTCAAAGGAACGGGCCCGTTCCACGTCCACCTCGTCCTGGAACGCCAAGCGCAGTTCTCAGGTTTTCATGACCAGGTTAGTCGGTAGGCAGGACACCAACCAGACGAATTGTGGTCGCTTTCTTGCCCAAGAAAGTTGAACCGTCCAGGGGTTTAACTACCAACAGGTGTTGGTACGGATCAGGTAAGCTGGTGCAATCACGGTGCTATTGAAAGCCTCTGTGAACGAGCGTCTTAGAGGCATGACTGGTGGGAGGACCCCACTTTCAAGGACCTCTACCCCCTCCATGCAAGTGCTAGAGTTCGCTATAGCTGCTGGATACCTGTAAGAAAAAAAATTATGTTAAATCGAGACTGTACCCGGACTAGATCAAACTTTAAACAGACAAATCGCAACAAGGCTACCCCGTCTTTAGTGGACCTTGGACTGGCGAAAAAATACACAGATCATGTACGTGCATGCCAATGTGTACACGAGACCTCGGTTTTATGTCCCACCCGAACGAAAAAACAAGTGACTGTAAGGGTTGATTGGATCGGCGTCTGTAGCTGTATGGAACGACAATTTTACAAATATTTATTTAAATGACGGCATTCATTGGCAAAAAATAGATTTTATGTAGAGTGGTTCAGAGACTCAAATATGTGTTCTTATAAAAACTGAGGGGAGGGGGATGGCCAAATGGTTAGCACGTGTGTGCTGTATCATACATCCTGTCATTTAGTCAACTGGCGTGGTTTCGAATCACCGGTTGAACATTTCAAGGAGTAGGGTCGCCTGTCCAACCTCGTGGGTTTTCTCCGGGTCCTCCGGTTTCCTCCTACTGCGGGTTTAGTGATTTATTATTAATTAAAGCTAATTTGTTTCCATCCACTGAAGCCTATTTTCTATGACGTCATATGTGGATTGTGGGTTAGGATCCAGCTGGCAACCTTTTCAGAATAAACCTAACAGTCGCTCCAACTCGTCCATTTTTATTAACCAATCAAATCCAACGTTACGTCTATCAAATGAAAGTAGAATATATTATTATTTATCCATTCCTTTAGGTCAGAATAGAGATGTAATTTCCCATTATCTTACTAAATTCTGGACATCCAATTAAATATATTCCGAAAGGAAATTAAACAAGCTTTCCAAGTGTTATTAAAGCGAGAATTTCAATTTTTCTAAGAAAGTCAAAACATAATTATTTTTATGTCTTTTGCTCAATAGGTTATCAACTCATACGACCATGGGCATTATTTTCCACCCTTAAAAATCTATGACACTGGAAATAACACAATTACCTCCCCTGTTTTGCTATTGACAACATGGGGCAGACATTTTTCAACGTTAGAATGTGAAGTTGAAAATGATATTTTTGTCAATTTCTCAGCTGACAATAATGGATAGCATCTATTTTAAGGCTTTATTTTAATGAATTTTACAAATATAATATAAAAATTTGAAATTGTAGGTTGAATAAAAAATGGCACAGCCATATTAAAGGGGTGCACTTTCATCCTAAACATGGCCAATTTTGAAAATAAAAATTAAAAGAAAAGACCGTTAATATCCCGAGTCCGAATTCGAGCCATCGTACTAAATTCTGATGACCCAACTAAATATATTCTAAAAGGTAATTGAATAAGCTTTCCATTAGTAAAAATATTAGTAAAAGTTGAGAACCATTAAAGGGCCGCGCTCTCAACCGGGACATAGCCCTATTTTAAAGTGGGTCAACATATGGTAATTTTTTTTTCAATAAATAGCTTGTACGTAGGTGTCTTTAGCAGTGGGAAGATACCGGGATTTAAAATCCTACAGTTCTCTCGACTTGTTAATATACCAGCATACCTGAATACATTTTAAAAATGAAAATTATAAGTTTGCTAACCTGTTTGAGACCAGAGACTTGTCCTGTTGGCTAATGTGAATAGGTGTTTTCAGTTGGCTGCTCAATTTCAAATTGAAGGGCGATTGGTGGATGCTTGCTTTCTTTGTTGGAATCTGAAAACTACTCACTACAGGTTACCATGTGGCTGTTTGGGTTGATCGAATCCGCGTCACTAGCTGTATAGAACGACAAATTTACAAATATCGATTATATAAATGGGACCCATTGGCAATAAATAGATTTGTTAGTTTGGCTTTCAATAATTCAGATCACCTGTAAAGAATCGGCTACTTGTGTGTTGGCACTGCAAGCCTGTACTGTGATTGGCTAATATTTCTGGCGGGTAATCGACTGATTACAAAACAATAAAAAAACGCGCATGTCTATTTTACATGGTTTAATTAAGTCACCCATTAGTGGAAAATCATTCGATTCTTAATGATATTACTCAAAATCATTTCAGAAATCTCCATCTATCGAAAGTGCAGCAGGATCGATGGATGACGGACAGACTCCACCTTTCCAGCTCGTCGGTTAAACCAAAAGAGACAAAACAAGAACACAGGAAACACGGCTATACATTTTATTTACAATCACACGCACGAACAAATCAGGAAATTATTTACAAAAGAACAAGTAGAAGACTAGAAGATAAATCAAATCTAAATACCAACTATAGATACCACAATTTATAATTAAATTCAAATTACGAATATTGTAAACCAAATGCATATATAAACACCTAATAAATGTAAAGTAATTTAAGACAATAGAAGTATAGATATAGAGAGATGTTACATGCAAGTGCATGTGTAAAAGTTGTTAATTTATTGAACAATGGGGGATGTAAACAAATAAAATGGCGGTCATGTCATTAGGTCACTGTGTCAATGTCTGAAGGTCAATGTCACTTTGCCCTAACACAAGAGAGAACTTCTTCAAAAGGGTCAAACTAAATAAATTATTTGAAAAACTGTAATTAACTTATCTAAGTGAATGTAAATTATTTATATGTATAATTGCGTTAATTGTATATATGTCACTGTAATAAATACTTAATTATATATAGGCTAATATATGATAAACAGTCATAAATAAGTATGTTATAATATTATAAGAACACTTTTGAATAATACTGTGTATTCAAGCGTCCCTGAATACACACACACAGTTAAAGCCAAAAAATAGAACTTATAATATTTATAACGACAATTTCTAAAGTTACATCAAAAAATATCATATTTACCCCCTCAAATATTAATGACTTGGCCAAGTATAAAATAAAATAACTTACAGATTACAGCGCTGATTCCCGCGAAAAAATACCATCCAATGAATACACAAAACACAGATCACAAAACTGGAAAAAGGTCTCTTTAAAAAACTTTGGGCGACATTTTGTACTTGTAGCAGGATCGATGGATGACGGACATCCTCCACCTTCCCAGGTCGTGGGTTAAACCAAAAGAGACATGACAGGAACACGGCTATACATTTTATTTACAATCACACACGCGAACAAATCAGGAAATTATTTACAAAGAACAAGTAGAAGGCTAGAAGAGCACTGAAATAACAAAAAGACTAAATTAACAAATATATATAAACAAAAGAATCTAGCTTTGAGAGACAGAGAGAGAGAGAGAGAGAAGGAGAGGGGGAGAGAGCGAGAGAAATGAAGTGTAACGTCCACTCTACACAAAATAGGTCATTTCGGGACTAACATATGGTTTTATTTTATTTCAATATTTCTCTTGTCAGTAGGGGTCTTTAGCAGTGGGGGAAAACCGGAGTACCCAAAGGAAACCCACGAGGTTGAGAAGTCGCCCCTATCTCCATGCCACATACGCTCACACCAGAGATCGAAACCACAACCACAAGCCAGCGGTGACCGGTCAGCTAGGAGGTCGAAGCGAGGCACGCTAGCCCCCCCCCCCCGAAACATTTAGAAATATTATACGCAAATAACATATAACAAAATGAGAAACTAACTATAAACATACCCCGATAAAGATGCTCTTATATAATGAAGAATTGAAACTAATAATTTATAAGGAAACCATATACAGATACAAAAGATCGAAACACTAAAAGACAAAACAAACACCAAATTAGATATATACATTTTAAAATATAAGTGTTTACTTCTTTAAATTGACTATACATATATTATTTTATTTGTAACTTATATCAGAATAAAACATTATTTAAATTAGAAAGAAATATAAACCTACCTGAGTTGGTGAATTCAGTGCTGTAGAACAAAATAATGCATCCATCGTTCGTATCTGGGGTTTAACGTCCACTTCCACCTAGGGTGATATCTTAGACAATAATGCATTCAAGATGGAGATGTGAGAAAAGGTGATAAATTTTAAACCGGATGTTAGGGCAGTATCTTAGAAACGGAATACTAATCACCAATTTAAAATAACCTGTTTAAACTAAAGTTATTATAGCCACTGGAAATACGAGACTACCTGGATGTACAGGACAATTGAAACTAGATAAAATCACTATCTTAAAATAACCCATACTGTACTGTGATTGGCTTATATTTCTGGCGGGTAATCGACTGAATACAAAACAATGAAAAGAACACGCATGTCTTTTTTTTACATGGTTTAATGTATCATTCATTTCATATAGAATAAATTAAATCCATTACCGCCCATAAGTGAAAAATCATTCAATTCTAAATGATATTATTCAAAACCATTTCCGAAATCTCCAACTATCGAAAGGTTTAATTTATGGTGAACCAAGAGACGGAAACACAGTGAAAATTCTCTAGATATCCAAACCTTCACCGTCGCCTATCAAAATAAATATAAAATCACAGACATGCCCCTGAGTGCAGTACAAGGGTCATTCCAGTACGAAGGCATATGGTGGAAGGCATGGTCTTAACTAATGTATATAATAATATTGATAATAATAATAATAATAGTCTTTACACTCAGTGATCCAATGCATTTTTAGTCCCGTCATATATAATTAAAAATAATAATGGATATCGTTCCGACAAAACACACACGGTACGAGGCGTCAAACAGGGATGTGTGCTTAGTCCCACGCTTTTCAATGTATATGTTAATGACTTACAAGACTACTTCAAATATTCCACAAACCCCATAGACTCCCCCACGTTAAATAATACCCCAATCTCCCATTTACATTTTGCAGACGACCTTGTAATGCTATCAACAACGGCAAATGGTCTCCAAAATAGCATTACTTGTTTAACACAGTTCTACAGCGATTCAAAGTTATCAATAAACACCACAAAATCAAAAGTCATGTTTTTCAATTATGGGAGCAAACTAATATAACCTACTCAATTTCAATTTGGCAACCATGTATTAGAATATGTAATATCGTATGTACCTTGGAGTCTTCATAACTGATAACAACTCATTTAAAGCTGCTATGGCTGATCTAAGTAAAAAGGCAAGAAAAGCTTGGTTTTCCATTAAATATAAGGTGTGTACCAACCGATATTTTGAAAAAACTGTCCAATGCTATTATTAAACAAATTTCAATTTACTCATCTGATATATGGGGCTATCAAATTGTACACAGCAAAAATTCTGATCTGAAAAAAATGGGATAAATTACACTTTAATAAAATCACCATAAAAATTTGTAAATCCATTTTAGCGCAATCTACAAAGGCATCAAATATTGGCTGCATAGCCGAAGCTCAAATATTCCCGCTACAAGTTGATGTGTATCGTAGAATGCTTTTATATTTTAGGCGTCTATCCAACCCACAACTCAGCATAAACAACCCAATTCTTTTTCCTTCCTTTCAAGAGGATAGTACCCTATCGTCTATTAATTCTAAATTCTCTTGGACCGCAGCCATTCTGAATTGTTAAATACGTTTAATATATCACCTTTAAATCCATCATCAAATGAAATCACTAAATGCCTTGAAGACAAATTCAATGAAGTGTATGCCGATCTATGCTTTTCAAATACCCAGAAAGTAAGAACAATTTATAGGTTAAAAATTCATATCAATGCTACGGTGCCCTACTTGCAAGCTGTTAAAAATTCTAAAACTAAAACCGCTATGTCCCGTCTTAGACTAAGCACACATTCCTTTGAAATAGAGAGAGGGCGGTACAAGAATATACCTGCACATCTGCGGTTTTGCACAAACTGCCCTCAACAGAAAGCTGAAAATTAGTATCATTTCCTCATTGAATGCAACCGCTATGAGGACAGTTGTTTATGAGGCCTTTGAGACCCAAATCTATCCATTTTCTTTCGAAAACATGTTTAACCCGCCGTTTGCTCTAGCAAAAACGGTGTGCAACTTTGTGTACCAGGCTTTCAAATTAAGGGATGGGGCACCCACTTCAAGATAAATAAAAATAAAAATAATTTAACCATTAATTCAAAGGCCTCTTCACGTTTTCGACTGAACATCTGAGAAATACCATTTAATTTTCGTCCTGTTATATACGTACGCTCTTCACGTTTAGTGCGAATATGACATATTCAAATCTTTGATGTATATTTAGCACACACTCTCTCTTTTATGTAACTTTCATCCAATTTTTATACATTTTCCGTCCATTTTTTAATGTATTTTTTGATCCACTTTATAATGTATTTAGAATGTTGATATATTTTACATACTGCCCGAAAAGGGTGTTTTATGTAATAAAAATCTAATCTAATCTAATCTACAGTGTGACATCACAGCACGCTGTATGACGTACGCTTGTCTTCATTTATCCCAGTCGGTGCAGAAAAGTAGGACGTTGTGTTGAACCCCATTTCATTGACCAAAAAATGAGTAAAGGGAGAGTACTCTTGTTATGAGATTAAAGATGGCGGCGTCCTTTTGCCGACTTAGTAAAGGAACATTATTACAAACTGTTATGATTGTTAATTAATTCTTTGTTAACAGTATTCACTACCATTATGTAGGTAGATTGGTGATAACAGAGCGAGTTAAAATTGGACAAGTGAAGAAGCATGTGATCGATAATTTATTGCTTACCGTTGTCCAGTCTGGATTCACATTTTCATTTTGACGTATTGAGTGAAACAATAACAACAATACATGCATATCCGTGAACAACACAATGTATAAATTTCTCTTTATTTTGATTACGTGAAGTAATACGAAATCATAGTGTGTTCGTCGTCATCTAGCAATGATTACCGTAATATTATGTTCAGTTATTGGTGGAATCATCCTAACTTTATTAGTCCAGACTTTATTATTTTATAGTCGTTTTAGACGATTACCTAAGCTTGAAAAACCAACCATAGACCAATTTCCACCTGTCAGGTTACCAAAGGTAAGTTAATTTCTCTTGTTTATAAAAGATCAATGCTATGTATTCTTGCTATGTTTACCACCCCTTTTCTTATACTAGGCCCTATAACATGGAACATCAAAAGTGAATTTTGTTGGAACTGAATAATATGTCCTAATCTTTATTCTGGTCAACAAATTGTAGGCCTACTATTTTACAATATTCAAATTAATTGATAATACAAATTCATCTTAACACGCCTAATTTAAAAAAATTGGAAAATGTAACTTGGAATTAAATATATTTTCGAACCCTCTGGACAAGTTAAATAGGATGTAATGGATAATTTGCAGTAGGCCTACTTAGAATAAGGCTATTATTTTTTTTCTGGGGCTGACAAGCCAGCAAGAGTGTTATTGTCCCTTAAATAAAATTCTCAAAAAGGTTTTAAAGTGGGATGTTTCTCCCATTTAAACCCTAGCTCACTGTTAAACTAGATATATAGAGATAGACCTTAATTAAATGTCATTTACGGTACATGTATTTTGTAATTTTTACTATTTCTTTTAATTAGGCATTGAAGGAAAAGTTACAAGATAAAGAAAACCTTGGAAAGAAACAATCATGTATATGGTTCAATATTTTATCACAATATTTATTCCAAGAATTAAGGGACACACAGCAAGTTCGAAGGTAAGATATACTTAACTCATCTTCAATAGAAGGCTTTATCTCACTTTATTAACTACGTACATCACATATTTTATGTTATATGTTATGTATTTTTTCTCTATTATAGTGAGAACTGTCAACTCTTTATCTAATCTCCCATAAAGGTTCTGCGTTAGGGTGATGATTTTAATACAACATAATGAATAGAAATATAAAGAGAGAGAGAGAGAGATGGGGTTTAACGTCAACTCGACACAAACTAGGTCATTACAGGACCAACATATGGTTTTAATTTTTTTCCCATAATTTGCTTGTGTGTAGGGAGCTTTAGCAGTGGGAGGAAACCGGAGGATCTGGAGAAAACCTTTGAGGTTGGACAGGTGACCCTACTCCTTGCCACGTACAGAAATATAAAGAATCTGTATAGGAATGATTTCTTTGTTTATGCTATTTATGCTATTTGTTGAGTCCCATTCAGTTATTCTTAAAATGAAGAAAGTTTTTTTTAAAAAAACAACCAAATATCTTAACAGGTTTTTGATGAAGAAAATGAACAGGGAGTTTGAGGAATTATTACAAACAACATCTGGTAAATTTCTCGATCAAATAATTGTAAGTATATATGGATGGATATAACCATTATGGACATTACAACAAGCCACATCTTCATAGAAAAAATTATCATGTTTCCAATTTTAATCCTTCAGGTGAAATAGAGAGAGGAATGGGGTTTAAAGTCCACTCGACACAAACTAGGTCATTTCGGAACTAACATATGGTTTAATTTTATTTCAAAATTTGCTTGCGCGTAGGAGTCTTTAGGAGTGGGAGGAAACCGGAGGACACAAAGAAAACCCACGAGGTTGGACAGGCGACCCTGCTCCTTGTCACGTGCAACTGGGGATTTGAAACCACACCAGTTGACTCAATGAAAGGCCGTTGATACAGCACGCACATGCTAACCATTCGCGCCCCCCCCCCCCCCAGTTGAAATAGAAGAATGGACAGAAATTAGTTGAATTTTAAGACAGTGAAGTTAATGTGCAGTGGCCAGTGGGTCTCCACTTTGATACAATAGTATGTTTCATGCTGGCATTACACAATGGTTTCTTTAAGTTGTATTCCTCATTGTTTTCAATTTTGAGTGAAATCTGTGTCACTACATGTACAGCGCATTGGATGCTTACGGCTAGCCCCTGGATCCATTTACTCTTTGAATTGTTTGTTTGTGGTTTCTGAGTATGATGTCTTGTCCATGTATTTGTTTTTGTGTAAATTAATTGTGGTGCAGTCCCCCAGGACCTGCAATTACTTTTTGGCTAAATAGCTTTGAGGCATCAGAAGACTAATATACGATTACATAAAAAAAAACTTGGTTAGATGACATTTTGATTTTGAGGAATGAATGAAATGGGGTTTAACGTCCTACGCTTAAGCACCTTACCTGGGCCAATTGAAGACGGGCATACGCCAACAGTGTGCTATGAGGGAAATTTTGCCCGGGCAGCGGCGCTACGGCCTACTCTTATATCGAATTCCAACTGCCAAGGGATCTTTTACGTGCACTCCAATTTGTACACGGGACCTCGGTTTTTCGTTCCATCCGAACGACTTGGCAGCTGTCCCTGTCAGGCCCTCCTTCGCATCACTGACAAGGGGAAATCACGCCGGAAAATCGAGATGAACTTTCTCGGCCAATGCAGGGATCGAACACTCAACCTCCAGGCTAGCGAACCAGCGCCTTATCCACTTAGCCACCGTGATCCCCTTGATTTAGAGGTTCATATGCTATGATATCATAAAATCAATATAAATAGTAATGAAAACTTTAGATGGTAGTGGGTAATACTTTATCTTTAAGTTTTTTTGTTTTCTATTTTCTAGGTTAGAGATTTTAATTTAGGTACAACATTTCCTATAGTTAATAATGTTACAATTAGAAACGTAGTTCAAACTGCTGATGATAAATTAGAGGTAAGAACATCTGAAATGAAATAGGGTTTAACGTCCTACTGTTCTGCTCCTAAACTGGGCTACAGAAAAATTAGGCATAAGCCATACAGTGTTCTATGAGGGACATTTAGCATTTAGCCCGGGCAGCAGCACTACAACCTACTCATATATCGAATTACAACTGACAAGGGATCTTTTACGTGCCACCAATGTGTACACGGGAACTCAGTTTTTCGTCCAAGTAAAACATTCATCTGACTAAGATCTTTGTACAATCTGATTAAACACTGATCCTGTTTCGTTTTGTTTTCATAGTTCAAAATTGACATTGACATTGTGAGGGATTAGCCAATGGAAAGGTCTGTTACCTCTGTAACGCGTACTGGATTAAATTTTTATTAACTAACCAAGTGTTGTGTAGTTTGTGGTTGGGGATACTCCTTTATGATTTATCTACACAGACTGGTTCCTGTTCTTCCCCCGGATGCATCACTGATATCAGAACTTGCCTGCACTGTCATAGGGAATCTTCCGTTCTTCCCCGGATGCATCACCGAGATCTAAACTTGCCTGCACTGTCATAGGGAATCTTCTGTTCTTCCCCGGATGCATCACTGATATCAGAACTTGCCTGCACTGTCATAGGGAATCTTCCGTTCTTCCCCGGATGCATCACTGAGATCTAAACTTGCCTGCACTGTCATAGGGAATCTTCCACCCTCCTGTTCTTATCGAGTGTGGGGTTTTATCGCCTCTTCCTTGGAACTTTTTATAATATTCATTTCTTGGTTTTTTATTAACAGGAATTAGATTTAGGACTTGAAGTGGATTATAATGGAGGTTTTCAAATTGCTCTTGATGTGTTTTTGGTATTAAATAAATCAGCTTTCTTATCTGTGACGATGAAAAAATTGAAGGGGTATGCAAGGTTACAGTTGACAAGAACACCCTATACACATTGGTCTTTCTCTTTCTATGAGGTATGTTACATTATCCAATTACAACCACAACCATATTTGGTGAAAATACAAGGTTTCCAGACATGCTTAACTATACATACAGCGCATTGACCAGATATTCTGACATATTTGGGCAGATTAAAACAAAGGTTAAGTTAGTAATTTGCACTGGCAGAAGTGGCCGTGACACTTTTAAACTTTTAGAAATGACATGATAGCCATATTGGCAGTATCGATTGATTTGCAATAAAAAAATTGTCTTATTTTGAGCTGGTACTATATTTCCTGGTATTAAGATGTCTTCTAATCAGTGGTTATGTCATAGGAATATGACTTTACTTGATCATAAAATGAAATGAAATGGGGTTTTAACGTCCTACTGTTCTGCTCCGAAATGGGCTAATGAAGACTGGTATACGCCATCGATGTGCTATAAGGGAAATGCCGGGCAGTGGCGTTACGGCCTATTCTTATATCAAATTCCAACTGCCAAGGGATCTTTTCATGCACAGGACCACGGTTTTTCGTACCATCCATCCTGCATTACTGACAAGTTGAACCACGTCAGGAAATCTGGATGAACTTTCTCGGCCTATGCAGGATAAAATATATTATTACTAGGGGTGGGCAAATGGAGGTCGAATTTTGGTGACGAGTGTTTTCTAAGGCGATTTTGGCTGCTGAATCCGAATCTGGTGAAATTTTTGTTCTGTGACGTCATTTTAGGTTGGTTCAGTGTCCATTTTCAAAATGACTTTTTTTTCAGTTATTACCCTCATATCGATATATGATGTTATCAAATCATAAATGGGAGTTCAATTTTAGAATCCGCGGCCATGAAAACATATATCTTAACATATTGGACAACTAATTCCAATATTATATTGCTTTTATGAGAAAAAAGGTCATTTTTTGGCCTCCATTTTGAAAACCACTGAACCAACCTAAAATGACGTCACAGAACAGAAATCTCATCGGATTCGGATTCAGCAGCCAAAATCGCCTTAGAAAACACTTGTCACCAAAATTCGACCTCCATTTTCACACCCCTATTATTACATGCACCATATGCTGTTGAGATTTTATTGATATTGTCCTAGTTAAATATGATATTGATTATTTCTTATGTTACATATCAAATATACTTATATAGAATAATATGATTTAAAATATATATCATTTACTGAAAATAAAATCAAGAAAATTTCTTTCTAGGATCCTGAAATACATAAATATATAGCAGGGTGGGTGAAGGGAGGTAACTCGCATTTTGTTGAAACTGAGATTGCGGAAACATTGTTGTAAATTTTGTCAAAATACTTTAGGACATCTTTTTGTGTGCTTGTCACTTATTTGATATTAAATTGACTCCGGGGGATTTTTATACGCCCACATTTTCATGTGGACGTATTATGTCGTCGCCCATGTCCGTCTGTCCGTCCGTCCGTCTGTCCGTCTGTCCGTCCGTCTGTCTGTCCGTCCGTCCGTCCGTCCGTCCGTCCACAATTGTTTGTGGACCCTCTACAGGTCACAATTCTTGTCCGATTTAGACGAAACTTAAAATATAGCTTTATCCCCAAAAGAACTCGGCTGCTTTCGATATTGGCATGTATCGGATCGAAACTTCATGGGTTATGGCCCCTGATTGTACGAAAAATCATGTTTTGAGCTTGTGGACCCTATAGAGGTCACAATTTTGAACCGTTTCTGATGAAACTTGACATGCATGTTTATAACCCAAAGATCTTGGTTCCTTTCGATATTTGCGCCTACCGGAATGTAATTTTCTGAATTATGGCCCCTGATTGTCCGAAAAATCACCTATTTTAGCTTGAGGTCCCTCTTGAGCCGACAATTATTATCCGATTTATAAAACCGTTCGATTATATCACCGTTTCACCCTAAGGAAGGTTCAGTTCGAATTTCGGGAAAATCGGACCAAAATTGCCATACAAAATGGCCGCCGTTTGTACGCGAATACAGTTAAAAAGTGGTATATCAAGGTTGTGGACCCTGTAGAGGTCACAATTTTAATTTGATTTTGATGAAACTTGAAATGCATGGTTATAACCCAAAGATCTTGGTTCCTTTTGATATTTGCGCATATCGGAACGTAACTTCCTGAATTAATGCCCCTGATTATACGTAAAATCGCCTTTGTTTAGCTTGTGGTCTCTCTGGAGGTCACAATTATTATCCGATTTAAAAAATCATTTGATTATATCACCGTTACAAGCTTAGGAAGGTTGAGTTCAAATTTCGGTAAAATAGGACCAAAATTACAATACAAAATGGCCGCTGTTTGTACGCGAATACTGTTAAAAAATGGTATTTCAAGGTTGTGGACCCTGTAGAGGTCTTGATACTTTTCGATATTTGCGCATATCAAATTGTAACTTAATGAATTATGGCCTTTGATTGTAGGAAAAATCACTTTCGGTTTTGCTTGTTCTCTATCCATCTCTCGAAAATGTGGGCGTATCCTGCCTGGCAGCCGCTGGTTTACTATGATATTAAATTGACACCTGGGGATTTTTTTACTATGATGTTAAGAAAAATGAAACCAGGGATTTTTTACTATGATATTAAATTGACACCAGGGGTTTTTAATTATGATATTAAATTGACACCAGGGATTTTTAATTATGATATTAAGAAAATTTGTTTCTAGGATCCTGAAGTGGACTTTGCTGTAGAATCTCACTTTGAAGGTCGTCCATTACCTCAGATAGCGAATCTTATTGTTTCCCAGGTAATTATTTCAATAGATTTTAAGATATATTTTATTTACAGTAGCTGTCAGTCACAAAATAAAAGGTTAAAGGAAAAGGTTATAATTGCTTTCCTTTTTAAACGCGCATATTGTCGTCGGCCGGTGGTCTGGCGTCCACAAGCAATTGTGGATGCCAGACCACCGGCCCGACGGGGCCTAGAGGATGCACTAGAGGCTAAAGTTAATATCCGATTGACTTTGAATTTATACACAGTGTTTAAGGTCATGCTATTGATTTTCAGCGATTTCTGATAATTACTGCCCTAAAAATCTTTTGGACAGAGTTATTTAGTAAAGGAACTTGGCAATAGAACTGCACTTTCACATTAAATTAGGGGGGTTGGATGGCTGAATGGTTAGCATGTGCGCGCTGTATCATAAAGTCGGTCACTGAGTCAACTGCCGTGGTTTTGATTCTCCGGTTTTACGTGACAAGGAGTAGGGTCCAGTCTTGTTGGTTTTTCAGGGTCCTGTGGTTTCCTCTCACTGCTAAAGACCCCTATGCGCAAGCAAATTTGATGAAATAAAATTTAAGCACATGTTAGTCCCAAAATGGCCTACCGGTAGTTTTTTTTCTGTCTCTCTCTCTCTGTCTGTCTCTCTCTTTGTTATAATTTCAATGTATTTGTAATATACATTTCAGCTTCGACGTAGTATTAGAAAGAAACACACGTTACCAAATTACAAGATGAGATTCAAACCTTTCTTCTTCCAACCGGAACCTGAAAAACCACTACGTGATCTCACCGTTAATGGTCATAATATTATAACAGGAAAACTAGAAATTAATGTCGTAGAATGTTCCAGACTGCTGAAAACTCCGAAAGATTCCTTTTTATATTGTTCACTATCTATAGGTTAGTTTTAATATTGTTCACTATCTATAGGTTAGTTTTTATATTGTTCATTATAGGTTAGTTTTTCTATTGTTCACTATCTATAGGTTAGTTTTTATATTGTTCACTATCGAAAGGTTAGTTTTTATATTGTTCACTATCTAAAGGTTAGTTTTTATATTGTTCATTTTTCTATTGTTCACTATCTAAAGGTTAGTTTTTCGATTGTTCACTATCTATAGGTTAGTTTTTCTATTGTTCACTATCTAAAGGTTAGTTTTTATATTGTTCACTATCGAAAGGTTAGTTTTTATATTGTCCACTATCTAAAGGCTAGTTTTTATATTGTTCACTATCGAAAGGTTAGTTTTTATATTGTCCACTATCTAAAGGCTAGTTTTTATATTTTTCACTATTTATATGTTAGTTTTTATATTGTTCACTATGGTTAGTTTTTATATTGTTCACTATCTATAGGTTAGTTTTTATATTGTTCACTATCTATAGGTTAGTTTTTAGATGGTTTTATATTGAAATAAGAAATCTATGAGTGGCGAGTAACCGTCTCAGATTTCTCTCAAGAAGCTACTATTTTTGTTCATTTTGAACTCATCCGGCATAAATGAAATTGTGCGGATGTTCCCTTTATATAGTTGTCGTTTTCGGAGCGCAAAAGTAATCTTGGATGAACCTGCGCAGCTTTGTATCACCGGAGCAACTGCTTTCGTTTAATGGTGAACAGAGAGACGGCTCAAAGGTTTTATGTGGATAGATTAGTTTCTATTCTCTATCTATAGGATAGTTTCTATTCTATATCTATAGGATAGATTCTATTCGTTCTCTATCTATAGGATAGTTTCTATTCGTTCTCTATCTATAGGATAGTTTCTATTCGTTCTCTATCTATAGGATAGTTTCTATTCGTTCTCTATCTATAGGATAGTTTCTATTCTCTATCTATAGGATAGTTTCTATTCGTTCTCTATCTATAGGATAGTTTCTATTCTTTCTCTATCTATAGGATAGTTTCTATTCTCTATCTATAGGATAGTTTCTATTCATTCTCTATCTATAGGATAGTTTCTATTCTCTATCTATAGGATAGTTTCTATTCGTTCTCTATAGGATAGTTTCTATTCTCTATCTATAGGATAGTTTCTATTCGTTCTCTATCTATAGGATAGTTTCTATTCGTTCTCTATCTATAGGATAGTTTCTATTCATTCTCTATCTATAGGATAGTTTCTATTCTTTCTCTATCTATAGGATAGTTTCTATTCGTTCTCTATCTATAGGATAGTTTCTATTCGTTCTCTATCTATAGGATAGTTTCTATTCTCTATCTATAGGATAGTTTCTATTCGTTCTCTATCTATAGGATAGTTTCTATTCTCTATCTATAGGATAGTTTCTATTCATTCTCTATCTATAGGATAGTTTCTATTCTCTATCTTTGGATAGTTTCTATTCGTTCTCTATCTATAGGATAGTTTCTATTCGTTCTCTATCTATAGGATAGTTTCTATTCGTTCTCTATCTATAGGATAGTTTCTATTCGTTCTCTATCTATAGGATAGTTTCTATTCTCTATCTATAGGATAGTTTCTATTCATTCTCTATCTATAGGATAGTTTCTATTCGTTCTCCACCTATAGGATAGTTTCTATTCTCTATCTATAGGATAGTTTCTATTCGTTCTCTATCTATAGGATAGTTTCTATTCTCTATCTATAGGATAGTTTCTATTCATTCTCTATCTATAGGATAGTTTCTATTCTCTATCTATAGGTTAGTTTCTATTCGTTCTCTATCTATAGGATAGTTTCTGTTCTCTATCTATAGGATAGTTTCTATTCGTTCTCTATCTATAGGATAGTTTCTATTCGTTCTCTATCTATAGGATAGTTTCTATTCGTTCTCTATCTATAGGATAGTTTCTATTCTCTATCTATAGGATAGTTTCTATTCATTCTCTATCTATAAGATAGTTTCTATTCTTTCTCTATCTATAGGATAGTTTCTATTCGTTCTCTATCTATAGGATAGTTTCTATTCGTTCTCTATCTATAGGATAGTTTCTATTCGTTCTCTATCTATAGGATAGTTTCTATTCGTTCTCTATCTATAGGATAGTTTCTATTCGTTCTCTATCTATAGGATAGTTTCTATTCTCTATCTATAGGATAGTTTCTATTCGTTCTCTATCTATAGGATAGTTTCTATTCTCTATCTATAGGATAGTTTCTATTCATTCTCTATCTATAGGATAGTTTCTATTCTTTCTCTATCTATAGGATAGTTTCTATTCTATATCTATAGGATAGTTTCTATTCGTTCTCTATCTATAGGATAGTTTCTATTCGTTCTCTATCTATAGGATAGTTTCTATTCGTTCTCTATCTATAGGATAGTTTCTATTCTTTCTCTATCTATAGGATAGTTTCTATTCGTTCTCTATCTATAGGATAGTTTCTATTCGTTCTCTATCTATAGGATAGTTTCTATTTTTCTCTATCTATAGGATAGTTTCTATTCGTTCTCTATCTATAGGATAGTTTCTATTCGTTCTCTATCTATAGGATAGTTTCTATTCGTTCTCTATCTATAGGATAGTTTCTAATCGTTCTCTATCTATAGGATAGTTTCTATTCTTTCTCTATCCATAGGATAGTTTCTATTTTTCTCTATCTATAGGATAGTTTCTATTTTTCTCTATCTATAGGATAGTTTCTATTCGTTCTCTATCTATAGGATAGTTTCTATTCGTTCTCTATCTATAGGATAGTTTCTATTCGTTCTCTATCTATAGGATAGTTTCTATTCGTTCTCTATCTATAGGATAGTTTCTATTCGTTCTCTATCTATAGGATAGTTTCTATTCGTTCTCTATCTATAGGATAGTTTCTATTCGTTCTCTATCTATAGGATAGTTTCTATTCGTTCTCTATCTATAGGATAGTTTCCAGGTTTTGGTTTGATGTGTTTTTATAATGTTCTATGTTTTTTTTAATGATAGATTAGTTCTTATTTTGTTCTCAATCTGTTGTTAGTCCCAAAGTGACCTAGTTTGTGTCAATTGGACGTTAAACCCCATATCTCTTTCTCTCTCTCTCTCTCTCTCTCTCTCTCAACCTGTTGGTTAGTTTTTACAGTGTCTATGGTTTTATAATGCACCGGGGCTAGATGGTTGAATAGTTAGCACGTGCGTGCTGTATCATGAAGCCTGTTATTGAGTCAACTGGCATGGTTTCGAATCCTGACTGTATGTGACAAGAAGTCTGGTCGTCTGTCCAACCTTGTGGGTCCTCCGGTTTCCTCCTATTGCTAAAGACCCCTACACGCAATATGTTAGTCTCGAAATAACCTAGTTTGTGTCGAGTGGACGTTAATCCCCATTTCTGTCTGTCTCTCTGTCTCTGTCTCTCTCTCTCTCTCTCTCTATTTTTAATGGTTTTATATTTTGTAATGTGGTCCAGTGTGGTCGTATATTGATGTTGCCCTGTCGCTTCATGAGCCAAGGTGTAAAAAAAAATGTGGTGTAAAAAACAATTTTACCGATCTATTCCCGATGATTTTGCAGCCAAAAAACACTGAAAATAGGGTGGAAGTTGTGTTTAATTTTTGAAGATTCAGATGCCAGTAAATCGCATATGTGGAGTCTTATCTTAAAACATTTTGTGGGGAAGGGCTTCAAAAACCCCAGACCCCTCGCAGTTGCTTCACCCCTGTGGTGTTCATAATTCGGGCTTCGCCTCAGAAGTCCCTCCCCCTTTTGAAATATACTGGATCCGCCCCTGATACTGGAGGCTATGATTATCTGTTTATCTTTTTGAAATTGAGATACAGAATCCTATTGATTTTCAACTGTTTTAGAAAATAACTACCTATTCAAATACAACCTATTTTTCTGAAATTTCCAGTTTTCATTAGCTCAGATCAGTTGGTACCCCATTTTATTTAGTTGCTATGTTTTGATATTTCATTTATATCTCAAAGTCCATAATTTGTGGGGTTTTTTTAGTTCTATATCAATGGCTTTTGTTTTTATTTTGTTCTAAATCTAGAAATCAATATTTATAGTTTGTACTTTTATAGAAGTCTAAATATATAACTATAGATTAATTTGGGTTTTATATGGTTGTTCAGTCAGCTCCCATATTGTGAATGTTATGATTTGCTTTCACCTATCGAGCCCTGGTGTGAGCCTATGTGGCATGGAGATAGGGGCGCCTTCTCCACCTCTTGGGTTTCCTCAGGGCACTCCAGTTTCCTCCCACTGCTAAAGACCCTTATGCTCAAGCGAATTATTGAAATAAAATTAAAACCATATGTTAGTCCCGAAATGACCTAGTTGTGTTGAGTGGAAGTTAAACCCCATTTCTCTTTCTCTTGCTTTCACCTAGGGTGATATTGTTGACAATTGGGAGGAGGGGGGGGGGTCTCTTTGTTATGTATTTGCATGTTACTATATATCTTTATATATATATTGTAGAGTAGGGGGAACCCCCTGAAATTTCGTACACTTGCGCTAAGGGGACTATCCTCATTGAATAAAGCTATTATTATTATTATTGATGATTAATTGATATATTACTGGTTTTTTTTTTGTTTTTAGATTATTTACCATATAAGGAGCTAGTAAATTCTAGAAGACGAGAGTGGGTAACACATGATATGGAAGTGTTTAAAAATAATTCTCTTTCTGTTGGTCTCTCATTTAAAGAGGTTAATATATTATACTTATATTTAATCTATTACAGGAGGAGGGGGGGGTGCGAATGGTTGGTCATTGAGTCACCATTTGCATGGTTTTGATTCTCTGGTTACTTGCGACAAGAGTAAGGTCGTCCATCCAGCTTTATGGGTTTTCTCTGTGTCCTCTGGTTTCCTCCCACTGCTAAAGACCCCTATACTACGTGCAAGCGAATCATTCAAATATTATTGAACCATAATATGTTAGTCCCGAAGTGACCTAGTTTGTGTTGAATGGATGTTAAACTCCATCTCTCTTTCTCTCTATTACAGGAACAACTATTAGATAGATATGATATAGCCGTTATGGTAGATGCTGTTATGCCAGATTCTCCCGCTGCTTCAGCTGATATTAGACGAGTAAGATGAATTATATTTATAGTATAATCAGGGGGGGGGGGGCAAATGGTACAGTATGTGCGCGCGCTGTATCATTAGGCCTGTCTTGAGTAAACTTGCATGGTTTCGAATCCCCGGTTGTATGTGACAAGGAGTAGGGTCGCTTGTCCAACTTCGTGGGTTTTCTCCGGGTCCTCCGGTTTCCTCCCGCTGTTAAAGACTCCTACGCGCAAGTGAATTATTAAAATAAAATTAAACCATATGTTAGTCCCAAAATGATCTAGTTTGTGTTGAGTGGACGTTAAACCCTATTTTTATCTCTCTCTCTCTCTAGTATAATCAAATTTCCAGCAGTTTAAATCTGTATGATGTATGAAATGTTGTAAATAGAATTAATAGTAGATTTGTATGCTTCATTTAAATATAGGGTGATTTGTTAGTATGTGTTGGTACTACAAGAATAACTTCAACTAGACAGGCTGCTAAACTCATTAAAACTGCTGGAGAGAGGTACACACATGTTTTATAGTTTCTCTATGGAGTACTCCGTCCGTCCGTCTGTCGTCCGTCCGTTTGTTGTCCGTCTGTTGTCCACAATTTCTTGTGAACACTCTACTGACTACATTTATCATCTGATTGTTTTGAAATTGATATATGTTGTTCACATTATTAAGATGAAGAAGCCTATTGATTTTCAGCAATTTCCGATAATTACTGCCAGAGTTATGGCCCCTGATCACTTTAAAAAAAAACTTGTGGATGCTCTAGAGGCTAAAGTTAATATCCGATTGACTTTAAATGTATACACAGTGTTTAAGGTCGTGATAAGAAGAAGCCCAGTGGTTTTCAATGATTTATGATAATTACTAAACTACCATAGTTATGGCCCTTGAGCACTTCAAAGAATCTTGTGGATACTCTAGAGACCAAAGTTATCATCCCATTAACTTTAGATTGATAAACAGATTTTAACATCATGAGATGAACAAGAAATTGATTTTCAATGACTTTTGAAAAAACTTGAACAGCTAAATCCATGATATTAAATGTTTCGTATATTAAACGTTAGCATGGGGCAGAACTAAAATTCTAATGATTTTTTTTATAATTACTTAATGAGTTGTTACTCTTTCAAGATTAATAATACACTAAAATCTAATTAAAATCAGACTTTAGTGTATTATAAATCTTTCATTACCGACAAAAGAAAAAATATGCTACAACTCTTGTTGACTGCTCTGACGACTTAGGTGCTTTGGGTATATGTTTCATTGCCTGGCAACCTATCTTTTGAAATCTGAATAGAACGCAATTTATTAAAAAAACAAATTCAAACCTTACATTCCAGTGATCTCTGTTCACAATATGGCAGTGTTGAGTGTAGATTTATCAAATTGACTGAATGCCAGCTGAACATGAACAAACAAGAAGCTTATTTTTTAAAATCCTATCTGGTCAAGGAACATATTTAGTTGGAAAAAATTCCTATCCCAGCGATTATTATTTCAAATGAAAAAGTAGAATAATTTCCCCGTTGATCTGCCTTGGGTTTTTTTGTTTGGACCCCCGATTTTGCCCTAAAATCCGTTCATGGCTATGATAACTCGCTTAATTTTTTCCCACTAATGCGAGATTTGAGGATAGTTTGACCAGGCTAATATGATTTGATTTGATTCTTCTGTATGTAGATTTATGGTTAGGTTAGAGAGAGCTCAACACAAGATCAACCAGGATGCAAAATTTACGGAAGAACCCTTGTCTTTCAAAGATGTCACAGAATTTGAATTTTCAGAGGAGTCGGCTGCCCAAGAAAGTGGGGAGGAATTTATTCATATCAGTTTTAAAAACGATGGAACGGAGGAACCCAAAATAAAACTGTCGCTACAGCCACAAGATAAGTCAAAGATAAATCCCAATCAAGCCCTGCCAACTGCTAAACCAAGAGCTAAAACATTTGTACCAGAGATTAACGACAATGCAAGTCCTGGTAGTAAGAAGAAATTAAATGTAACTGAATCTCCTTCTCTAGGTTATAAAAGAGATTTGTCTCCAGTACGGACTAGAACTCATAGTGATCCAGGTCTGTGTTCTAAGGTTAGTCTTATATTCTTATTTAACTCATTGGGTCCGATTGCTTAAATATAAGGGCCAATTAAACCCCTCTCTAATACCGATTGCTTAAATATACGGTCCACTGCTTATTAGTGTTATACCCGAGAGACTTAAATTCGCGGTCCCGTTGATGCATTGTTTCCTCGAACCATAATTGTTAAATAAAAGCCAATTGGCTAACTAAAAGTAATTTATCAAATCAAATATAGTTTTGGCTAACGAATGACCACAAAAAATGCATACGTCACAACAAAAATTTAGGGGTTATAAGGTCATGAACTTTGCGGGTCAAATTTTTTTCACTGGTCGCCATATTGTTTTGTTACGTATTATTATCGATTATTACTGCGCTCCGTTTTCTTACAATATCTTCATTATGGAAAGTGATACGGACTCAGAATTCGAAGGGTTTTTACCCGAAGATATTTTGGATGGTGATATCGATATTATTAATGCCGTGGGAAGTGATTTTTCCGATATTTCGAGCGAAGAAGGCGAGAATCTTGATATAAACAACGGCCAGCGAAAACAGCATGGTGGGGGCTCGTCTTGCAGTATAACGAGTTTGGCAAACAACATTAAGTGACCACTCAGTCATTTTTAGGGCCAACAATATATTAGAAGAGGGGAAGAACGAGTTTGATTTATTTAGTTTGTTTGTCGGATTAAATTTATACACGTTAATCGCTGATGAAATGAATCGGTACCACGTATGACAATGCTAAAAATATGAAAATGGAGAGAAGAATAGGAGAAACGTGATCCCGGAAGAAATTCGAGAATTTTTGGCTTTACGTGTGTTTATGAGTATATCAACGCAGCCAAGAAGTAATATGTATTGGTCGCGAGACTATTATTTAGGTAATTACAAAATTGCTGGTTTAATAAAACAACAGTATTGTGAGTGTTGTAAACAGACGTCTTGATTGATGAATTTTACTCAGTGCTAAACATTTATAATCTGTTGTGAACTAAAATCCCAAATGGCTAAATCCACACTGATATTCTTGTAAACCTATAATATTATTATATATATTTGGACTAACTATTTTTTTCAAATTGTTGACTTAAAAAGACATTTTAGGAAGAATTATTGACTTGCCAAAATGTATAATCTTGTAATGTGAATGTTTTTTTACTTATGTTTTTTTTATTAAATAATAACTCTGTTGTTATTTTGTATTATTGATTAAATTTTATACCATTGCAATGCCTGATTTTTTATCTGCATTTGATAATATAAACATTTTTTGATTGGAGTGATAGTTTCCGTGTTATTTTGTTTAATCTACAGTATATGAGATTAATGGATAATCCTTTAATTAGCTCCAGGGAGATAAGCTATTGTCTAGTTAATTGGCTCAGGGAGATTAAGGAGTAGATACTTAATTAGGTCTAGGGTTCAATGAGTTAATCAGGGGTCATGGGATGGCCGAATGGTTAGCACGTATGTGCTGTATCATGAAGCCTGTCATTGAGTCAACTAGCGTGGTTTTTCCGAATCCCTGTTGTATGTGACAAGGAGTAGGGTCGTCTGTGCAGCCTCGTGAGTTTTCTCAGGGTCCTCTGGTTTCATCCCACTGCTAAAGACCCCTACGCTCAAGCAAATTATTGAAATAAAATTAAACCAATGTTAGTCCCGAAATGACCTGGTTGTGTTGAGTGGATGCTTAACCCTGTTTCTCTCTCTCCCTCTCTCTTATTTAATCAGGGTTTTTTATACACCCACATATTTGTATACGTCCAAGCAAAATGGCCGTCGCTTGTACACAAATAGTGTAAAAGTATAGTATATCAAGGTTGCAGACCCTGTAGGTAGAGGTCACAATTTTATTCTGACTTTGATGTAACTTGAAAGGCATGTTTATAACCCAAAGATCTTGGTTCCATTCGATATTTGTGCATATCGATTTGTAACTTCATGAATTATGGCCCTTGATTGTAGGAAAAATCCCATTCATTTTAGCTTGTTCTCTATCCAAGTCTTGTATGTGGGCGTATCCTGCCTGGCAGCCACTTATTGTATTCTATTGTTAAGCTGGCTTATATTAGTAACCGTAATCATCTTAACTAAATACCAAAGTTTTTAAAACCTAGCTTCAAAGAAGAATTTGCTTATTGACCATTCCATATTTTATTTCTATTCTAAACTACAAATAATGTTGTAGATATTGAGATAGCTTCATTATGAATATGTAATGCATAACAGTTATATGATGCTAGGGGGGTTGGATGGCCGAATGGTTAGCTCAAGGAAGAATGACACCGAAAAATAAATGAAATTTCTCGGTCGACACAGGGATCGAACACAGGACCTCCTGGTTAGCGAGCTACGGTGGCTCCATCCTTGTCAACTTCTCAGGTTTAATTTACGCTATTGCCATGCTCTTCTTGTTTGTATTGTTGGGGGGGGGGGGGGTGTTAGCATGTGGGTGCTGTATCATAAAGCCTGTCATTGAGTCAACTGGTGTGGTTTCGAATCCCCGGTTGTACTTGATGAGGAGTAGGGTTGCCTGTCCAACCTAATGGGTTTACTCAGGGTCCTCCGGTTTTCTCTCACTGCTAAAGACCCCTAAGCGCAACCCTCTCTCTCTCTCTCTTATAAAAAAAACTGACCCTGTAACTGCCGTAGATTATATGTATCATATTAGAATGGTGAGCCAAATGTCCGTGTTTGAGAGACTTGGTACGCAAGTCAATGTGTTTGCTCAAGCCAGGAGTATTCATTGTTTAATTTATATATATGATGATATTTATACTCTAATAGGTTGTAATTGATGATGTAGATAGTGTACATAGTTTTGAGACAGAAGGTGCAATAGGAAGTGATAGTGAAGATGAAATACCAAATGTACAAAAAATAAAAGAAGTTAAATCAAGTCAGGTGAGTATTTGATGAATTACAATACAGGAATAGTTTAATATTGTAAACCAAGGACATATATAGAGGGGGTGAAGGGGGTACATTGCACTCCCAGAAAAATAAGGTGCCTTAAGAAATGGTGTCCCTCCCCACCATCCCCCAAAATAATTTGACAAGAATTACAAATCCCGCCAGAGACAATATTAGACGATCACAAGGCTACTTATAAGATATGTAGTAAGAAAAGATGCATGGGTCATACGTAGGATGTGGCAACTGGTTTTAAGTAGTAATACAATTTTCAGAAAATTCCCTTTAATAGCCTTATTCTAACTACTAAATAAGTGTCCTACCTGTTGTGTAAATTATCCATTACATCCTATTTTACTTATCCAGAGGGTTGGAAAATATTTTTAAATCTAAGTTACATTTGAAAGTTTTTATGTAAGGCTTTCCAAACCATGTAGTTGAATTTTTCCAATTTTTTAAATGAAGTGTGTTAAGATGTTTTTTGTATCATTAATTAATTGGAATATTGTAAAATAGTACAAATTGTGGACCAGAATAATGAGTGGCACATATTATTCAGTTACAACAAGAGTGTTACTGGGCCTTTAACTATTATATTGAGAACTGCCAGCTCTTTTATCTAATCTTCCATAATGTATCTTTAGCTAACAAATTATGGACTTATATATAGTAAATGCAGGAGGACTGCACTACACGCAAAACAAACAAAACAAAAAAATCTACAAGATAAACCTGCGGAAAAGACAGAAAATAGACATTGCAAACACTAAACAATTATCAAATCAAGTGAATGGATCCGGGGGCCAGCCGTAAGCGACCACTGCGCTGTACAGTCCCGGGCCTGTTGTGGTACAGGCTTCACTAAAATGATTTACAAAAAAGACGTAACAAAAAAATGCGACCGTTCTTCTCAAGAGTCGTCTCTTCAATGGCGATAGTCAGCCAGTTGACGTCAGGTGTTAGAACGTACGTCAAATAATTTTAACAATAAGGGCGATAATCCGGACTTTAAGTTTTCATCTTCCTTTTTGTAATTTATGATTTTACAAATCTTGTGTCTTATTTCAGAATCCACAGTGGGATGAAACAGTATATTTTGATATAAACGAAGTATATCGTTATTTAAATTTATGTGTTTGGTGTAAAATACCAGAAAAAGTTGATAAAAGTGAAAAAGTGATCAAACCTGAACGCCATTTTCTAGTTGGACATGTAAGTGTTATATTTTGATTTACGTTTCAGTTATTCTATACATAATGGCTAAAATAGTTTTTCTGGGTACCAGTACTGATGTACGTTATTTATTGTCATCTGTTTGTTTGGTGTTTAACGTCTGCTTCCACATAAGTGATATCGCAAACAAATTGTATACATAACGGCTAAAATATTTTTTCTGGGTACTGATTACATAAACGAAATGAAATCTGGTTGATGTCTTTATTTTCTGCACCAACTTTTTCACTTTATTTATGGTAATAATAATAATGGATATTTGTAATGCGCTTAATAACCCATCCATATATGCATGCTCAAAGCGCAACATTTAAAGAGTCTGTCCTCCAGAGAGAGATAGTTTAACAAATTGAAGATAAGTGATGTCGACGTGTAACCTCTCGATAACTCCTGTGAAAACACAATTTTAATAAACTTTAAATTATTCAATTATTATTAATAAGCTACATATTAACAATAGATATAACGTCAAAGAGAATGTGTTGAACCTGCAGTGACATTCAAAGAAATATGCAGTGTAATTACAACACCATAATTTAATAATAAACAATATCATATATGATTATCATCTTGGCTAATTGTTGAAGGCTTTATAAGCAACAGTTCACTGAGACTAAAGCAGACTTGAAAAAGGGCTCCCTTCCGATGTATGTCTTATTTCCTGTACGCAATAAAGGTCTTATATACACTATGCCTTCCTTCTATTATCTATAACATATGGTGTTACAGGTATTAGTTATTGGACAGGAGTTATCATGACGTTACATGTGTCATGAGAGGTGGAGAGAGAGAGGTCGACAGAGAGAGAGAGAAGCGGTTTAACATCTACTCGACACAAACTAGGTCATTTCGGGACTAACATATGGTTCAATTTTATTTCAATAACTCGCTTGCGCTTAGGGATCTTAAGCAGTTGGTGGAAACCAGTGAAGAGACTTTAACATTGTAGTTATGGATTCTTGTTACCATCCAATGTTTGGTTTAAAATTAATTTAGTTTAATAAGCATAACTTAAGTGGTTTCCCCTTGTCAGTGATGCAGAATGAGGGCCTGACAAGGACAGCTATCTAGTCGTTTGGATGGGACAAAAAAAACATTGGAGTGCACGTAAAAGATCCCTTGGCAGTTGGAATTCGATAATTTTATAAGAGTAGGCCGTAGCACCGCTGCCCGGGCAAAAATTTCCTTCATAGCATGCTGTATGGCGTATGCCAGTCTTCTATTAGCCCATGCATAACAGTTGGACGTTAAACCCCATTTCATTTCAAGTGGCTTGGAAGTTATTACATGACATATAGTACCGGGAGAGGGGTTTATATAGGCCTTGCCTATTCCCCAATCCCCTCATTTTCTCAATAAATACTGTTTATAACAAAAAATTATTCTATGTTCTAGGTTAATATAGCTTTAAGTGATATATTTATTCTATGTTATAGGGTAATATAGCTTTAAGTGATATATTTATTCTATGTTATAGGTTAATATAGCTTTAAGTGATATATTTATTCTATGTTATAGGGTAATATAGCTTTAAGTGATATATTTATGGTATGTTATAGGGTAATATGGCTTTAAGTGATATATTTATTCTATGTTTTAGGTTAATATAGCTTTAAGTGATACATATTTATTCTATGTTATAGGTTAATATAGCTTTAAGTGATATATTTATTCTATGTTATAGGGTAATATAGCTTTAAGTGATATATTTATTCTATGTTATAGGGTAATATGGCTTTAAGTGATATATTTATTCTATGTTTTAGGTTAATATAGCTTTAAGTGATACATATTTATACTATGTTATAGGTTAATATAGCTTTAAGTGATATATTTATTCTATGTTTTAGGGTAATATAGCTTTAAGTGATATATTTATTCTATGTTTTAGGTTAATATAGCTTTAAGTGATATATTTATTCTATGTTCTAGGGTAATATAGCTTTAAGTGATATATTTATTCTATGTTTTAGGTTAATATAGCTTTAAGTGATATATATTTATTCTATGTTATAGGTCAATATAGCTTTAAGTGATATATTTATTCTATGTTATAGGGTAATATAGCTTTAAGTGATATATTTATTCTATGTTTTAGGTTAATATAGCTTTAAGTGATATATATTTATTCTATGTTATAGGTCAATATAGCTTTAAGTGATATATATTTATTCTATATTATAGGTCAATATAGCTTTAAGTGATATATTTATTCTATGTTATAGGTTAATATAGCTTTAAGTGATATATGTTTAGAGTGTTTAATTACTCTACAAGGTAAAACAAAGTATAAAGTCAACTTATTACAAGGAGAAATGAAAGCTACTGCCAGGTATGTTGCACTATTCATTCCTCTCCCTAACCTTTTTATTTTGGGAATTTATTCAAATGCAACCTTTTCTCGGTGCACTTTATTATTAGTATAAATCAATCACCTACCGATCAATCAATCAATCAACTATCAATCAATAAACCAATCAGTAAATTCATCAATCAATCAATCAATCAACTATTGATCAATAAATCGATCAACTATCGATCAATAAACTAATCAACAAATCAATAAACTAATCGATCAACTATCGATCAATCAACCAACTATCAAACAATAAATCAATCAATCAATCAATAAATAAAAATCAGTAAATCAATCAATGTAAACCACTTGAGTCTTGTCAGGATTTAACTTTAAAAAGTAAAGATGTGTATTCTGTCCGAACAATTCTCATCATCCTGTTGGTGTTTTTGATGAATGATCAAAGATCATATCTGTTTATCGTCTGGGAACATGTAGATACAATAGATCAGAGGGAAAAGGGGGGGTATTATCCGAAAGGTGGGCAAAATGCGGGAGTTGACTTTTCTAAAAGCATTTTTCCTCAGGAATCCGAAAATGGTGGGTGATCAGTCAGGCGAGGGAACGTTCAGGAGTTATCGATGTCAAAAGGTCACCAGAGGGTAAAAGGAGGCTGGCTTATGAATTTAGCCACTTCTGATGCTGTCTGTCACAGATTTCTTGTTGGAACGCAACTGAATCATTTAATAAGTGACGAAGGATAATTTGTGAAACCAATTAGTCAAATTATGACGTAATTGAAAAGGTAAAAAGTTCACCAATGTCAAATAAGCAAGAAATAAGGATGCACTAAGATTAGGGGAAAAACTAATGTTATTTTCAAGGTGGCCAAAAGGGAATTGACTTTTCTAGTAGAATTTTTCCTCAGGAATCCGAAAATGGTGGGTGATCAGTCAGGTGAGAGAGCGCCCAGGAGTTATTGAGGTCAACAGGTCATCAGGGGTAAAATGGTCTAGCTTATGAATGTAACCACTTCTGATGCTGTCTGTCGCAGATTTCTTGTTGAAACGCAACTGAATCATTGAATAAGTGACGAAGGATAACTTGTGAAAACAATTTATCAAATTATGAAGTAATTCAAAAGATCAAAAGGTCACCGATGTAAAATACATGGCTAAATTTATAAGCTAGGGCCCTGTTTCACAAAAACTTAAATCTCCTTAAAGGGTCATTCCCGATAATGTTTTTGAGAATAAAACTGCTTAATTTTGTGTTAAAATCCATTAAGATCCCCTACCTTAGGGCCGAGCAACTAACTCAATATATGTAATACATTTTCAAACAATTTTAACCCGCCAGTCGTTATCTGGAAATAAGAGTCCGGTGTCCCAAGCTGTATTATGCGGTGATTGGATAAAAATAACGTGTCGGTAAAATTTACTTTTTGTTATCAAGTACAGCACATGTTCCATTCACCGTGTAGACCTCTCAAGGAACGGGAATCGATTATCGGGTCACCCAACGAAAGAATTGTCCCGAAATCTTAAAAGGGTTACGTGTCCGGATAAGCTGTTTTAACGCTCATGTCCAAACGACTAAATATTTTGAGCTGAAATTTTGAGTCAGGGTATATACACCATTCTTCTATATTTTGGCGTTTAAATTTCATACGTACTCAGACTTTTATTTTTGAGACTCTGTTAAATTCGGGACTGTCCCTTTAAAATCATTGTAAACTAAAATTTCATCCTAACTTATGATAGAAGCGTTTCACAAAACGATTTTAAGCATTGTAGCTAAAATCCACTAAAATAATATTGTAAGTTACAATTGTATCCTAACTTAAAATAGTGGCGTTTCACAAAACTATTTTATTGACAATTTTAACTAAAATCAATTTTAACTTAGGATAGCTGTCACCCTCTCCTAACTTACAATCACGACATTAACAAACATTGATTAGAGCTACATTGTTTGATCTATTGTGACATACAGATATAATTGACACATAATTTTAACATACAATCATTCACAAAAACAATTTGCATTCAATTTCTTTTCATATAATGGGATATACGGCTACGGTCTATCGTTTATTTTATTTTATTTTAAGGCAATTTAAGCATTTAAGTGGTGCCCCATATTAGAGCTCCAAGAAATAAACCAACCCGAAACGCCAGTAAACTACACACTAAAAGAAATTTTATATCCAATGTCATGGAAAGAAGAGCTATAAAGAAAATATCTCTGTGTTTAATATGGCCAATTTCTTGGTATTCGAAAGCCTAAAGGCCTATAATACTAGACAAACCATAATAGGTAGTATTTACTCATGTTTTGGGGGTTATGATAAATCAATAATCTCAAATGTGTTTATTCAAAAATGTTATACGCCTATTTGAAATTAAATTTTAATATCATAAATTTATTATTATTTCTTAATGAAGTTACGTTAATAAAACAACATAAAAATAAAAAAAATTAGGCCCCAAAGCTATTTTATCTTGGGAAAAAATCATTTAATTAAGTTAGATAGATAGACTCTTCTGCCTTTTCAAATTATCATTGAAGGGGTCTATGAGAATGACATTTCAAATCTAGGCATCGGAACATTGGCTATTTGGCGTATTAATTTCAATGTTGATAAATACTTTTAAACAACGACAAAATATTTGCAGCCTAGATTAGTCGTTTGAGTGACAAATATCATAATATGTTTGTGAAAATTCTCAATAGTTTCTCTTGTCCAAATTACTATAAAACTACGAAATTCAAGCGCTTTAGTTTATCGATACACATTATTTCCATTGAAGCCTGCGAGGAAATCAAATGCCAAGTTCAAGGTCAACCCACCAATATATTTCAAAACTAATAATACGCAATGAACTCATTTATATCATCTCTACGGCTTTCTGACCATGTGCAAACATTTCTACGGCGTTTGAAACTCTCCCTATTGATAATGTAACCGTTAATTCAGTTTGTCAACAGTTTTCAGTTTCGAAGCGTATTTGCTTTCACCGTAAGTATCTGCAGCAGAAATCTGCACTGCACGGGCGCAAGCGATTTTAACTAAAATCTATTAAAATTGCATTTTAAGTTACAATCGATCTTCGTGAAACGCATAAAATTTAAAATCTCATTTTGGTTTTAGTTAAAATCGATTTTAAGGATTTTAGTGTAAGTTTTCGTGAAACAGGGCCCAGCCCATTTAACTTCTGGTGACCTTTTGACCTCGATAACTCCTGAACGCTCCCTTGTCTGACTGATGATCACCCACCATTTTCGGATTCCTGAGGAAAAATGCTTCCACAAAAAGTCAACTGCCGTTTTTTGCCCACTTTTCGGATAATACCCCTCTTCTCCCTCTGGTCTACAAGGACAATATCTCACAGAGCATTGGAACATAGACTCGATAAGCTCTGTTAATGCACACAGCTTTCTTTCAGTTTCATTAAGATTTGAAAAGATATACACAATTTGAGAGTATCAAATACAGCAGATAGGTCTAGCAGTGTCAGAAAAATTTGTCATCATTGATCCATGCAATTTCCTGCTATGGATTGATTGTAAGCCTATTTATGTTAAAGGGCTAATCCCGATATTTGTTTTGGGTATAAAACTGCTTAATTTTGTGTTAAAATCCCTTAAAATATTTGAGTCAAGGGCCGAGCAACTACTTCAGTATTTATGATATGCTTTCAAATGACTTAAATCCTTCGATCTTCATCTGGAATTTGAGACCTGTGCCCCAAGGTGTATTTTGTGGTATCTGGATTAAACCAAACATTGTTTTACATTAATAATGTGTAGTTGAAATTTACCTTTTTCTATCAAGTACTGCACATCGGTAATTCACTGCATAACCCTCTCAAGTAACCGAAATCGGTTATAAGGTCACCCAACAAAACAATTGACCTGAAATCTTAAAAGAGTTACGTGTACCGATAAGCAGTTTTGACGTTTACATCCAAACGACTCAATATTTTGAGTTGAAATTTTGAGACAAGGTAAATACACCATTCCCCTTTATTTTGGTGTTTTTATTTTCATACATTCTCAGACTTTTATTTTTTAGCCCCTGTTTAATTCGGGATTGTCCCTTTAAGTGCATTTAAAGATACATTATTGGAGATTAGATAAAGAGTTGTCAGTTCTCACTATAATAGTTAAAATCTAGATATTATAAAGGCAATTTGCTGAAAATTTCAGTCAAACTGATATGCTATGATCCAAGAATTAAGCGATTAAAATTTCCGCCTAGCCTCGATCATCATTACTAAAGTCAGTAGGATAAAAATCATAATCTCGATTATCCATTTCATGATAAAATCTTGAAGGATAGTAGAGTAGGAACTCCAATCATAATCCACTAAAGATCGCAGGATAGGGATGCTATCAAGAGTTGATTATGATCTGGATAAGATAATTTATGTCTAATTAATAATTTAGATAACGTTTCAGGCCAAAAGAAAGACCTATAATAGGCAGAATTAGCTCTTGCATAATGTATGTTTAATATGCACATTAAGATTGCATATGTTTAAGGGACAGTCCCGTATTATACAGAGGCTCAAAAATAAAAGTCTGAGAATGTATGAAAATAAAAGGCCAAAATATAGGGGAATGGTGTATATACCTTGTCTCAAAATTTCAACTCAAAATATTGAGTCATTTGGATGTGAACGCCAAAATTGCTTATCCGGACACGTAACCCTTTTAATATTGATGGTTATTTTTTTTCATTTGGTGACCTTATAATCGATTTACGTTTCTTGAGAGGTCTATACAGTGAATTACCCATGTACTGTACTTGATAACAAAAGGTAAATTTTACCTACATATTATTTTTATAGAAAAAAGTCTGGTTTTATCCAGATACTGTATGATACAAAGGTCTCCATTTCCAGATGCAGACTGTCAGGTTTAAGTTATTTACAAGCGTATCACAAAAATCGGGTTAGTTGATCGGCCTTAGATAATGGGTTTTAAATGATTTTAACACAAAATTAAGCAGTTTTATTCCCCAAAAAGTTATCGGGATTGGCCCTTTAATAGAGTGTAATATGAAACCTAATTAAATTAAATCTGTTTTACCATTATTTATGTATGTATTAAATCCATTTCAGTCGTTCTAAGACTGAGAAATATTCAAGTCTACCAGGTTTTGATTCCCAGCTATGTTATGGAGATATGACTTTATTAGTGAAGTTTTCACCTAGTAATTTAGGTAATAGTGATAGACAATCTGTAACTAAAGTTCCATTAGATGGTAATATTATACAAGAATCTACTTTAAAGGAAGAGAAATCTGGAATTAAAGATAATCAATTGTAAGTATAACTATAGTATTATAGAGAGAGAGAGAGAGAGAAATGAGGTTTAACGTCCACTCAACTCAACTAGGTCATTTCAGGACCAACATATGGTTTAATTTTATTTCACTTGCGCGTAGGGGTCTTTTCAGTGGGAGGAAACCAGAGTGCCCGGAGGAAACCACAGCCACAAGCCAGAGGTGACCGGCCAGCTAGAGGTTGAAGCGCGGCACTCTAGACCACTACGCCATCCCAACCCCCTATAATATTATATCATGACCTGTAAAATGTTAATAGAATCATAAAAATTGAAATATTGATATCGAAGAAGGCTAACCAACATAGTCCCCCAATATTGATGTCGGAGAAAGCTAACATCCTATGAATACCAGACAGAGAGAAAAATGGGGTTTGACTTCCACTCGACATAAACTAGGTCATTTTGGGACTAACGTATGGTTTAATCTTATTTCAACAATTCGCTTGTGCATAGGGTCTTTAGCTATGAAAGATAACCGGAGAACCCGGAGAAAACCCACAAGGTTGGACATGCAACTCTAATCCTTGCCAAGTCTACCGAGGATTCGAAACCACGCCAGTTGACTCAATGACCGGCTTTATGATACAGCATGCACATGCTAAACATTCAGCCAACCAAAGCAACCCCTCTTTTAAGCAAGGAGGTGTGCAAGACATGTATATTAAAGATTCATTAAGTAATTAAGATTAAGATAAAGAGCTGACAGTAGTTCTACTTCTAGCTATAATAGAGAATGAGAACAGAATTGTTTCAAGAATTATTGAAATAAAATTAAACCATATGTTAGACCCGAAATGACCTAGTTTATGTCCAGTGGATGTTAAACCCCTCTCTCTCTCTCTCTCTCTCTCTCTCTCCATGATTAATGCAATCAAGGGGTGGGGGGTTATCTATGTATATTGAATTTACAATGCATACTATCTATGTCTGGGGGATCACATGGCTAAGTGTAGAAGGGGCTGGCTCGCTAGTCTGGAGGTTGAGTGTTCCAACCCTGCATTGCCTAAAAAGTTCATCTTGGTTTTCCGGGGTGGTTTCCCCTTGTCAGTGATGCAGAACGAAGGGCCTGACAAGGACAGCTGCCTGGTTCGGAAACAAAGGTCTTGTGTTCATATTGGCGTGCACGTAAAAGATCCCTTGGCAGTTTGAATTTGATATAAGAGTAGGCTGTAGCGCCACTTATGCCCGTCTTCAATTAGTCCAGGTTAGGTGCAAAAGAGTAGGACGTTAAACCCCATTTCTATCTATATCTGTATCTATGTTTTGGGTGGAGAAAGTGTAAATGATAATAAGTCAGGAGTTGTATATTTGGATTGTTATGTATTTTATAGGCCAGTAGAGGGAGTACATCAATTTAATGGTGCCCAGTTCCCATCGGCTACATATTGTAATTTCTGTGGTAAAAAGGTAAGTTATTTATAGATTTCTATTGATTTTAAGGTAAAATCTGTTTAATTTATTTCTTCACACCTGTTTATACAGAGAATTCAAACAATCTCAATCAGCTAGTGGTACCAAAGTGGAAACTTGCTACCTTCGGACAAAGAGCGTTTGCTGTTGCTGCCGCTGAAAGATGGAAATCACTCCCAGTTGAACTCCGTTTTGTGACTTCTTTACCAATCTTCAAATCTCGATCAAAGACTCATCTTTTCAAATTCACTGCAGACATTGACAAAAACTTAGAGCCAAACGACTTTTGTATAGTTGTAAGCACAAGAGCATGATTTGTGGATTTGGCGCTATATAAATGGACATATTATTATTAGAATCTCCTACGAGTGGGAGATTTTATTTATCACCCAATACCTTCTTACATGCAGAAATGAATAAATATAATTCTTTGCTATAGATTTCACTTTTACTGAGCCTAAATACATTATGGCGTAGTGATATGTCAATTTTTTGACAGCAGTTCAACCATTGCAAAGTCCTTTATATTGACCCGGTGTTTCCATCAAGGTCAATAAAATCAAAATAGTTCCTTTTGAATAATAAGAAAGAAGTTACTTTTAATAAAAAAAATGAACTGTTCTTTGAAAATAAAAAAAAGTAGTTCCTTTGTGATTGACCAATAAAATACATTTTAAGCGATATCCCCTATCGCAGTAGGTTATGAAATTTATCCCACAAGCGATATCTACTGTAGAATGTATTATTGGGTGATTAAATGTGAGCTGCTCACACAAAACCAGGCTCTTGGTCATTTTTATAAAAAGGACTGGCAGCATATATGTCCACAGCCTAAGCTTTCAAAAAATTCAATTAAAAATTAATTGTTGTATCATCTGGAGTTGAGTTTGGCGATTCACAGCAACAAGAAGGCATACGCCATACAGTTTATGATTTTTTGCCTGTAGTACAAAATGAAGGTGTACGACAAGCACCTGGTTTCATGGGAGAGGGTCACAGTTATGTTATTATTATTTCTGATGATGTACTGAGAATAACTATAATGATTTTATTTCTTGACAGATCTGGTTAAAAGTAGCATTTCAATGTGATCAATGTTCTATGATCTGTCATAAAAAATGTGTTGAAAAATGTCAGTCTGATACCCTGTGTACTAAGTAAGTTGTTTTTTTCAATTTTGGGGATCATGGGGCTAAGTGGGTAAGGTGCTGGCTTGCTAGCTTGGTGGTCGAGTGTTCGATCCCTGCATTGGCCGAGAAAGTTTATCTCAATTTTCAGGCGTGGTTTATCCTTGTCAGCGATCCAGAACGATGAGCCTGACAAGGACAGCTGTCTAGTTGTTCGGATAGGACGGAAAACCCCAGGTCCCATGTACACATTGGCGTGCGCTGTGCAAGTAAAAGATCCCTTGGCAGTTGGAATTCAATATAAGAGTAGGCCCTAGTGCCGCTGCCTGGGCAAAATTCCCCTCATAGCTCACTGTATGGCGTATGCGCATCTTCCATTAGCCCAGGTTAGGTGTATAACACTAGGCATTAAACCTCATTTCATTTTATTTATTTGAACTTTAATGGAAATTAATGATATGGTAATTTACTCTGTTGTACCTTTGTCATTCGTATCTGGAGCTTAACGTCCACTTTCACCGAGGGTGATATCGTAAACAAGTCTTTACTGTGTAGTATAGCATATTATTTATAATAATTCCAACGTCTACTACAGCTAGACACATAGTTTTATCATGTTTTTATAAAATCGCATGGTTTCGAATCTCCTGTCGTACATGGCAAGGAGTAGGGTCGCCTGTCCAACTCGTGGGTTTTCTCCGGGTCCTCCAGTTTCCTCCCACTGCTAATGACCCCTATGCCCAAGTTTTATACGTCCACTCGACACAAACTAGGTCATTTCTGGTTTAACATATGGTCAGGGGCTGCAGAGCCGGAGGGGGGGGGGCTAAGGGGGCTTTAGCCCCGGCAATAATTTTTAATAGTGAAAAATAAAATGTCGCCAAAAGCTCAAAAAAGCAAAAAATGTTTTGGTGGCTGGGGGTATGGGTGTGGTGCTTATGGTTCAATTTTATTTCAATAATTCGCTAATGTTTAGGGGCCATTAGCAGTTGGGGGAATTCGGACGACCCTGAGAAAACCCACAAGGCTGGACAGGCCACGGCAGTTGACTCAATAATCCTATTATTCCTATAATTCAATATTGCCAGTTAAAAAATGCTGTTCCATTGTTGTCAATAGGAAAACTAGGGAGGCATTTGTGTTGTTTTTTCCTGTGTTATAGGTTTTGAAGAGTTGGAAATAATGTCCATGATCGTATAATAGTGAGTTGATAACCTATTGAGCAAAAGACATAGAAATAATTACCATATGTTTTGACTTTCTTAGAAAATTTGAAATTCACGCTTTAAAATATTTCATGTATATGTATTGAAGTATTTGAATGACTTTAGAAATATTTATTTAATGATATGACAGAGATGGAGTTAAACATCGAGATACACCAGACAAAAAATGGAACACACCCGTAATTATATCAAGATTAAAGAAAGTACAAGAATATAAAGAAGGGGTCGCTAAAAGTAAATTATTAAGTAAATTTAGAAAAGATAATCAGCCCATTGAGAAAAAGAACGTTCCAAGTAAGTAATTCAATGAGTACCTGCTGCTTTGTTTTAAAGGGACAATAACACTCTCACTGGCTTGGCAGCTCCAGAAAAATAAATAATAGCCTTATTCTTAAGTACTAGTTGTGTAAATTATCCATTACATCCTATTTTACTTGTTCAAAGGGGTCGAAATATGTTTAAATCCAAGTCACATTTGAAAGTGCTTACCTAAGGCTTTTCAAATCATACAGTTGAATTTTTCGAATTTCTAAAATTAGGTGTGTTAAGATGAAATTTGTATCACCAATTAATTAGAATATTATAGAATAGTACAATTTGTTGAGCAGCATAAAGATTGTTATTGGGCCTTTAATGAAATAATTTGTCCAAATGAAAGAGCTAAATCTGCCTATTTGCAGGTATTTCCTTTGTCTAAATTATTAATAAGACATTAATTATCTAAATTATTAATAAGACATTAATTATCTTATCCAGACCATAATCAACTCTTGATGCCATCGCTAGCCTGCGATATATTTAACAGATTGGAATACATTTTTTAAAAAATAATTCAACGTAAAAATGGATAATCAAGACTTTGTTTTTTATCATATCGACTTTAGTAATGATGATTGGGGCTAACCTAAAATTCAAAAGCTAATATCTAGGTTCATAGTTGAGCAATTTGACTGAAATTTTCTGGATATTCAATTTATGTTATCTTTTAAAGTGAGAACTGTCAACTCTTTATCTAATCTCCCTTAATTATTATTATTATTTGATTTATATAGCGCTTCATTACACGTAAGTGTTTCTAAGCGCTTTCACAACAAAACAGTTCAAAAACATGTTTGAAATAAGTATGTTTTTAAGTTAGTCTTAAAGCTGTGGATGGTAAAGGACTCTTGAAGAGTTTTTGGAAGATAATTCCACATTTTAGTCGCTCTTAGGGGGAAAGCATGTTCAGTATTGTTCACTAGAACAGTTATTATTATAAGGGATCCTCAATATACTACGATCACTTGCAGAACGGAGGGTGGGACGCCGGGGAGTATAGAAATTAAAGAGTTCTTTTAAATAACTGGGTGCAGTGTCAGAAAAAATTGGTTTAAACACATTCACAAGAGCTTTAAATTGAACCCTTGCTCGAACTGGAAGCCATTGTCCCTTTAAGCTATTATCAAGTTGTATAAAAAATCACATTGTACTTATTCCTGTTATTTTACAGCCACTTTGAATCTGAAATCAACAATGGATCCAGACACGAAACGGTCACCAGGTTTAACGCCATCCCCTAGAATGTTTAAGAAGGGTCCAATACCTCGAGTTATATTAGAGTCTGGTGATGGCGCTGCTAAACTACTGGTACGTTGATCAAATGCTTTTCGTTTATTTTTTTGAGTCGTTTGGATGGGACGGAAAACCCAGGTCCCTTGTACACATTTGCGTGCATGTAAAAGATCCCTTGGCAGCTGGAATTTAGTTGTTGCCAGTGTAAAATTCCCCTCATAGAACATTGTATGGCATATGCCCGTCTCCAATTAGCCCAGGTTAGGTGCAGAAGCGTAGGACATTAAACCCCATTTCATTCATTCTGCTTGTATTTCCTATTGCTTAAATGGATGGATTTGATATTTTTGAGGATAATCACGTAGCTAAGTAGGTAAAACGCTGACACACTAGCCCAGAGGTCAGGTGTTTGATCGCTGCATTGGCCGAGAGAGTTCGTCCATATTTTCCGGCAGGATTTCCCCTTGTCAGTGATTCAGGACTGAGGGCCTGACAAGGACAGCTGTCTAGTCGTTCGGATTGGGTAAAAAAAACAAGGTCCCGTGTACACATTGGCGTGCATGTAAAAGATCTCTTGGCAGTTGGAATTTGGTATAAGAGTAGGCCGTATCGCCGCTTCCCGAGCAAAATTTCCCTCTGCATTAGCCCATGTTAGGAGCATAACAGTAGGACGTTAAACCCCATTTCATTTCAGTTCATTTGATATTTTTGAAACTGAATTTTCTTTTTTTTTTCTGCTTTACCCTTCATTTTGGTTTGTATTTTTCTATAAAAGCAGGAAGAACAAAGTGATGAAGATTCCGACGCCGAACAGAATGCTGCATTACAAGAGATGCATGAAAGACAGGTCAAAGGTCAGAATTTAGATGAATTGGTTGTAACTGCAGCTAAAGAGACAGGGCGGGAATTATTCACACATTTATCAATAACAGAACGTAAAATTAAACTCGATGAAATGGTAAGAGAATTTTATTGAATTTGTTGCCAATTGAATTTCAGCAATTTACGTCAATTACTTGTAAAGTTATGACCCTTTTTCACTTTGTTGGACCTTGTAAACACTCGAACAACAAAATATATCCGTTGAATTTCAACAATTTCTGTTCATTACTTCCAGAATTAAGGCCCTTGTTTTAATCCGAACGACTAGGCAGCTGTCCTTGTCAGGCCCTCCGTCTGCATCACTGACAAGGGATAACCACGCCGGAAAATCAAGATGAACTTTCTAGGCCAATGCAGGGATCGTACCCGATCTCCAGGCTAGCGAACCAGCGCCTTACCCACTCAGCCAAGTGGTCGCCCTTGACATTGTGAACATCAAGCTTTCAATTTAGAGGGTTAGCATGTACGTGCTGTATCATAAGCCTGTCATTGAGTCAACTGGCGTGGTTTCAAATCCCCGTTTGTATGTATCAAGGAGTAGGGTCGCCTCATCTTCATGTGTTTTCTCCGGTTCCCTCCCACTGCTAAAATTAAAACCATATGTTAATCCTGAAATGACCCAGTTTGTGTCGAGTGGACAATAAACCCCATTTCTTTCCCCCCTCTCTCTCTCTTCCTATTTAGAGATTTATATGTACTTTGATTCTATATTTAATTTGAATTTAGGTGTCCAAATTACAACTTGAAATCGATGAAGAGGCTGATAATAAGTTAGAGTGGTCAAAAAGTTTACAAGAAACAAACGACGCGGCACAGAAACAAGCCATACAACAACATCTGGTGAAATCGGAAGAGAAAGTTGAAGCTTTGATGATGTTATTATTACATTATTGTGCTGGTTTACAACACTGTTTAGATCAAGAACAAGAAGAACATCTTAAAAAAGTTGATGACTTTGAAGAGTCGTTGGAAGCTGGTGAACGATGTCTTGTGGATGACGATAATGAAGAGTTTAAATCGAGTGAAGATATTCATTCAGCAGATAATCCGAACACAGACATGGCTATGAGTGACAAGTCTGATTCGGATGATAGTGATACCGAAGAAGATGATAATTTTGAAAAGTTCCGTGGGTTAGGAAACCAGAAATTGGCAAGTGGACTAGTGTAGATCACCAATGGTCAAAACTATAAATAATTTATTGTACTTAGTGATGAGGCCGTGGCGTCTTTAAGCAAAATGTAATCTCCTGTCTGCAGACTGACAGCGTTATTTTATCAAGAGAGAAATTGAAATTTATTTTTCTGATTTTATGTCCGATATGTCACTGATATATTAAAGGGCCAGGCTCAGATTTTATAGGGTAGCAGCTGATAAAAAGTGAGTTAAAATACACAAATTAAACGCCAAAATACACAAATTAAACGAAAAAATAGCCGAAATATCTTGGTTGATAGTTTGAGCTTAAAATATTGAAATATACCTGTAGGTCTATTACACAACTCACTTAAAGAATTCCACTGTTCAGGTTGTATTTGTTTAAATATGTCACCAAAAAACATGGAAACTGAAGGTTTTACAGGAAGTTTTCCATTCAGAATTAATCTGTTTGATTCATTAAAATGTATCGTGGACTGGGACAGGGTCTATAAAATGTCCCCAGCATATAGTTCAAAATGACTGGGACAGGGTCTATAAAACGTCCCCAGCATAGTTCAAAATCACAGAAATGTTTGAATTGAATTCAAAAGTTTGAAATCAATTTCATGAACCCACTCCTAATATCAAGCTATGACTCGTCAATCATCAATCCAGAAGTATTGTACAGGGAGAAAAAAATGGTCAATTTAATGTTTTTTATTCTATTGAAGTAAAGAAAAAGAAAAAAAACTTGAATGTTGAGATTTTGGCTTTTATTTGGATATAAACCTCAAAATTTAATTCTCAGATATGAAAGCTAATACTTTTGTTTTTTTACCTCACATACATATATCTCCACACTGATCTGCTGTGAATATTCGCTTGGCCGCTAGTATCACTGATAAAGATGACATTGACAAGACTTAATGACCCTGAAATATTAACTTTTTACCTCCGACAAATTAAATTCTAACACATTTTTTTGAAGTATAAGGAAAAAAAAGGTGTTTGAAGTATATCTGGAAAAAAAAAATATTCCATATTTAGCGTAAATAGGTAGAGAAGTAATCTTTTATGGCGTTATGGACACCATCTTAATTTGTTGGTAAACATTAAGATGTGACTTCTTAAGATGTGACGTCACCCATAGAAATATAGCGGTCTGACCTTTCAAAGGTCAGTCATCTTGGACAGAGATAAAAGACGGGCTGTTTTAACTCTGTAAACCAGTTGGACATATCTCTGACAGAAGATTTCACCTGTCTCAAACATTAATTTAATATTTAACACAAATCATACTACATATTGTATATGGGCCCGGTTGGAGCTGACGTGCCATAAAACAAAATTTCATTCATTCAGTATACATTTACATTATTGCTTCTTACAGTGAGATTTATCCAGGATAAGAAATATTCCAGTTCAAATTTCGAAACAAAAACCCCAAATATAGTATTGTGTAAAATATCTGATTATTTATTCACCAATTCCAGATTAGGACCAATATATTTTTGTTTATTTATTTTTAGAGAGAGTATTATTTTATACATGTGTTACTTATTTTGATTCCTCAGAGCAACTACTCAACTATTTAACTAGTTGGTGTATAACATTTTACCTCTAAAATATCGTTGGCGGGGAGTCAAAAGGTTGTATCTGGCATATTTTGCGAAAATTCACTTTTTCGCTTCTTGGGGATGGAATTTCCGCGTGCATCTTTTCATCTGGTAAGCGTACTTCTAATCCATTTTGTAAGACATTTTGATTCTTATATAAGCCTCTGGGCTAGTTTTGGCTCTGCTAGACACAATTTCGCAAAATCCAAATACAACCTTTTGACTTCCCACCGACGATGTGTAATTTAAAAAGATCTAAATGAAAAGTTTCCATGACCAAGTTTAAGTTTTGTTAATTCTTGCGAGCAGCAACCCACGAATTTAACCAGTTTGCTTGCATATATTATGACTAAAATAAAACTTATAATATTTTTACCTCTAAAATATATAATTCAAAAGATCTTATGAAAAGTTTTTAGGGTCATATTTAATTTACCAGGGGGCGGTTGCTCAAAACTAAGTCATTTTAACGATCCTTTTAAATTCTAACAGACATATCTTGGTAACGTGTTGTTTGCGTTAAATTTACTACAGAAAACACTACAGAATACTTTATATTTTCCTTTAGAAATATTGGCATAAATCTGTAGGAAACATTTGCACCACCGAATTGTTGGGGCCTATATTTCCAGCAACAATCTTTCCCTCCGTTAAATTTAACAGATTGTTAAAAGATAACGGAGCTTTGAGCAACCGGCCCCTGGACAACTGCCACTCACTGTGTGTAGGGCGTAAAAGGTATTTTCTCCAACCTATTTATAGAACATAGTTTGTCTTTTTGGGGGAATCTTTAGTTAAGATTTCATGAAACAGGGCTCTTGGGCTTTAAGTTAGAATCTGAGAGTGTCTGTATTTTAAGTCGTTTAAAGGTCTCAAGCTTATGACATTGCATAAAATGGTCTCGACCATTAAACCACACAGAAAGTAATACTGACCTTGGTATTCATCAAATTTGGTAATACTGCTTTTGATTGTGTATTGTCTGGAAGTCTGTATTTACCCGTTGCTATGGAAACCTCAGCCTTTTACAGATTTTGTGTGGTTTATTTGTCATTGAGCATGATTTTTAAACTTACAGGCACTTACAACACCAGTCTTGTTTTTGTCTTGATTGTTAATTAAAATATTGTGACATATTTTCTGGTGTGCAATATTATTATATGGAAATTAAAGGGACAATAACACTCTTGCTGGCTTGGCAGCTCCAGAAAATAAATAATAGCTGTATTCTAGATGTTTAAGTGTCCTACCTGTTGTGAACTATCCATTACATCATATTTTACTTGTTCAGAGCGTTATAAAATATCTTTAAATCCAAGTTACATATGAAAAGGTTTACATAAGGCTTTTCAAACATCCAGTTGAATTTTTCCAATTTTTTAAATTAGGTGTGTTAAGATGAAAATTGTATCGCCAATTAATTGGAATATTGTAAAATAGTATATTTGTTGACCAGAATAATGATTGGGACATATTATTCAGTTACAACAAGAGTGTTATTGTCCCTTTAAGTTGCTTTATGTGTATCATCTTGACCATGTTGAATGTATGAGTTGTAATCTGTATAAATTGTACTTTTAATTTCATAAACATGTTTTTATTGTGTATATTATTTGTAAGGGTGACATTTTGTCTTTGTATACAAATATGTGTATTAAAATATATATATTGCCAATATGTAAATATATGTATATCAATTATTCTATACTGTGATGTTTTATATATGTTTATTTATATTCCATTAACTTTTTTAATAGATGTATTGAAAGGGTTAGCAGGTTAAATTCTAGCCTGTATCTAAAGTTGGCAAGTGATTCCTAATTGTAGTTTGAAAGTGCCTGCTTAAATAATGATAAGAGTTATGCCCCCTTATTTTCGGGTAAAATTGTCCGACAGCTAAAATTTTGAAATCCCATCACTGATCTAAACACAGATAAAGAAATAAAATAAAACCAAGTACGAACAATCCAAAGCATTAGACAAAATTGGAAGTCCTAAAAAAAACGGTAAAGGCAAAATAGTGTTATTTATGGTGAGCTCTTTTCTCGAGTATAATAAATCATGTCATTTGGGAGGTAAAAATAATATAATGAAATTAAATATCACTGATTTTAAAACAATGTTAGGAGAATAAAATGTGTTTTAAGTGATCAAGGGCCATAACTCTGACTAATTATCATAAATTGCTGAAAATCAATAGGCTTTTTCATTTTATGACCTTAAACACTGAGTATAAATTTAAAGTCAATCGGTTATTAACTTTAGCCTCTAGAGCATCCACAAGATTTTTTTAAGTGATCAAGGGCCATAACTTTGACTGTAATTATTGGAAATCGCTGAAAATCAATAGGCTTCTTCGTTTCATGACACTGTGAATAAATTTAAAGTCAATTGAATATTAACTTTAGCCTCTAGAGCGTCCATAGACAATTGTGGACGCCAGACCGACGGCCGGACGGGGGCGACGGCAATATACGACCACATTTCAATGTGGGAGTTTAAAAACGAAATATAGATCTGTATTTTAGTCTGATTGTCATAAGGACATTTGAATTATTGGTTTGATTATTGGTGTTGGTGGTGATTATTCTAGTATGGTACCGGATACTTAATTTCTTCTTCTTTTTCATGTATTTAATTAAATCTAGTGCTATAATTCAAGTATGGTACAGGGTACTTAATTTCTTCTTCTGTTTCATGTACGGTATTTAATTAAATCTATATCTATAGTGATATTTATCTTTGCATAAAGTAAAAAAACATGGAAAATGGAGAAAAAAATATATCATCATCCTTAATTAGGTTGATTCAGGGTCACAAGAAATTTCATCCTACAGACAATATTTGGGGTTGCTGCATCCTCTTGTTGTTACAATATATTTCTTAATGTCTCGCTCTCGACTATTAGACCATACATAATAAGACGAGGCTTACCATAAAAACTTCATTCATCAACAATGAAAGTCTGACCATATTTAATTTTAGAGGATATAAATAATGAGATGAGGATTATTTGGTTGAAATGTATAAAATGTATAAAAAATTGTGCTTAAGGAATTCAAATAGGAAATGTCTTTTAAGTAGTTAAATAGTTGAATGGGGTCAATGGATAAAATGTTTCATGGCATTTCAATCAATTTTGTGTCTTTATTTTTAAAAAAATTTATAGGCCTATTGTTGAAAAATGTGTTATTTTTGTGCTTAAAAAGCATGTTTGGTATTTTAATTGTATTCTTTATGATCTGGTGATATATCATGTGTCTTTTCTATTGCAAGGCTTCAATTTGTAGGCCTACTGTTTCTATTTTCTATTGCATCTCGATAAACTTAAAGGGACAATTTGTACTGTTCATTTTATACCAGTTGCATCTCGATAAACTTAAAGTGACAATTTATACTGTTCATTTTATACCAGTTGCATCTGGATAAACTTAAAGTGACAATTTATACTGTTCATTTTATACCAGTTGTATCTCGATAAACTTAAAGAGACAATTTATACTGTTCATTTTATATCAGTTGTATCTTGATAAACTTAAAGGGACAATTTGTACTGTTCATTATATACCAGTTGCATCTGGATAAACTTAAAGTGACAATTTATACTGTTTATTTTATACCAGTTGTATCTTGATAAACTTAAAGGGACAATTTGTACTGTTTATTATATACCAGTTGCATCTGAATAAACTTAAAGGGACAATTTGTACTGGATAAACTTAAAGAGACTTTGTGAAATCCTATCTTAAATATTCTATTGTGCATAGGGGTCTTTTGCAGTGGGAGGAGACTGGAGAAAACCCACATGGTTGGACAGGTGACTCTTCTCCTTGCCACGTACAACCAGGGATTCGAAACCACAGACCTTATGATAAAACGCGCACATGTTAACCATTTGGCCATCCGACCCCCTGCAACGAATCGAATAGAACCATTGTGTAAATAGTCGTCCAATACGTTGCATTCAACGGTTGTATGGATTGATTGTATCGTGTGAACGTCGATTAACCTTAATTTAATGAAAATATAATGGGAAGTATGGAAATATATTCCAAGCAAATTGTCTCTTTAAAATGTGTTGAAATATTTGTACATTTTGCAGAACAAATTGATGGATTTTGCCAAAATGATGATAAATGAATCCGCTTGCCAGTTTTTACGCCTTTAATCTGTTGAGACTGAAGAATAGATGTGTCATTATGTTCAGTGTTCAGAATATTATTGTGATATTATAAATCGTCGCTGCGCTTCCAAAATGTCATATTTCAAATTTTCCTACTTTTCAGGAGACACAAAATGTTCCTCTAACACCAAATTAAAAAAACGAGATACAATATTTTAAAGAATTTTTTTTTCTCCAAAATGAATGAGATACGATATTCGTATCTCTACTATATTAAAATTAAAGTTGAGTAGTTTTTGACGAAAATATTTTTGTCTAATCGAAATACGACAATTAGTCACAAGGTAAAAATAAGCATTTCTAATTGGTTTAGAGGTACAAGGTTTTTTGAAAGGACATGTATCAATGACATGTGAATGTAATAAGCCCCAAAAAAGTTTTTGGCTAAATCTGAGATGCGAGGTTAAGGAAGCGCAGCAACGATATAACAATTGTTATTTTATATGCAGGCCTACTTACATTTCCTCTCTTTTTATCTAAAAATATTACAATTGTGGCTTAAACTACGCAGAATAAATATAGTATAATTTGTCAGAATTTGAATTTTGTTGGTCATTGACAATACAAGAGAGAGAGGGAGGGAAATGGGGTTTAACATCCACTCGACTAGGTAATTCGCGACTAACATATGGTTTAATTTTATTTCAATTATTCGCTTGCACATAGGGGTCTTTAGCTGTAAGCGGAAACCTACGAGGTTGGACAGGCAACCCTACTCCTCATCAAGTAAAACTAGGGATTCGAAACAATGCCAGTTGACTCAATAGTAAATGTAGGAGGACTGCACTACACTCAAAACAAAAAAACCCCAACAAAAACCTGCGGACAAGATGGAAAATAGACATTGCAAACACTAAACAATTATCAAATCAAGTGAAAGCTTGTGATACAGCATGCACATGCTAACCATTCGGCCATCCACCACTGCGCCCCCCCCCCCCAAAAAACAATACAAACAAGAAGAGCATGGCAGTAGCGTAAATTAAACCTGAGAAGTTGACAAGGATGGAGCCACCGTAGCTCGCTAACCAGGAGGTCCTGTGTTCGATCCCTGTGTCGACCGAGAAATTTCATTAGTATTTTCCGGTGTCATTCTTCCTGTCGGTGGTCCAGGACCAAGAGTCTGGCAAGGGACAACATACATTTTATCAGATGGGACAATGGCGTGCACATTAAAGATTCCTTAGCAGTTGGAATGAATGAATGGAATGGGGTTTAACATCCTACTATTATGCACCTAAACCTGGGCTAATGGAATACTTTTGAGTAGGCAGTAGCCCCGCTGTCAAGGCAAATGTCCTGTATTGCAAACTATGGCTGCCAGTTAATTCAGTTACTAAGAAATAATTGTTGCCATACAATGGATTGAGAGAGAGGGAGAGAGAGAGAGAGAATTTAACTGTCCACTCCACACAAACAAGGTCATTTTGGGACTAACATGGTTTAATTTTATTTCAATAATTCACTTGCGAGTAGGGGTAGCCCATCTTCATTATCCCAATCAGAGCAGAACAATAGTAGAACCTCCTTTCATAACCTGATTAGATGCTGCAGGGTGAAATCAGAGAGAGAGAGAGAGAGGGAGGGAGAGAGAGAGAGAAATGGGGTTTAACGTCCACTCAACACAACTAGGTCATTTCGGGACCAACATATGGTTTAATTTTATTCAATAATTTGCTAGCGCGTAGGGGTCATTAGCAGTTGGAGGAAACTGGAGTGCTCGGAGGAAACCCACGAGGTTGAGAAGGCGCCCCTATCTCCATGCCAGATACGCTCACATCGGGGCTCAAAACTACAGCCGCAAGCAAGAGGTGGCTGGCCAGCTAGAGGTCGAAGGGCGGCACTCTAACCACTAGGCCATCCCAACCCCCTTGAAATCACAGAGTGGACCTATCAGAACCTTATAAGCAGGCTTCTTGTCAAACTCTTCTGCATTGTTTTTTTTTTTATACATAATATCTGACATTTCCATTGATGGAGACAATCTTTAATTAATTCTTTAAATGACATCTAGAAGCACGGTAATTATTCATAACAAAACACAACACAAGGTATATATGGATATAACTACTTCTCTATTATTTAATAACGACGTTTCATAACACATACAGGTCACGTTTTCAAGTTAATGATACATATTCATCTAGTCAGCCTATTTATACATATTGTAGCTTGAAAACGTGACCTGTATGTGTTATGAAACGTCGTTATTAAATAATAGAGAAGTAGTTATATCCATATATACCTTGTGTTGTGTTTTGTTATAAATCTTTAATTAGACAATGAATATTCATGTGCATACCTTTTTCTATATTTAGCAGCCACCCCTCTATTGTTAACTTATCTATATCAACTGCTTGGATGATTTGAATTGGCTGCTGTACAAAGCAAAGTACAAGTATTATAAAGATACATTATGTAAGATTTAGATAAGAACTAGCCATTCTTGCTATAATAGTTAGAAAGTGGATGATGTAAAATGAATAATTTGAAAATTTCATTCAAATTACTCTATTGCAAGCGAAGATATTGGCCTTTAATGGTTTGACAGATGTGTGCAATAATTTCAACCACGGTCCTGGTTGATCTAAGCTAAGTCTTGGCCCGTCTGGCTCCGCCATATTTAATTAAGTCAAAGTAACGCTGAACCATGCTAATCTATTTAATCAGAGAAATCTGATGCCATCGAGAGTTGATTAAGGCCTGGATCAGTTAATTAATGTCTAATACTTTAGAAAAAATTTCCGGCCTAAACAGACCTGTCAACCCCTCAGAGCTGAAATGCAGTAGGGAAGTGTAAAAAAGGCAGTAGAAACCATGATTTGGCAGCAGATTTCCAAAAACGCGTAAATTCGCACTTCCAAGGGTAATTAATTTGGAAATGTCATATGATACATTGAATTGTAGGCCTAACAATACAAAAATTGCATTAAATGGGTAATAAATAAAATTCACACAGTACATTAGCAATGAACCATATCTAAAATTATTTATTAAACCAAAATTGAATATGTACCCTACAGAAAGAAATAATTAGTATTTATTTGCAAAGAAAAAATAATTAAAATTAGCAGTCAAGTAGCTATTAGAATCCTGGCGTATTCAACACCAGGCTTATTCAACACCAGAAAAATCGGCGTATTCAAGACCAGTACATGTATATATTGTTATTTTGTATTTTAAACTTCAAATCAATTCCGATGTCCTTGAGTACGTCAAGAACCAACGGATATCAAACCGAATGTTTAGTGCGAAGGGTTGGTCCGTGTTTATGCGCCCTGTTCGCCGAATAAAGACGTCGAGGGTTGGCATAACCGAATCAACTCTCGACCGAAGACTCGGGGACCAGTTCCATTTTATTTATTACGTATGTAAATATTGTCTTCGAATATGAAATATTTCAACTGTTGTTTGTATAATTATGACTATTTGAGATATATAATAAATATCTTGTTAATCCTGCTTTTGTCTTATAATATACTGGTCTTGAATACGCCAATTTTACTGGTGTTGAATTAGCCTGGTGTTGAATACGCCTGATACCAAGAAAGACCTGCAATAGGCAGATTTAGCTCTTGCATAATGCCTGTTTAAATAATGCCTTTGGTCCCAACAAGTAGAAACCCACAAGGGGACCGGAAACAACCCCCCTAAGGCAGTAAACAAACATCCAAAGACAGTACTACCGAATATCAGATGATGTTTCAAATTTATTTCAATATTTTAAACCAAAAGAACTTGTATAAAATAAATAAAACATGTTTTTTTAATAATATATGTTTATTCCGAGGATGATAGCGATGAATTAAACATATATCAATGCAGTTATATATATATAGACATAAAGTCCCATTAATTGCAGATTTATATCAAAATATGGATTTTGTTAGCTTAAATATAGAACAGAACATCTGTTTAAAGCAGGTGTGAAAGTGAATCTTAGTTATTTTCATTAGAATATTTAAATGAAATTTCTATTAATACAAGGTATAATTTTATGGTTACACATTATTGAAATTTCTATTAATACAAGGTATAATTTTATGGTTACACATTATTGAAATTTCTATTAATACAAGGTATAATTTTATGGTTACACATTTCTGAAATTTCTATAAATACAAGGTATAATTTTATGGTTACACATTTCTGAAATTTCTATAAATACAAGGTATAATTTTATGGTTACACATTTCTGAAATTTCTATTAATACAAGGTATAATTTTATGGTTACACATTTCTGAAATTTCTATAAATACAAGGTATAATTTTATGGTTACACATTTCTGAAATTTCTATTAATACAAGGTATAATTTTATGGTTACACATTTCTGAAATTTCTATAAATACAAGGTATAATTTTATGGTTACACATTTCTGAAATTTCTATTAATACAAGGTATAATTTTATGGTTACACATTTCTGAGTTTGATACTAAGCGATGTTTCTAAGAACCTCGTCTTTAACTTTACAATAAGCAAATTCTATAAATAATGAACAAGAAGTTTATAAATGACAGTGAATACAATATATCCCGTCCGTAAAACATATAGATAGTCTTCATAATGTAACCAGCATCTGAAAAATTAAATTTGTTACTATTTTAATTTTAAAATTGTCGACCATATAAAAAACACACTTGAGAGAGAGAAAAATTGGGATTAACGTCCACTCAACACAAACTAGGTCATTTCAGGACTAACATGGTTCAACTTTATTTCAATAATTCACGCCAGTTGACTCAATGACAGGCTTTATGATACAGCGCGCACGCTAACCATTCAACTATCCCCCCCCCCCCCCAAACACACTTGAATAGTCATGGTATAGGATTATTCTGTTGGAAGATTTAATGAAATTTAATGAAACACAAATTACTATTACTACAAGTATTCTAATGCTAGGAATTCATTACAGGAATTCGCCAATCCAAATAGTTATTCATTAAAGGCCCAATACCACTCTTGTTGTAACTGAATAATATGTCCTGATCTTTATTCTGGTCAACAAATTGTACTATTTTACAATATTCCAATTAATTGATGATACAAATTTCATCTTAACACACCTAATTTAAAAAATTGGAAAAATTCAACTAAATGATTTTTGAAAAGCCTTACATAAACCTTTTCCAATGTAACTTGGATTTTAAAATATTTTCGAACACTCTGGACAAGTAAAATAGGATGCAATGGATAATTTACACTACAGGTAGGACACTTAAACATCTAGTACTTAGAATAAGGCTATTATTTATTTCCTGGAGAGTGGTATTGTCCCTTTAATGCACATCTAAGAAATTAGAAAATGGAAATATGAATTGAATTACAAAATGCAGATAGTAACTCTATATGCTATTGTAACATGCTAAGAGTGAACCTCGCATTTTGATTGGTCAATTAGACACCATCTATTGGACAATAACACCCCTCTGTTTTAGTATTTTCTTTTAAAATCGTAAATAGCATGTTACAATGTCGATAAACACTTCATGTTTTGCATTTAGAGGGGTGTTATTGTCCAATAGACATGTCCTGAGATTTTACATTAGAACCCGCGACGCTACGCGTCTTGGGTCCTAATGATCTCAGGACATGTCTATTGGACAATAACACCCCTCTAAATGCAAAACATGAAGTGTTTATCTCCTAAACATACTGGGAAGGTTAAAGTTAAATTTATGCACAGTTTTAGTTTGATTTTTGGCTTATTTACCTTGAGCCAGTCACATGACCAACGATATTGTAAATGATGTTGATAAGAAACCGCACATTTGACACTTGACTGAAGTTGAATAAGTCTACCCTTTAAGCTAATACAACGGACATTCTCACATGGGTCCTTAAAAGAGAGACACATACCAGTCGCCTTCTACTCCCGATTTCCAAGGCATTAATAGTCCAAACCTTGACTCTTATACAAATTAACCATTCGGTACCATTTCGTACCAAAATCATATTAAACCCCACGGGCGCCATGTTGAATTACACAGTATTTAACGTTCTAAAACCTAATTACTTTATTGAATCTATGACAAATCTAAACTTGAGCACTCCAACCATTTTTTTTTTGTTACGATATTTATACTTAAACCTAGCTACTTTATGGAATCTATGACAAATCTAAACTTGAGCACTCCAACCATTTTTTTTTTTGTTACGATATTTATACTTAAACCTAGCTACTTCATGGAATCTATGACAAATCTAAACTTGAGCACTCCAACCATTTTTTTTTTGTTACGATATTTATACTTAAACCTAGCTACTTTATGGAATCTATGAGAAATCTAAACTTGAGCACTCCAACCCTTTTTTTTTGTTACGATATTTATACTTACCGCCAAATATAGGTAAATAATATTTAAAAAAGAGATTCTGTGTATTCACTTGACACCAATATAAGAGCAGGGTTTTCCGGTCTTTTTTAATGTTTCTAATAACGTATCCGGTGAAAGGCCAGATTTAACGATCACTCTTTGATCAGCAACACTTGTCTCTACTTTACTCACACCTTCTATAATAATAATAATAATAATAATAATAAGTATGAAGGTAGACTTTGGAATTACCGTATTTCCTCGAATACAACCCCGGCCTCGATTACAACCCGGGCCTCGAATAGAACCCGGGGGTAAGGGGGTGTTGAGATAAATACAACCCGGGTCTCAAATAGAACCCGGGTCTCTAATATAACCCGGGTCTCTAATATTACCGGGTCTAACGTAAAAACTGAATACTCCCTGTCAAAATATAAATTAATTGATGATCCCTGCACAAGAAGTAGAATTGTCTCATGTCACGCACAGAGAGTTTAGCCTTCGTATTTGCAAGACCGACCCTGTCTGCTTGTTTTACTTGTCCAAAATGAAATTCCTATAGAAGATTTTGAAGCATTAATTCGGGTCTGAAAAAATACAACCCGGCCTCGATTATAACCCGGGCCTCGAATAGAACCCGGGGGTCGGGGGGTGATGAACGAAATAGAACCCCGGGGTTGTATTCGAGGAAATACGGTACCTTGCGTATTATTTAGGTTATTTCCAGGTAGGGGATCACATGGCTAAGTGAGTAGGACGGGTGTTCGATCCCTGCATTGGCAGAGAAAGTTAATCCAGATTTTCCCGCGTGGTTCCCCCACACGACGGAGGCTTGACAAGGACAGCTGTCTAGTCGTTTGGATGGGACAAAATACTAAGGTCCTGTGTACACATTGTAGTCCCTTGGCAGTTGGAATGCCTGGGCAAAATTTCCCTCAAAGCACACTGTATGGTTATGCCTGTCTTCATTAGCCCAGGTTATGAGCAAAACAGTAGGACGTTAAACCCCAAATCATTTCATTTCCATGTAGAAAAGCTACATGTGACCAATGAGACACATGCCTTGTTCGACTTTCCAGTATATTTATCTTCAAAACCTACATGTACTTGATTTTCTTCCTGTATTTATCTCTAATTTTGTTTGAAATTTAATAGACCAAATTCAAAGTTAAACGCCTTGCACCATAGACATATATGCCTCTTAAAACGCCCTGTAATATTAAAATTGAAATCTGTGAATAGATATAATTTGTGGCCCATGCATGAGATATTAATTGATTTTAAAACCAACTGGCCAGAATTGGGTCAAATGAGGTTCAATTAAGAAAAAGGGCAATTCGAAAGGCATTTTAACTTTAATACAACCTAACTTCAACAAATGGATGAACAAGTTGACATATTTTTCAATACCGGTATATTTTTCCAGATTTAATACAACCTAACTTCAACAAATGGATGAACAAGTTCACATATTTTTCAATACCGGTATATTTTTCCAGATTATTTTCTTTAGACATTGAGGAGGGCTATAATAAGCTCACCTCGACTAACATCCAGGCCCGTCCAGGAGACTGAGAGTGATCGCTCTCCTTTTACATGAAGGCCTGATGTCTGATTTGTCTATGCCCAAATGAATTAGAAATTGTAATGTTGTTTGATCAGATGATTTCGTTATTTATTAAAACAGAACAGATCAACTTAAAACAATACTCTATTTCACTTTATTCAAATACTTTCAACTTCTGTAAGTCAGAAGTTTTAATAAAACCATGGCTTACTACTTACCTAATTTTCCTAAAACTCTTTGAGCTGCTCCCGCACAACCTTCACAAGTCATCTCCATTTGAAATTCATGCTGCTGTTAATTATAAAATGAAATGATACAGTTTACATAATCAAGAATAAAACAGCAATACTATATACCGGAAAAAAACACCCATAACACCCTTTTATACAGAATACATTGAAAAACACTAAATACCAGAAAACACACTAAATACTGGAAAACACACCAAATACCGGAAAACATCCAAAATAGGTAACCCAGAACCTGGTCTTTTTGAAAACACTGGAAAAACCTAACCCTATCCCTAATCCATCACTGGTCCTCTGGAAAACACCAGAAAAACCTAACCCTATCCCTAACCCTAATCCATCACTGGTCCCGGGGGATAGGGTTAGGTTTTTCCAGTGTTTTCAAGAAGACCAGGCCCCAGGTTACCTATTTAGGGTGTTTTCCGGTATTTAAGGTTTTTTCCATTATTTAGTGTGTTTTCCGGTATTTAGCGTTTTTCCGGTATTCAGTATAAAATGGTGTTTTCCACTGTTTTCCAATCTATAGTATAGCCCAGAATAAAGTTAAATTAGACCTAATTTTACTTTGTCTGCTTGCTTTAAATTGCAGCTTTCCAAAGACATTGTTCAAATATTTATTTCAACTCTTAGTCTTGTGCATAACTCAGCTGTCATCTAAATCTATATGTCTGATGATACAGTGTAGGAAATCAGAACCATAAAAACAAAATGAAATGAATAAAGATATAACTTGTCGAAACGTCGTGCTTTTAGAATAAACCAGCAATTGCTTCCCATAAAAACTGTGTTCTGTTAAAAGTTTTATTAAAGTATGATAATAATCTTGGTACATGTTAAATAACTGTTGCAAGATATTATCTATATTTAATCAGTACCAGTATTATCTAATACATTCTTTGTTAAAAAAAATTTTTTTTTAAATACAATAACCTTATTTCCTTTACTGAATATTATAAAGTAGCCTTATACTACAGATAGATACCACGATCCTTTACTTACATTCAATAACATGAATAATAGTCCAGATATAGGTCAGTCAGTATGTGTTCACATAACTACCAATTAAAGGGACAATAACACTCTTGCTGGCTTGGCAGCTCCAGAAAAAAAAGCTTTATTCTAACTACTAGATGTGTAAATTATCCATTACATCCTATTTTACTTGTCCGGAGGGCTTGAAGATATTTTTTAAATCTAAGTTTCATTTGTAATTCTTTAAAGGGATAAGAACACTCTTGCTGGCTTGGCAGCTCCAGAAAAAAACGCCTTATTCTAACTATAGATGTTTAAGTTTCCTACCTGTTGTGTAAATTATCCATTACATCCTATTTTATTTGTCCAGAGGGTTCGAAAATATTTTAAATCTAACTTTTACATTTATTTAAAAAGGTTTACGTAAAGCTTTTCAAACCATGGAGTTAAATTTTTTAAATTTCGTGTGATTAGATGAAATTTAAATCATCAATTAATTGGAATATTGTAAAATAGTACAATTTGTTGACCAATGATTGGGGCATATTATTCAGTTACAACAAGAGTGTTATTGTCCCTTTAAGTAGTCTATGAGTCAGGATGACTCAGTGATATAACTTAGTCTGTATGAACAGTGAACGTTAATATGTACTCTTATTGACAGTATGTTCCTGTTCAAATATTGAAATGTTTAGATCGTGTTTGACCCAATTATCAAAGATCCGTGACAGATGTCCGAGGGGAGGGTGGGGTGAACTAAGTTTGAAAACAGTTTCTTGTTAACTACTGATAAAAATTAGCCAGAGCAACTTTCATAAAAAAAATTATGGCCAACAGTAACAGGGCATTTTTTCCAGAATTGTGGCCATTTTCACTCAAAATCTTGCCTATATTAGATCCTGTTACTTAGATATTACTTCAAAAAATTGGTGTTGGTGTTATAGTTTCATTATATATATAATGCTTTTATGGTTTGAATAAAATTCTTCATTTAGATGAACTTTACTCATTTTGCACTTATACAATTAGGGCCTTATACTTTAAATAATTATAGTGTCGACTGATTCTGGCATCTCTCCAAATATTATAGCCAGATATCTATACATCGATCAGACAGTCACTTTCAGTTTTAACCCTAATCTAGTTAAATCAATTGATCCAAATTGGTCAATTACAAATTTATATTACCAAACTAGAAGTTACATAATTATACATAATATTAATAACTCATTAAAGGAGCTAAGTCTCTAACTCAATATCAATACATAATATTAATAGCTCATTAAAGTGGCTAAGTCTCTAACTCAATATCATTCAAAATCTTGAACATTGAAAAAAACAATTATTTGTTAATTCAAATCAACATTGATGTTGTTATCTTATATTGATAAAGATTGGCTTCTGATATAGGCTACGAATCGTGTACCATAATGAGTATCAGCCCCAGTGCTAGCAAGAAACTCGAGGAACGAGGCTGTACATATTGCACCAAACCAAATGGTGTATGTAGACTGGAATAACCAGACGCTAGAAATTTGCATTTGATTGAGATTGCTGACTTATTTTGCAACACATATAACTGATTTGAAATTAGAGTAAAAACGGAAACCATTGACTGTAAATCAGATTATATACATTATATGAGTTGCGACCTACGTGCAGGGGCCGCGGGGCAATAATTTTTAATAGTGAAAATAAAATGTCGCCAAAAGCGAAAAAAAGCGAAAAAAGGTTAGGGGGGGGTATGGTCAGTAGCCCCCCCCCTCCGAAATCGGGCTACTTGTGTCAATTTCTAGGTCCCAAATGTTAGCAATTTAGCTCCTTTAACTGCCCTAAAAAATTTGCAAAAATATTTATTATCTAGCTGAGACTGAGGCAGTCCCCCAAACCCAGGCCTATATGACGAATTTCGTTCCTACAGTCATGTTAAAGGGACAATAACACTCTTGCTGGCTTGACAGGTCAAGAAAAAAAAATACCTTTATTCTAACTCCTAGATGTTTAAGTGTCCTATAACTTGTGTAAACCTGTTGTGTAAATTATCCATTAGGCCTACATCCTATTTTACTTGTCCAGAGGGTTCGAAAATATGTTTAAATTCAAGTTGCATTTGAAAGTATTTACGTAATTAAAGCTTTTTAAACCATGTAGTTGAATTTTTCCAATTCTTCAATTCGGTGTGTTAAGATGAAATCTGTATCATCAATTCATTGGAATATTGTGAAAAAGTAGGCTACAATTTGTTGACCAGAATACAGATTGGGACATATTAATTCAGTTACAACAAGAGTGTTATTGGGCCTTTAATTAATTGCCACATCATAATATGTTATTGATTATCATGACAACTTTTCCAATAAAATTAAAAAAGACAGAGGGCAGTTTAAAGGACCTAAGTCCGTAACTCAAAATCCTCCAAAATCTTCGACATCGAAAACACGAATTATTGGTCAATTTAAATCAACATTGATGATGTAAACTTACCAGGAAAAGATGAGCTTCTTATATCCGATATTTAAGATAAAAATAATTTTTCTAACATTGCGCTCCGGTCCTAGTTTTATTGAGAGACTCGAGGGACGAGGCTAGACACATTGCACTGTATCACACTGCATATGTGGACTGGAATAACCAGGCGCTAAAAAAAATGCACTGGGTTGAGACTGAATGGCTTGTTTCGCCGAACATAACTGATTTGAAATTGGAGTAAAACGGAAAGCATTTAATGTAAATCAGTTTAAATACATTCATATTACAGTATTATATGAGTTTCGACCCACTTTTGTCAATTTCTGGATCCCAAATGTTAGCGATTTAGCTCCTTTAACTTTAATTGTTACCGGTAGTTAAATATTTATAAATAGGATGGTCTAGCTAGGCTAGCTTTAGCTATATATTTAATCCAACAAGTTAGATGTTACTCTTTTGATATGCTGACAACGTAACATCTAACATCCGAACGGTCAAAAGCTCGCCGCAGAATTTGATAACTAGTTTACTTCTTTCAGCGTACGGCAAAACTCCCAATTTTCAGTTATCTGTAACACTAACACATTAAACTTACATATCATATCCATCTACTTTCCACAAAAGCTGTTTTCTTGTCTATTTTAAGAGATTTCACAAAAATACTCCGAGATACCAAATAAGAAACGATCAAACCGGAAATCACCTATATTGGCGAGAGGTGAAGGCCGGCAACATGCATATTAGCAACAGGGTTCAACACGAAACGAAATCAAGAGTTTATTTGAAGGCAATACTTTTAATGTGCAAGTCATTGATTAAAAAGACATCAATATGATCAATAAACAAAAATCATGACATGTTGTTGATGTCATTGTTTTTATTTCGATTCTAATAAGATTTAGTGATGGTTTTTTTTTAAAACTAATTTTGAGGCTCATGGGGGCTCTTCCACGGATTTGAGATCACGTGGCTAAGTGGGTAAGGTGCTGGCTCGCTAGCCTGGAGGTCAGGAGTTCGATCCCTTCAAACACTATTTTACTTTATGTGCAACTCCTATCTCCAAAAAAAATTCATACCTAATCCATAGAAATATTTTACAATAATGCATTTCGTTTCGCTAAAACAAGTGTTCTCAAATTTTAATGGGGAGGATATGACGTCAAAAAGAGGTCAAATTATCCCAACATGGCAACTTTATGAAATGGTAGTGTGTGTGTCACAGTGTGATATTGGATAAACCGGTTTCACTGAACAACGTTTGTTTGTCAGTAAGTGTCATTGTTGCTCAAGGAGGATCATACAATAAGGTAGGACATGCATTCAGATTTTATCGACTGGCGCCTTTCAGCTCGATGCTTTATCGACTGAAACCTTTCAGTTTGATGCGCAAAAAATTCAGTCGGACGGTGCTCAATGGTAGCACTATTACTGGCACCTAGAGGTTACGTATCGACGAAACCTCTAGACACCCTGGAGTACTATATATTATGATATGTGTCAGGTAATTAAATGAAAGTGATAACGAATCATGATGTTATTGTACTATTTCACCTACCTGTTCTGCCATATTATCTTTCGTAAATGTAGGTTAATGTGAAGAAACGATAAACAATCTTGGTCGATATTTTAACAAACTGATTCTCTCACTGTGAACACGTCTATTTATGTAGTGTGAACGTCAGATTCATATCACGTGTCATAATTTCTCCAATCATGAAAAACGAAAGCCAAAGTAGTACATCCTGTTTACTTTCACTTTATTAAGCATGCGCAGAAATTTGAAAGTTCGACAAATTGTCATGTGACTATGCATGTAAACACAAAGTATATATTTGATCCTTTTATCTTGGTGTTTATCGCAGTTCAATCTTGATATCAAGATTTTTATCGGTGGTTAATTTAATTAATTGTATCATGTTGTTTATCGCTGGTTAATATTATTAATTGTATCAGATATTGTAATTGTTTGACCGATAACTGACGATGTCTAAAATATTCTTTCTACTACTTTTTGTTGGCTTTACCGTTGGTCAAGTTCCACCAGTAAGTATTTAATTTTGTCCACTTTGAATTTTGACAGAATGTTTATTTTTATTGAATGACATCAAATTTATATAGTTTTCGGAACGGGTTGTAGTAAAAGCACCTATCCCCTAGGCGTACGAAACTGGGGGTGGGGACATAGGGGGGTGGGGTGGAGCTGCTCCCATAAGTTATAACTTTCGAGCAATCTGACTTTTCGAGTCAGACGGGTCAAGTGGAAAATGTTTGTGGCATTTAATTAAACTTTTACAATATTGTCCCGATGCATAAATCCCCTATTTGGAAAACAATGTGCATTATGGGAGAGAGGTGAGAAAACTTACGAGGAGCGACCATTGCTTTGCATGGAATTTCTCTGACCAAATTTCGATGAACGCCGATTTGTATCATCAATTAATTGGAATATTGTAAAATAGTACAATTTGTTGACCAGAATAATTAAGATTGGGACATATTATATTATTATTATTCAGTTGCAACAAGAGTGGTATTGAGCCTTTAATTTTAATGGCTTAAATAGACATTATATTTAAGTTGTCTTACGTTAAATATTTTTCAGTTTAAAGAAGAATGTGTAAAAGATGCATACCCCCCACCAGCCAGGTAGATAATAATAACCTGATCTATTTAAATAAATATTTAACAAAAATTTTAACACTTTTACTAGAACTATTTCATATTGCCTAAAGCGAGAATTTCATATTTTCTAAAAAAAAGTCAAAACATAATTATTTCTATGTCCTTTGCTCAATAGGTTATCAAATCACTAATATACGATCATGGGTATTATTTCCCACCCTCAAAAATCTATGAAGCAGGAAATAACAACACAATTACCTCCCCTGTTTTGCTATTGACAACATGGGGCAGCCACTTTCCAACGTTGGAATTTGAAGATGAAAATGATATTTTTGCCGATTTCTCAGCTGGCAATAGTGAATTATAGGATTAATAGGATTATTCTTTAACAAGGTAGGACTGTGTTATATAAGTGGATTATTTTCAATGAAGATTTAAATTTTACTGACGAGTCTGTGAATATATCAAATGTATGATCCAATTTTTTTTAATATCTACCTGGAGTTCATATGGAGCATCAATGACGTGAGATTCTGGACTGGTAAAATTAAGAGTGGACCGGTATTTTAAACCTCTATCGGTACGTACGGTGTACCGGTAAAACACTGATAGCATTCTGGTGATTCGAAGCTACAATATAAAAATACTTCCAGTTTTCGAAGTTATAGTATTTCCCGTTTTAGAGAAAACTCAGTATTCCGACACGCTGTGCAATCCGACATATTGTAACGATCCCGTACGATGTCGGATGTGACAGAGTCCACTGTACAATTACTCCTTAGTACTTACTGAGCAATGTTTCGACTAGGCTTCTCTATATATTGCCTAGTCACAATTTTTATCCAATTGTGACGAAACTTAAAATTTCGGTTTATCTCCCAGAAGTCTTGGTTCCTTTGACATTGGCATGTATCGTACACTAATTTTGTGGATTATGACCCCTGATTGTACAAGATATCATGTTTTAAGCTTATGGACACTCTAGCGGTCACAATTTTTTATCCGATTTCGATGAAACTTAAAATGTATGTTAATAACCCAAAAATCTTGGTTCTATTCGATATTCGCACGTGTAGGACCACAGCTTCCTGGATTATGGCCCCTGAGTGTTCGAAATATCGCGCTTTTACCTTGTTACATTTTAACAGTTAAGTTAGCATTTAGTCGCTACTCAATTTTATTTCAATAATGATTTGCTTGCATGTAGCAATCTTTTGCATTGGAAAGAAACCGGAGGACCAAGAGAAAACCAGACCTCATGATTTTACTCATTAAACCCCTAGACCATTCAACCGGGGGGGGGGGGGATTGCCTATTGGTCTAGAGTGCCCCACTTCGACCTCTAGCTGGCCGGCCACATCTGGCTTGCGGCTGTGGTTTCAAGACCTGATGTGAGCGTACATGTATGTGGCATGGAGATAGGGGTGCCTTTTCAACCTCGTGGGTTTCCTCCGGGCACTCTGGTTTCCTCCCACTGCTAAAGACCCCTATGCGCAAGCAAATTGTTGAAATAAAATTTAACCATATGTTAGTCCCGAAATGACCTAGTTGTGTTGAGTCGACATTAAACCCCATTTCTCTCTCACTCTCATTCAACCTAGTCCTTCTCTAAATGGGCATCCTCGATGAAGCAATTCTCACCAGGCGTCGCCACTAAAAAGAGTATTCCACAGGACCTTATCAATGGTAAAAGGACCGTGTTTCAACGTATAGGGATTAAATTCCATATTAACGACAAAAACTAACGTTTATCAACACATCACTTCGTATTGAATGTACAGGAAAACAATGCTGTGCGGTATACAATGAGGTCACGTGGGACCGCCTCTTCTGGGAAATTATCTCACTTAACATTATCTCTAGTGAGGACGCCCATTTATACTGGGTTGTTTCATCTTACACTTTAATTGTATTTTCAGTCGTCTGGTTAAAGAGTACATCATTAATCTAGATTTGACACCAGAAGAAAGATGGGCTGAATTAGTCAAAGAAAAAGCTCTATTGGTACGTTACATACTAGGTTCCCGACCCGAGTTCTCCAGGGGGCTGAGAAATAAACAGGGTCCATAGGGGTTTCCGTGTGGAAATAGGCGGCTTGTGTTACAAGATAGCCAAAAAAAAATTAGTATGAAATTTTGGGTATTAAGAATGAATGAATGAAATGGGGTTTAACGTCCTACGCTAAAGCACCTAACCTGGGCCAATTGAAGACGGGCATATGCCAACAGTGTGCTATGAGGGAAATTTTGCCCGGGCAGCGGCGCTACGGCCTACTCTTATATCGAATTCCAACTGCCAAGGGATCTTTTACGTGCACTCCAATTTGTACACGGGACCTCGGTTTTTCGTCCCATCCGAACGACTAGGCAGCTGTCCTTGTCAGGCCCTCCTTCTGCATCACTGACAAGGGGAAATCACGCCGGAAAATCGAGATGAACTTTCTCGGCCAATGCAGGGATCGAACACTCAACCTCCAGGCTAGCGAACCAGCGCCTTATCCACTTAGCCACTGTGATCCCCTTCGGTATAAAGACATGGAATATTAGTGGTTGATATCAGAGTCACATTTGTAACAAGCTAAGATGTAAAATCAGATTTTATTTTGTCTTTAATACTTTTTTCTTCTTCTTTTTTAGATAAAAAATATTTTGGCAAAATTTAAAGAGTTTGTCCGTGATTGGGGCCAGGAAGCAGCTAAATTGATAGAATTGGTGGATGAGAAATTTGTAAATTTTATTTCATATTTTATTATAATTTTACTGTATGCAGCCCTGTATTAATATTTATAAATTGGTGGTGGACGGGTGGGCCAGCGCATGTACTATAGAACATAAGGTCTGTCATTGAGTCAAAATGCAGGATTTCATTCTCAAGCAGGTGTGTGACAGGAAGTGGGTTTTCTCCAGGTTCATCCCGTTTCCTCCCACCGCTAAGAACCCCTACATAGAATGATGATTGGTGCAAAAGGAATAAGAAAAGAAATTTAAACAATTTTCAAAGCATAATGCACTAAAAACGGTACAAAATTTTCTCTGTGGCTTCTATTTTGTTTTATCATTGGAAAAGTTAATGCTCAAGGTGTAATTAAACAGACATAATGCAAGAAGACCCAAATCTGCCTATTGCAGATCTTTTTAAGCTGGAGATGTTATCTTAATTATTAATTAGACATTAATTAACTAATTCAGACCATAATCAACTCTTGATGTCATTGCTAGCCGGCAATAATTACTAGATTTAAACACATTCAGTGATGGATGATTTAATGTCAAAGTGGATAATCAAGACTTTGTTTTTTATAGTACCGACTTTTATAACCGAGGCTAGGCCTAAAACTCAATTGCTAATATCTCGATTCAGAGTGGAGCAATTTGCCTGAAATTTTCAACAATGCACAAGTAATAGAATTGTACTATATTATATGTTAGTCCAAAAATGACAAGATGTTTATGAACCACATTTCTCTCCTTTATTATAATCTAATATTCCAGGGAAAAATTGATGATACATTACCTGAGCCATTTAGAGGAGAACTGTTGGGTATTGCTAAATATTCCAACCTTAACTTGGGTAAGTTATACAGTATAATAGCAAAACGCAATTTTTATGGGAGACAATCACTGATTTTATTCTAAAAGCATGACGTTTCGACAAGTATCCTCTTATGGTTATCAAGCAAAATGACATTTACTTCTTATTATTGTTATTACCGTGTTATTTGATTTTCGTAAATGGCTTCAGTATGAACTCTTATATATAAAACCCAAGTTTACTTAATGTCATTGTGCTTGATAACGATAAGGGGATGCTTGATGTTGACAAATAAATTTCATTATAAAACGGGGGGTTGGATGGCTAAATGGTTAGCACGCGGTGTATCATAAAGCCGGTCATTGAGTCAACTGATGTGGTTTCGAATCCTTGGTTGTACGTGGCAAGGAATAGGGTCGCCTGTCCAGCCTCGAGGGTTTTCTCTGGGTTCTCCGGTTTCCTCCCACTGCTAAAGACCCCTACGCGCAAGCAAATAATTAAGATAAAATTAAAACCATATTTTGGTTCCGAAATGATCTAGTTTGTGTCGAGTGGACGATAAACCCCATTTCTCTCCCCCTCTCAGTATAAAACTGTAAAAGGATAAAGCCTCATCTAATATATAATCAAGAATCAGTTATAAACTGACAGTTTAAGGCAAGAATAATACTCAAAAAACTTGTAGTCGTTCAAAATAAAAATTAGCACCTTTACTAGTAAATCCAATCAGAAAGTATGTTCTATAAATTGATTAAGAGCCCAATAAATAGAACTACAGATTACATATTACATCATATTTTCGAATTTATAAGACACTATTTTCGAATTTATAAGACACTATTTTTGAAATTTATAAGACACTATTTTCGAAATTTATAAGACATTTTTTTTCGAAATTTATAAGACACTATTTTCGAAATTTATAAGACACTATTTTCGAAATTTATAAGACACTATTTTCGAAATTTATAAGACAATATTTTCAAATTTATAAGACACTATTTTCGAATTTATAAGACACTATTTTTGGATTTATAAGACACTATTTTCAAATTTATAAGACACTATTTTCGAAATTTATAAGACACTATTTTCGAAATTTATAAGACAGAAACTATTTTCGAAATTTATAAGACAGTATTTTCAAATTTATAAGACACTATTTTCAAATTTATAAGACACTATTTTCAAATTTATAAGACAATATTACACTATTTTCGGATTTATAAAACACTATTTTCGAATTTATAAGACACTATTTTCAAATTTATAAGACACTATTTTCAAATTTATAAGACACTATTTTTCAAATTTATAAGACACTATTACACTATTTTCGGATTTATAAGACACTATTTTCGAATTTATAAGACACTATTTTCTAAATTTATAAGACACTTTTTTTCGGATTTATAAGACACTATTTTCAAATTTATAAGACACTATTTTCAAATTTATAAGACGCTATTTTCAAATTTATAAGACACTATTACACTATTTTCGGATTTATAAGACACTATTTTCGAATTTATAAGACGCTATATAATAAGACACTATTGTAAGACACTATTTTCGAAATTTATAAGACACTATTTTCAAATTTATAAGACACTATTTTCGAATTTATAAGACACTATTACACTATTTTCGGATTTATATGACACTATTTTCGAATTTATAAGACACTATTTTCAAATTAATAAGACACTATTTTCAAATTTTTAAGACACTTTTACACTATTTTCGGATTTATAAGACACTATTTTCGAATTTATAAGACACTATTATAAGACACTTTTATAAGACACTATTGTAAGACACTATTTTCGAATATATTAGGCACTATTTTCGGATTCATAAGACACTATTTTTTAGCCCAATCATAATAGTATGCTAGATGCAATGTTTTGACATTCATCTAGACCATTCAGCAAATCGCAACCCTAATAATGAATTTGTTGGTAATACATGTGTATTTCAATTTTAATAAATCCCGGTATTTTGTATTGTGATAAATCATGGTATTTTGGATTGTAATAAGTCATTGTAATAAGTCATGGTATTGTAATAAGTCATTGTAATAAGTCATGGTATTTTTGATTGTAATAACTTATGTTAGATAATAATGTCATTCCAGGTGAAGTAGTATTATATAATATATTTTATGAAATTTTTACCGTTTGTACATCTATAGTAGCAGAAGATCCTTCAGGTAAAACCGTTTTATTATTACCACGGTACAAGATTTTCATGCTGATGATATTATTCATTTGTGTTCCACAAGATTTCGAGGTGTTGGATGGCCGAATGGTTAGCACGTACGGGCTGTATCTTTAAGCCTGTCATTGTGTCAACTGGAATGGTTTCGAATCCACGGTTGTACGTGACAAGGAGTAGGGTCGCCTGTCCAACCTCGTGGTTTTCTTTGGTTCCTTCGGTTTCCTCCCACTGCTAAAGACCCCTATATATACGCGAGCGAATTATTGAAATAAAATTAAACGATATGCTAGTCCCTAAATGACCTAGTTTGTGTAAAGTTGGCGTTAATTAAACCCCATTTGTCTCTCTCCTTTTTTCTCCTGGTCCTCCGGTTTCCCTCCCACTGCTATTATAGTTTTTTTCTTCACTTTCAGGCAATCTGTATCATGCTCGTAATTTAGACTTTGGACTCTTTATTGGGTGAGATTATTATTCTTTACTTGGTATTCCGACACTCTGTGTAATCCGACATATTGTAAGGATCCGGTACGATGTCGGATGTAACAGAGTCCACTATGTTTTTAAAAAAATTTTCAGTTGATATGTATGAGTTTGTTAATTTACTTTTGCATTGAAAACACTAAAGGGGAAGACCAACAATTTTCCATAAATATTTTTTTAGAAGTGATGACCCCTGTAACACGAGAGAAAAATTCTCATAAGCGAGTAATTAATTTTTCATTAAAACCAAAAGTTATATAATTGGCCTCGCCATCAAGTCTGGAAAAAAATCAACTTTCACTGACAATGTTAGGCACTGATTCAAGCTTTGTCAGGCACAAAACCTCTGGTGTCTGGGGGCGCCTTCTCAAACTCGTGGGTTTCCACCGGGCACTCCGGTTTCCTCCCACTGCTAAAGACCCCTACGCGCAAGCGAATTATTGAAATAAAATTAAACCTTGTGTTAGTCTCGAAATTACCTAGTTGTGTTGAGTGGACGTTAAACCCCATTTCTCTCTCTCTCTCTGGTGTCTGTCATTTGGCAGACACTGACTTGTCTTTTTAAATACATGTCTGGCACTAAGTTGAAAATGTCAGGTACTATTTCATTAGTGTCAGACATTTTGTCAGGTACATCTAAAACCGTTATTTCCAGGCCTGCTCACCATACTCGCTGGTCTGTATAGTAAACATACAGATTTGGCAGAAGCTTAGCACTATATTTTGTTCTCGTTTGACTGAAAGTCTGATCAAATTGAACATTTGATTATAAATTTAAGATTTACAATTATTGTTTACTCTTCATTTATGAACTAGAGGTCTAAAGTGTCGCGCTTCGACCTCTAGCTGGACGGTCACTTCTGGCTTGCGGCTGTGGTTTTGAGCCCTGGTGTGTGCTGATGTGGCATGGAGATAGGGGCGCCTTCTTAACCTCGTGGGTTTCCTCCAGGTACTTCGGTTTCCTCCCACGGCTAAAGACCCCTACACGCATGCAAATTATTGAAATAATTTTTTTTTTTAAAAAAACATATGTTAGTCCAAAGATGACCTAGTTGAGATGAGTGGACATTAAACCCCATTTCCCTCCCTCTCTTCATTAAGTGATATTCATATGAACCGTATTGAATATTTGATGTTTGGAGGATTACAAACAATTTTGAAAAGTATATTAGAGTTTTTTTGATATAAATTAGGTTCCATGTCTTTGAAAACACGAAACCAAATAGATATTTCACTGTTTAAAATAGAATCCTGTGAACTAAATATGTGGCCTAATATAACAAATGTTTTTCTTTTTTTTAGATGGGATATCAGAAATAATACCTGGGAAATAACCGAAGCATTAAAACCACTGATAGTTAATTTAAACTTTCAGCGATCAGGACAAACGGTATTTAAATCTGTCAATTACGCTGGTTATGTTGGAATTTTAACGGCAATCAAACCAGTAAGTCGTATTTGGAAGCCAAAATTTAAGATGTATTTTTATATTTTAAAAGAAAAATATAGCAAGCTGTTGGGGATAAGGTTCCACCCAGACCCAGACCTGAGGCGGCAGTTGCTGGAGGGCTTATTTAAAATGGCTGGGCCTAATTAATTTCGGGTCAGGGCCTATGTTGAATCCCGTTGGGTCTAAACCCCACCCCCCTAACATTCATTGTCAATGCGTTTTTTAATTGTATCAGACAAGTCTTAAAAATTGTTTTTTTTACAAAATCTTTGGGCCTGAGACTGCAGCCTCATCAGCCTCACTAATAATCCGCTAGTAACTAGAATTGTTTCTGGTTGATTTTGGAGGAATTTTCATTTGCAAGAGAGAATGATGTTTGCCTGCTAATATGGTATCAGATGTTTATACAAAAAGGCCCACAAAAAATACGAGTGAACAAGCTAATTGTGTCAATAGTGTAAAGTGTACAGAGTCAGAACTAACACAATTATATGGGAAAACAATCACTGGTTTATTATACACAAGCACGACGTTTCTGTAAGTATCCTCTTATCGTTATCAAGCACAATCAATACTTATCGAAACGTCGTGTTTGTGTATAATAAACCAGTGATTGTTTTCCCATATAATTGTTAGTTCTGATATGTCTCCAATCGCTAAATGCCACTAAAAGATTGTGTACAGAGTGTTTCATGACTGCGCCTTGAACATGAAATTTCGGATGGAATTGGCGCATTATAAATATACATTATTATTATTATTATTAAAATAAAAGGTATCATAAAGTACAGTAAAACAGGTCACTTCTTCTATCTAATTAGAAGGGGGGTTTGGATGGCCGAATGGTTAACACGTGCATGCTGTATCATGAAGCCTGTCATTGAGGCAACTGGCGTGGTTTTCAAATCCTCAGTTGTACGTGGCAAGGAGTAGGGCTGCTTGTCAAACCTCTTGGGTTTTCCCCAGGTCCCAAGACCCCTACACGCAACCTCGTGGGTTTTCTCTAGGTTTTTTGGTTTCCTCCCACTGCTAAAGACCCCTACAACCAAGAGAATTATTGAAATAAAATTAAACCATATGTTAGTCCCAAAATGACCTAGTTTGTGTCGAGTTGAGGTTAAACCCCATATCTCTCTCTCTCTCTTTGTCTCTCTTGCTCCCTCTCCCTCTCTCTCTCTCTAATTAGAAGAAAACCATGGATACGTCTTACATGTTTCTTTAAATAATTTATTTGGTTTTGTTTTCTATTGAGATTTATTTCGATTCATATCATAGTTTATTTGTTATTTTTATTTCGATCAGAAAATCTTCACATTATCTATGGATGAAAGATTTAACAAAGACGGGGGATTTATAGGTACGTTTATAACTTATTATTTACTGTCTCTTCTCACTTCACCTTCCATCTAGCACATTGACCTTGACAAGGCAGGGTTAGCTTACTCTTCTGGGGTCGGTTGCTCAAAACTAAAATATTTTAATGATCCGTTAAACTATAATGTGGCATGCCAGCAGGGTAAGCTTACTCTTCCGGACATCTCTTACCACTGTTTGTCGTGTATTCTGTACACTGTGAACAGTCCATATGCTGATTACGCTATTTTGCCAGATTACACTATTTTTCCTGTACCGTTTCTTTAGGACTTTGAATTTTGTCTAATGGTTTGGATTGTTCGTACGCGTACTCGGTTTTATTTTATTTTTTTTTGATTGCGGGTAATCGGCTGTGGCTATTTCATGTTATTTATAACTGTTTGCAGGTATTGGAGAGAACTTATATAGGCCTTTCTTTGCCTGTTGTTCAATCCAATTCCGTTTATTGAATAAAATATTGTTTAAACTAACCGATTGCAGGTGTCATAGAATGGTTATTAGGTATAAGAACTGGTTCATGGATGGGATTTTTAACACGTAGTGTAATGGAGAATAGTACATCATATAGTGACGCTAGAGAAGTCTTATCTAATACAGAAATGCTGGCGCCTGCATATTTTATACTTGGTGGGAACAAGTCAGGAGAGGTAGAGTTGTTGTCGTCGTATCTTGGTTTAACGCAGGCTCGTAGCCAGGGGGTGGCACAGGGGGGGCAACTGCCATCCCAATACTGAGTCTTGCCCCCCCAATATCACAAGAAAATTGGCCTTTACCGCAAAATTCATGCAGATGCCCATGCTAGTTGGCCCTCCAGAAAACATCTTTGCCACCCCAAAAACAACTTCCTGGCTACGGGCCTGGTTTAACGTCCACTTCCACCTAGGGTGATATTGTAGACAAGTGTTTCCGAGGAAACTAACCGGGGGGGGGGGGGGCACCACAAAATGAGCTATGTCCGGTATATTGGGTGAGACAGTGTCTCTGCAGGGGGATACCCAAGGCAGGTTTCATCCTAGAGAAGGCCACCGGGTCTAAGAAATGTAAAGGTGGCGAGCGAGCGTAGTCCGGCCAGCTTTGCCATACTGCTAGGGATTCGGGATACAATGGGTGGGGATAAGGCCTAGCCAGCTGCAGGACCCTAGGGTCCGTGCCTGGCCAGCCGTGTGTCCCGGGTGAGGAGAGGTAGAAATATCTTGGGTTTTTTATACGTCCATATTTTTATTTGGAAGTATATTGTCGTCACTCATGTCCATCCGGACCTCCATCCACAATTGAAATATAGTTTTATCTCCAATAGATCTCAGCTCCTGTCGATATTGGCATGTATTTGATCGAAACTTCATGCATTATAGCCATTACAGGTCACAATTCTTATCCAATTTTGATGAAATTTGAAATATAGGTTTATCTCCAAAAGATCTTAGCTCCTTTCGATATTAGCATGTATCGGATTGATATCCCCTGATTGTACGAAAGATCACTTTTTGGGCTTGTAATGTATGTTTATAACCCAAAGATCTTGGTTCCTTTCGATTCACAAAGTCCAGTTTTTAGCTTTATGGTAATAATGGTTGAGTTCGAATTTCCTAAAAATCGGAACGGAAATGCTGACAAAATGTCTGCTCCTTGTACGAAAATAGTGTAAAAGTATGTAATACCAAGGTTGTGGACCCTCTGGAAGTCACAATTTTTATCCAATTTTGATGAAAATTAAAATATATGTTTATATCCTGAAGATCTCTGTTCCTGTAGATATTCAGGCATATCAGACCAGCACTGCCTGCATTATGGCCACTGATTGGAAGATAAATTGCTTCTTTTTGAGCTTGTTCTCTGTCCATCTCTTGCAAATTGTGGGAATATCTTGCTTGGCAACCACTTGCTTTGAATTTGCCACAACCCTGTTGATATTTTATAAGCCAAGAATATTGCTGTTACCTCCCCTTCATCTCCTGATCTTTATAGTATATAGCTGTGTAATAACAGTTATAGATAGCATGTATCTCATATTCACATACTCAACCTTGATTTTGGGCTTGGGCGGGTTGGGATGGCCTAGTGGTCTAGAGTGCCACGCTTTGACCTTGAGCTAGCCGGCCGCCTCTGGCTTGCGGCTGTGGTTTCGAGCCCTGGTGTGAGCGTATGTGGCATGGAGATGGGTTTACTCCGGTTCACTCCCACTGCTAAAGACCCCTACACGCAAGCGAATTATTGAAATAAAATTAAACCATATGTTAGTCCCTAAATGACCTAGTTTTGTTGAGTGGAAGTTAAACCCCATTTCTCTCTCTCTCTCTCACTCTCTCTCTCATTTTGGGCTTGGGTTGTAAATTTACTGCTATTTCCAATAACAAGATTAGATGCCCCTAGAGATTTTATCACTTGTGACTAGATGGGTGTACCTTCACAGGCCCATATCTCGGATTTTGTTGAGGGGGGGGGGGCATACAATGGAGCAAAGGGTAATCATCAGAGTGCCGCATTTATTAGAGGTTTGGTTTAGTCCCCAGAGTCTTCGTCGCGGCCTTATTCTGAAAGCAATTGGTTTACTCACACAATCTAATGAAATGACGATATCATCTTTTTATCTCGAAATGATCCACTTGTTTTGTTGGGAGGGTAAATTCTATAATTTAATACAGGGTTGTGTGATAACAAGAGCTAGAGAGAAGACTATAGATATATGGGAAATGAAGTCCGCGGGTGGATGGTATATACTGGAAACTAATTATGATCACTGGACGAAACCATTGTTTTTGGATGATCGTCGGACACCTGCTAATAAATGTATGAAAAATATGACACGGGCTGTAAGTACATATAACCCTAACCCTAACCCTGTAAGAAACAAACTATTTCTGGTTAAATATGCAAGCGGAACCTGGCAAGGGCGTGGATTGGTCATAACATTTTTGGGGGGACAGACGAACCCTGGAACCTTTAATTAATTACCTAACAAAAATAATAACTACGCACATTTTACCAGTGTTATTTTGATGAAAGCTCTAACTAGGGGGGGGATGGCCTAGTGGTCTAGAGTGACATGGAGCAAATGTGACACGGAGATAGGGGCGCCTTCTCAACCTCGTGGGTTTCCCCCAGGCACTCCGGTTTCCTCCCACTGCTAAGATAGCCTCAAGAACAGGACATTGTACACCTGAAAATCTGTCCTGGCGATCAAAATCGGGGGGGGGGGGGGTCCCACTGACCCCATAATCCACACCCATGAAACCAGGTAATATAATCTTTATTTCAGACAATTCAATGGTTTGGACTTGTATGTCCATTTGAGAACATAACATTTTTGAAATTAGGGTAAAAGCGGACACAATGAATGTAAATCAGTTAATATACATTCATATTACATTATTATATGCGTTGCTACCCATTTGTGTCCACTTCTAGGTCCAAAATGTTTGTGACTTAGCTCCTTTAAGTAGGGTTCCTTATGTTTTAGATTTTTAATCATATTCATGAATATATTTTTATGATTCATAATACATATACCAGTATATTTTAAATTGCTGGGGATCACGGTGGCTAAGTGGATAAGGCGCTGGTTCGCTAGCCTGGAGGTTGAGTGCTCGATCCCTGCATTGGCCGAGAAAGTTCATCTCGATTTTCCGGCGTGATTTCCCCTTGTCAGTGATGCAGAAGGAGGGCCTGACAAGGACAGCTGCCTAGTCGTTCGGATGGGACGAAAAACCAAGGTCCCGTGTACAAATTGGAGTGCACGTAAAAGATCCCTTGGCAGTTGGAATTCGATATAAGAGTAGGCCGTAGCGCCGCTGCCCGGGCAAAATTTCCCTCATAGCACACTGTTGCCGTATGCCCGTCTTCAATTGGCCCAGGTTAGGTGCTTAAGCGTAGGACGTTAAACCCCATTTCATTCATTCATTCATTTATTTTAAATTGCAACAGATGATCTAAATAACTTGGAATTTGTTGGGGTTTTTTGTTACAGAATGTATCAGTTAAAGGCATATTTAATGTGCTCAGTTCTAAACCAGTTCTAAATAAGGTAAAATCTCATTTATTTTTACTGTCATGGCTTAGAATATGTTTTGTAATTATAGTAGTCCGGTGGCTTAAGGGGGGGCATTGCCACCCGAGCTGTGAATTTATGAGACCAGGTTTTTCTAGACCAGTATTTCGCGTAGATTCTGAATCAGGGTGGTGAACAGGCGTGTCAGGGGGCGTTTTCGAGATATGTGGGGCCTAATGTCTGTGTATCGGTGTGTGTAGGGGGGTGGGGTGGGGCTGTCATTATGTGGACTTAATATATATTATTAAAACAAAAAATTCTAGGATTGCAAATCTATAAATAAGTGTTTATGATGCCCCTGGACAACTGTTTGATGTGTGGGGTGGGGTAGAAGGTGTGCATGTGTGGAGCGGGGGGGGGGGGGGGGGGTAAAATTGGAGGGAAATGATTTCACGTTGCTTTAAATGACTCAAAATTGACCTGAAAGTGTTTTCTCCAGCTTTTCGTTCAGTACCTATATCGTCATTCAACATATGAAATTATAATGTTATAATGTATCGCAGAAAAGACTACTCAGGCAAGATTGTAATAAGGAAAGAAAGTTTTGTTATTTCTCATCACAATTAAAATTCCTCAAGAAGATCTTTTTTCTAGTGTTTTCTTAACCAGTAATTACGTCATCCCAGCTCTTGTTAGAAAGTTGGGATTTTCTTGAAAAAGAAAGACAGATAGGCATTACCGCAATTTGGATAAAAAAATATCAAGTATTGAAAGTGTCAAGGATATCATAATGACAGCCCCACCCCACCCCCTACACACACCCATACATAGACATTACCCCCCATATCTCTAAAACGCCCCCTCACACGCCTGTTCACCACCCAGATTCGGAATCTACGCGAAAAACTGGTCTAGAAAAACTTGGTCTCATAAATTCACAGCTCGGGTGGCAATGCCCCCCCCCCTTCAGCCACCGGACTATAGTAGTCTGCGGGTGAGTAGCGCAACCCGATGTCTCCTGAAATAATTATAATCTTTGAGACAAAATAACTATTGATTTCTAGACATTTTATACACAGGAGTTTATTTTGATCTCAGATAATTATTTATCGGGTTGGTTATTTCCAATAAGAGGTGCTGGCTCGCTAGCCTGGAGGTCGGGTGTTCGATCCCTGCATTGGCCGAGAAAGTTCATCTCGATTTTCCGATGTGATTTCCCCTTGTCAGTGATGCAGAAGGAGGGCCTGACAAGGACAGCTGCCTAGTCGTTCGGATGGGACGAAAAACCAAGGTCCCGTGTACACATTGGAGTGCACGTAAAAGATCCCTTGTCAGTTGGAAATCGGTATAAGAGTAGGCCGTAGCGCCGCTGCCCGGGCAAAATTTCCCTCATAGCACACTGTATGGCGTATGCCCGTCTTCAATTAGCTCAGGTTAAGTGCATAACAGTAGGACGTTAAACCCCATTTCATTCATTCATTCCAATAAGAGGTCAATTTTGATATATATAGAAAGTAGACATATCCAATCTTACTAGAATAATACTGGACAAAAATGTAAGGGTTCCCCAGGGTTCCCCTAATTAACAGCCCGACGATTTTGATTGATGTACAAGTTGATAAACTTTATGAAGAGTTAGAGGCACATCACTTTCTGAGATAAAATAGACGGAAAACGACACCTGCAGTGGATAATCCAATAATTTAATTAGGATTCTATATTTGTAATAAATAGTAAGCGATTAAAGACAACAATGTCTTATAGATGTATGCAATGAATTTTCATCTGACTTCCGAGAGAGGTAAGTCACGTGACATAAACATCACCTGGTTTGATTGAATTTTTATAGCAGGGCATTCCGTATTAGGACATGTGAATGGGATTAAATAATGAAGGGGTTAAGGACAAGTGCTTGTGGCTCCATAAAATAGGATCGGTCAGGTAACTGTAAACTATGGACAAGACAGAAAATAGACATTGCAAAAAATAAACAATTATTAAAATCAAAGGAATGGATCCGGGGGCCAGCTGTAATTGTTTACTGCACTGTACAGTCCCAGGCCTGTTATGGTACAGGCTTCACTAAAATTTTAAAAACGACAGACCAAAAATAATGCGACCAATCTTAGACAGTGGTCGTCTCTTAAATGGCGATAGTCTGCCAGTTGACGTCAGGTGTTAGAGCGTCAAAGAAATTTTAGGTTTTATAATATTTTTTTCAGTTGACAACCTATACAGCTATAATGGAGGTATCAACAGGTCATTTAGAGACTTATTTAGCTAACTGTACAGAACCTTGTTTTCCATGGTAACACTAAACAAGGAATCAACTTTCAACAGATTTCAACCCTATTTTTAAATATTGTCTTTAGGTTGTATATATTCTTATCTTCGCCTCCAACCTCAGGGGTTTTCTCCAGGTCCTCCCACTGCTAAATCCCCTAATCTTTTTGTGGCATTCAGCGATTGAAGACCCCTACGCGCGCAAGCGAAGTATTGATATAAATTTAAACCATGTTTGTCCCGAAATGACCTAGTTTGTGTCGAGTGGACATTTAACCCCATTTCTCGTTTTCTCTCTCTGTCTTATCTTGATATTTTGTCAATGTTGTATATATTTTGAAGTTATACTCTCTTCTTGGGATATATTTTTGAAGAAAAACTACTAGCATCTTGAGGTTGGGTATATTTTGGAAGAATGTACCGGAGTATGACGGGTGTGACTTCTATGAATCCCGATTTTTCTCTATCACTGCTGCACCCCCTCTCGATGTACCCACTCTATGGAACGATTTGCCGCCTAGCATCTGCACAAAAGACACTTTAGCATCCTTTAAAATGCCCTAAAAAATTTCCTTTTTAAAGAATACTATTCTTCGAATTTTAACCCCAGAAATATATTTTATAGCTTTTATTTTTGTTTTCGATATTTTGTGTTAATTCTGTAAATTCCTTAATATGTACATATGACTGACTGTAAATAATAAATTATTATTATCTTGAAGTTGTATAATATATTTTTAAAGAAATACTATCTTTAAAGAGATACATTTCTTGAAGTTGGATATATTTTTGAAGTTGAGCTGCATTTCCTTTAGTACTTACCCAGGTACGGTGCTTAAGCGTAGGACGTTAAACCCCATTTCATTCAATCATTCCTTTAGTACGGGTACGGAAAAACACTTTCATAGAATTTTAGTAGGAGTGTTTCCTTATGCGCGGGTGCGGATACGGTTCTGTATGCGGCGTCAGGTAGGGTTTTTCGAAACGGACCATGAATCAATCGGTACGAAAACACATGCGGAACCGTGTCCGTAATGCACATAAGGAAACACAGTTTGGGAAGACCGAACGGCAAAAAGCTAAAAAAAGGTGGGGAAGTTCTAATTTTCACCCTTTCTTCGACACGTGTTCATGGAATCAGACAAAAAAGATGGAAATCCGCTGGATAAACCGCATATAAGGATACACAACCTGCCGTGTGCCATGTCTGCTCCCGGACCGGAGCTGGACCGGATCTGTACTAAAGGAATTGCAGCTTTATACTGTGCTTTGGTTGGGATGTATTTTTGAAGAGATATTACTTTTCTGTGTAACTGTCCTTTTTGAGTTGGCCAGTGGCTACAAAAAAATATTCTGGCAAATAAAATGTAACCTGATACAAAAGCACTGGGTATTTTATTAAGACATGCAATTGTAACCCATCCATGATTTTTCAACTGTAATAATAAATGACTTAATATTTTAATAGCCTTTAACATAATTCCGGTTGAAATATTTATTGTTAAATTGTTATAAAAATTAACTATTGATATTTTGTTTGTTATGATTATTTAATAGAAAGAGGGAAGAGAGAAGGAGTGAGACAACAGGGAAGAGAGAGGGAGGAACTAGGTCATTTAGGGACTAACATAAATGTTTTAATTTTATTTCAATAATTCATTTGCGCAGGGGTCTTGAGCAGTGGGAGGAAATCGGAGGACCCAGAGAAAACCCACAAGGTCGGACTGGCGACCCTACTCCTTGTCATGTACAACCGGGGATTCGAAACCATGCCAGTTGACTCAATGACAGGCTTTATGGTACAGCGGACACGTGCTAACACTTCGGCCATCCACCCCCCCCTAATAGAGAAGAGCATATTTAAATTAAATATATACTCCTTTAACAATCGGGGGTAAGGTGCTGGCTCGCTAGCCTGGAGGTCGAGTGTTTGATCCTTGCATTGGCAAGGAAAGTTCATCTTGATTTTCCGGGTGGTTTCCCCTTGTTAGTGATTCAGACGGAGGGCCTGACAGCTGTCTAGTCGTTCAGATGGGACGAAAAACTGATATCCCGTGTTCACATTGGCATACACGTAAAAGTTGAAATTCAGTTGCTGCCCAGGCAAAATATCCCCCATAGCACACTGTATGGCATATGCCCGTCTTCAATTAGCCCAGGTTAGGTGCAGAAATGTAGGAAGTTAAACCCAATTTCATTCATTCATTCCTTTGACAATCATGACCTTAATTTTGTTAAATCTTTGTATTGATCGGGGACCAATTTCTAATTCAAAAGTTGTATTTAATCTATTCTTCATTTTAACTTGTCCCTCTTGTTGTTTTTTTTTTCGAGTGTCATATTATTGTGTTAATAATAGGAAATAAGACGAGACAATGGTTAATGGTAATATTATATTTCCCTGTCTTTTACACCATATGTTACTGACAGGTTAATTAATACTTCTGTGTTTTCATTGCTAACAAGGATTATGCTGCGGTTTCTAGCAATTCTGATCTGCCAATCATGTATTCTCGTTTAACTAGCTAGTGGTGTTCCACAATCATTAGAGTGTGCAGCTTGGAAGGGACATTGATGTCCCGTCCAAAGCCTAGTAACTCACTTTTTTCTTATTTTGAGAAAACAAAGGAAAACGTAATGAATGAATATTAAACCCCAGCTCATCCAATGATTTCACTATTGAGTTACTAGTTCTTTCTATGGTATACAAGACAAATGCAGGAAGTTGCTAGGTTGTGTCATTGGTAGGGGTGGGCAAATGGAGGTCGAATTTGGGGAACGAGTGTTTTCTAAGGCGATTTGGGCTGCTGAATCCGAATCTGGTGAAATTTTTGTTCTGTCACGGCTGAGTTGAATAAGCGTTTTCTACTTAGTTGGCCATCCATCACATCTTTTGGAAAACAATTGCTCTGGTTCTAATTGATGAAGAATTATTTAACTCCATGTTTGTTATGTGAATTTCTTACTCTTGACTGAGTTCGATGATGGACATTTTTTGCTTTGGGTAACCAGAGATAAAATATTTAATTGGCCAAGACTTGAAGAACACGACAACTCTGCTTCTAATTAAGGGACAATTGAATCAACTGGCGTGGTTTCGAATCTTCAGCTGTACGTGACAAGGAGTAGAGTCACCTGTCCAACCTCGTGGGTTTTCTCCAGGTCTTCCTGTTTCCTCCCACTGCTATCTATTTCTTATGGGATTGAAGCGAGTCACAGCAGCCTTGCTCTTGGCTTTGGGATTTTTTGGGGGGACAAAATAATGGACGCCTGGCTGAGAGACTTTGGTGACGACAATATAGGAAACGAACACATAAAATCTGGGGTCATAAAAAAATGACACAAATCTCTTTGAATGTGTATTATTACAAAAGTTATGATACTGAATCAACATAATGTAAATAAACAAACCCGAAAAAGATATATCATATCCTTTTGAATGCCACAAATGCGTAACACCCAATTAAACGGTCTGTAATACAAGAATGATGACATAATATCTGATCACATACAAAATCTATTCAGTTCCAAATATCCAGGTAACATTTCCCCTCATAGCACACCGTATGGCATATGTCTGTCTTCATTAGTCCAGTATCAGAGAGAGGGGGAGAGAGAAAAATGGGGTTTAACGTCCACTCAACACAACTAGGTCATTTCGGGACTAACATGTTTTTTTTTAAAAAATTATTTCAATAATTCGCTTGCGCGTAGGGGTCTTTATCATTGGGAGGAAACCGGAGTGCTCGGAGGAAACTCACAAGGTTGAGAAGGCGCCCCTATCTCCATGCCCCATAAGCTCACACCAGGACTCGAAAGTGTGGCACACTAGACCACTAGGCCATCCCAACCCCCCTAGCCAAGTTTAACCCCATTTCCTTTTTATCTCATAACAAATTATTTTCAAATTTTAAAGGATTTCATAAAATATTGTGAGAATAAGTTGGATGTGCCGAGGGCTAGTGTAGACTCTGTAGAGTGATACAGGTTTTAATTAGTTACCTTTCTATTCATGTGGGGATCACGGTGGCTAAGTGGATAAGGTGCTGGTTCGCTAGCCTGGAGGTCGGGTGTTCGAATCCTGCATTGGCCAAGAATGTTCATCTCGATTTTACGGTGTGATTTCCCCTTGTCAGTGATGCAGAAGGAGGACCTGACAAGGAAAGCTGCCTAGTCGTTCGGATGGTACTGTGTATACATTGGAGTGCATGTAAAAGATCCCTTGGCAGTTGGAATTCGATAAAAGAGTAGGCCGTAGCGCCGCTGGCCATGCAAAATTTCTCTCATAGCACAGTGTATGGCGTATGCCCATCTTTCATTAGCCCAGGTTAGGTGCATAATAGTAGGACATTACCCTATTTCATTCATTAATTTCTATTTATGTATCTCACACCTTTTCATGCCTCATTTACAGGTGAAACAGAGCATATCACATCTTTTACATGCCTCATGTTTCACGAAATCTTAACTAAGGATAAAATCTAAATTTTAGTAGATACTTCAATCTTCATTGGCTAAGCACTAAAATCAATCTAAAATTATCCAATCGAATTACTAAAATTTGGATTTTATCTTCGTTAAAATTTCGTGAAACAGGCCCCTGTACATGTCTCATTAATAGGTTAAACAGGGCACATATCACAAAATGACAAAAAGTTACTTTTACTCTTTCAAACAGTTTTTTCTTTTTAGAAACATTAAATGGAAATGTGACTTAATACGATATTTAACTAATAGATACTATGTTACAAGAAATATCAACAATGTGCTTTTTGACAGTAAATATAAAAGATTAAACAACAGAAATATACAACGCCAGATTAACCATGATGGGGGCCCTGGGGCCTGGAACATTTGGGGGGGGGGGGCCCTGATCACCGACAGTGGAGCCTTTTAAAATATCTCCCCCAGAAAAAAAATTCTGCCACAAAATTAGCACATTCGGGTGTTATTTCAGTGGACCAATCGGTGCGAGTGCTATGAAATGATGGCATTTTTAGAGGAGGGGGCTGGACGCAACTGAGATTGGATTGGTGGGGGAGGCCTTGTGCCCAATGGTGTCCCATAGTTAATCCGGCCATGGAAATATATATATATATATATAATATATAGGCTACCAATCATCTCATCATTGATTCAACAAATAAACCATTATGGTGTTCCGTTGATGTCACACCTAAATTAGGGCGAGAATTCTGCCATCTTCGGCTGTATGAATAATGCTGAAAATACAAAATATATACACAAATAAAAACACCCATTTTAATCAAGGATATATATACAAATACCGGTAATTTGTACATTTGTAATTAGTTTTTGTCTGTATCATATATAATTCCACATTGTACATATATTATACACTTAAACCAGAAGGAAGCAAATTAATATAAGCCTACTTGGCTTGTTATTGTATCCTATTATTCATGTTTTTTATTTTGTATAATATTCTCGAAATAAATACTGTTTAAACCAAAAAAAAACATCAATTTTAATCAAGGGCAAATTGTTACATGGAAATAACACGCAGGAAACGGGCTACAATCTGTCCCGAAAATGTTCAGCGACTTATTTAAAATTTTATTATGTCTCTTAAAGGCTCAATACCACTCTTGTTGTAACTGAAAAATATAACCCAAATTTTTTTCTGGGCAACAAATTCTACTATTTTACAATATTCCAAATGATACAAATTTCATCTTAACGCACCTATTTTAAAAAATTGAAAAAAACGTTGCCTAAATAAACCAGTATTTGTCTTTCAGTTTATAGATTTCAGAAGCTGAACATATCGGAAGACGGTCACCGTGTGGCCATTGCCACTAGCAGAAGTATCATAGAACCCTGCAGGGAGAGATACCTATATCATAGAACCCTGCAGGGAGAGATACCTATATCATAGAACCCTGCAGAGATACCTATATCATAGAACCCTGCAGAGATACCTAACAGAACATTGGAAACCCATCAATACAGCTGATAAAGTCAGTCTTCCAACAATTTCAATCACATTTCTTTTAATTTTAAATTCTTATCTTCCAAGGGCTTCATGGTTTAAATAAGGTTTCATCATGATACTTGTAGAAGTCCTTGAAATTCATTGATTTTCCAAATAAACGGACACAAATAACTACAAGTAGAAATTCAATTTTCAAACATATTACAACTAATGAAACCATACACCTTAGAGGAGATAAATCGCTAACATTTGGGTCCTAGAAATTGACAAAAGTTGGTCGCAACACATATAATACTGTAACATGATTGTATATGAACTGATTTACATTCAATTGTTTCCGTTTTTACTCTAATTTCAAATCAGTTATGATGAGCAAAAAAAGCCATGCATTCTCAATTGAGTGCAAATTTCTAGCGTCTGGTTATTCCAGTCTATATAATGCCGTTTGACTTGGTGCAATGTGTCTAGCCTCAGGTCTCTTATTACAACTGGGGCTGAAGCGCATGTTAAAATTTTTTTATTTATATCAGCTATCAGAAGCTTATCTTTTCCCGGTAAGTTTACATCATCAATGTTGAATTAAATTGACTAAGATATCGTGTTTACGATGTCGAAGGTTTTGGAGGATTTTGAGTTACCGACTTTGTTCCTTTAAGCAGTGATCGTAAAGACAGTTTGTAACACTACTCATGAAGATAGTCGGCTAAAACTAAAAGCACTTGAAAGCAAATATGGATTTTTGATTCAGGGTATTTACAATTATATTCATAAACTTTTGCCATCTTTGGGGGGCGAAACGTTCCATACGTATTCATATGATCTGGGGATCACGGTGGCTAAGTGGATAAGGCGCTGGTTCGCTAGCCTGGAGGTTGAGTGTTCGATCCCTGCATTGGCCGAGAAAGTTCATCTCGATTTTCAAGTGATTTCCCCTTGTCAGTGATGCAGAAGGAGGGCCTGACAAGGACAGCTGCCTAGTCGTTCGGATTGGACGAAATACCGAGGTCCCGTGTACAAATTGGAGTGCACGTAAAAGATCCCTTGGCAGTTGGAATTCGATTTAAGAGTAGGCCGTAGCGCCACTGCCCGGGCAAAATTTCCCTCATTGCACACTGTGGCGTATGCCCGTCTTCAATTAGCCCAGGTACGGTGCTTAAGCGTAGGACGTTAAACCCCATTTCATTCATTCATTCATATGATCTACTTGTCTCCGTACACCAATAATGATTTGTTGACCGACAAATAATTAGTGGTCTATGGTGAATTATACAACCGACCGGAAAGTGTGTTCCCGGCATTTCGTCTGCTGTATGTGCACTAGTAGTGGCAGGCAATCAATCGAACAATGTAAAACTATCTGAGATGCAAAGTGGGATGTGTACGTATATATATACATATATATCTCTGCGTCATTTACAATGTCAGGCCCTCCTTCTGCAAATTAACAAGCAAGTTGGGCTAGTACCACTCGGCTGCCAAGTCTGCCTTAGATCTTCCCATATCCGAATTTTTAACTCCATTTATGGATTTTAAATCATCCATAAATAAATTTATATTTGACCGCTGGCAACGGTCTTGGGATCTTGCAGGCACAAATAAACTTCTATAGAACCAACAGGAGGGATGAAGTTGTTTTGTGTCGCTCTCGCATTGGTCATACTTTTTTAACTCATATTTTCATTTTGAAGCGAGAGCCTCAACCCGAATGTGTTCACTGTCATGTTCCTTTGACAGTAAAACACATCTTGATTGAGTGCAATCATCTCAAGAATATTAGATCTAAATATTGCCGCTGCTACATTGTTAGCTTTTTTAAAAAAGACAAACTCTTATTTTAAATTTTAATTGAATATATTTATCATATATTGTGTTTTAAATATTTATATATGTAAAGGAATTGATTTATTTTTAAATATATTTTCTGTGATATTTGTTTTTATTTACATATATAAATACATCGCTGTGATATTACTTTAATCTGTCTCTGTAATTTCATTATGTTTGGCGCAATATGGCCCGGTTGGTGCTGATGTGCCATTAAACAATATTTCATTCTTTCTTTCTAGGCCTACCAATCAACCGGTGCCGTCCTAAGGGAATATAAATAAATATGCAAAGTTTCAAGATGACCTATCAGGGCCGGTGGAAGTAATTCTTGATTGGGGTGGGGGGGGGCTTACATCCTAGGTCCTTTAGCCCCCCCCCCACTCTGACGGGCCTGCGTATTCAGAACTGCGACCCACAGTAGGCGAGACAGAAAAAAGATATATTCAACTTTTACAATGTTGAAGTTTTCTCAAATCACGTTAGAGATTTTAGGTCTTTGATGAGCTCCCTGATAAACAATTCGTTGGATTATTTCAAAAGTAATTTTATTGTGAGAATGCTTTGGGAACTCGGGACCCGTAGCCTGGTAGCACTATGACTGTTTTTTACGATTGATTTTAGTAGCCCAGGGTGTCCTCGTTCAGAATCTGCCGGGGGAACCTGGGTCCCCCTTGAGCATTTTGAGAAATTCAATATGGCGCCCAAGACGGCCGCGATTTCAAATAATCCCCTATAACTCCCATAGTATTCTGTTTATAGGATGGTCGTTTTGTTGTCTACCCGTATGTTTTGGGGGCCAAAGAATAGACCGAATTCAATAATTTTCATATCATATTTTGTCTACCCGTATGTTTTAGGGACCAAGGAATAGACTGAAATCATGGGTAGATAAAATCATAATATGACATGCAGCTTTAAACATGTTTTTACGCCAACTTCCTCAATCTCCTATAGCGTATTATGAAAAATGGATATTATTGAAAGAAATAGATTGCAGCTTTAAACATGTTTACGCCATGCCAACTTCCTCAACCTCCAATAGAGTATTATGACAAATGAATATTATTGGAAGAAATAGATTGTTTTTATATGGAATTTTCTAACAAGAAATAGATTGTTTTTATATGGAATTTTCTAACATAGCTACATAGTCTAATAGAGGCATAACAATTATGTAATTATTTAATCAAATATAACTCGAGTATAGTTTGACTATTAAAGGCTGTTATTCTGTTCTCTCTCTAATGCTTTTGATTGAATAGAGAATCACTCCGTCATAATTCAATAATTTTCCTATCATATTTCTGAATAATCGGTCGATAAATGGAACCGAATTCCATCTAATCTAATTATAGCAAATAAAAGTATAAAAATTGCGGATAAAAAAATAAATCTGAAGTGAAATAATGTTTGGATGTTATTTAAAGCACTAGTTCAATTAAAGTGTTGTGGACTCACACGCGATTTTAACTGTCAACGCATCAACCTGTTCCTCTCTCTACGATCGTTCATTTACGGTTTGTTCAAACGCTTTATTGAATAACACACCGAATGTTATAAACAAATTTCTCTTACACCCACAAGTTATAGCACGAATATCATTTCATTCATAACTTCAATTCTAAAAACTATTGCAGCGGTTAATTCATACAAGGGAGGCTGTTTTCAGTCATAACTTTAATTCTAAAATTTTCAAATGAATGAATGAAATGGGGTTTAACGTCCTACGCTTAAGCACCGTACCTGGGCTAATTGAAGACGGGCATACGCCACAGTGTGCAATGAGGGAAATTTTGCCCGGGCAGCGGCGCTACGGCCTACTCTTATATCGAATTTCAACTGCCAAGGGATCTTTTACGTGCACTCCAATTTGTACACGGGACCTCGGTTTTTCGTCCCATCCGAACGACTAGGCAGCTGTCCTTGTCAGGCTAAAATTTTCAAACACTACTGAGCCGTTAATTAATACAAGGGAGGTTGTTTTAATTCATAACTTCCATTCTAAAATGTTTCAAAAACTACTACAGCGGTTAATTCATACAAGGGATTTTTTTTCATACACGGATGAAACATACGCTATCTCAATTTCCATCACCCCCCTTTCCAACAAATTTGGGGGGTTGGGATGGCCTAGTGGTCCAGAGTGCTGCGCTTCAACCTCTAGCTGGCCGGTCACCTCTGGCTTGCGGCTGTGGTTTCGATCCGCGGTGTGAGCGTATGTTGCATGAAGATAGGAGCGCCTTCTCAACCTGGTGGGTTTCCTCCGGGTACCCCTGATTTCTCCCACTGCTGAAGACCACTAAGCGCAACTGAATTATTGAAATAAAATTAAACCATATGTTAGTCCCGAAATGACCAATGACGTTAAACTCAATTTCTCTCTCTCTCTCTGCCAAGAAATTTGATTCAGTGACTAAATCAATATATTGTTATCTAAACCGGAGTAACCCGTCTTTTTTAAGACTATTTTAAACCAGCGTAATTAAGTTTAGTATGTTTTATGGTATTAAAAGATATTATGACGTAAGGGAATTCCATTAGGAGATCCCTAGATTGTATCACAAGAAGTTAGAAGCAAATGGCAGTCTTTGTTGTTATTATAAACTAATCCACGCAACATTATGGACTCAAAAGTACAAGGAAAAGTGACTTTCACTTGATAACCGAGGTGTGATTTTGCAGGCAGTAAAACTTAAAACCAGTTTTTGTGAACTATGTGATTTCTATTATCCTGTGAATGGTCATTATGTTCTGAAGCCATGACAACAGTAAAGTCGGTTTTATTCTTCCAGGCAAATTATACGGCTACCCAGATTTCAACGCCATTCCATGTTTAAATCTCATTAGACTATAACCCTAGTTAACATCATGGCAAATAAGTCCAAGTTAATGATCTGCTCTAGTTCTTATGAATGTCTTGGGTTTTCTTCCAGATTGCGAAAGAAATGTGCCGGATTTAAAAGCTGTGTGTTTTTCGTTTTATCGCTGTCATTATTGTCGAGTTTCTAGCAACTATAATGGCACCGTGGCTAATCACTTGTTTTTCTTCTGATTAGTTTTTCTTTGCTTTCCATTTTTACGACAATCGTATGAAGAAGGAATTATATAGTTTACGACAGCCTACACAATTACATGAAAAACAAGTAAAAACGATCTCATTTATTTATTGTTTATCTTGGACTCACTGATTAAGAAAATTACATGAGTTTAACTTCTATTTGCCCAACGATTGTCATCGTTCACGATAAAAAAAAAAATTCATGTTGCTGCACAATTTTGTAGACTGGCGGCATAATATAAGGCAGAGTCTTAATTTAAAAAAATTACCCTGTCATTCTCACGGGCTGTTATATTCCTATTCCAATAATCCGAAAACCTAGCAAGTTTGATTTCAAGGATTGGACGACTAAATAATTGATGCGTGTCTCCAAATTTTGACAGATTTCATCCTTTTGTTTAAATGTTAAAACGTATGACAAGCAGATCTGTGCAGATCAATTACAATTAAAGGCTGCTACGGCAGGAGCCATAAGGCTGGGAATAACTTTAATTAAAGCCTGGCCACACTGTTTTCCTTTTGCCTTCGTCAATTCCGATTCATGAAACCTTTATTACTCATCTATTGTAGCAATGATCTCTGGGTTAAAATTATATTTGGAACGTGTTTAACCAGTTCTATCACATATGTAATAATGACTGACACAAATATTGTCCCTTTATGAAGCACATGCTATGTTATATTTTTTAATTAGCGTATGTCTTTGCGCTGTTCATTCATAATTTTCGGAATATTTGAAACACAAAATTAAATATGAAAGTTCCGTGAGTGTACATTGAACAGGGAGAGAGAGAGAAATGGGGTTTAACGTCCACTCAACACAACTAGGTCATTTCGGGACTAACATATGGTTTTAATTTAATTTCAATAATTCGCTTGCGCGTAGGGGTCTTTAGCCAAGGGAGGAAACCAGGGGGCCCGGAGGGAACCCACGAGGTTGAGAAGGCGCTCCTATCTCCATGCCACATACGTTCACACCATGGACCAAAAACCATAGCCGCAAGCCAGAGGTGACCGGCCAGCTAGAGGTCAAAGCGCGACACTTTAGACCACCATGCCATCCCAACCCCAAGAAGATGCATTATGATGGAGCGGGATTCAAGGCATAATTTTTTAACTCGATAAAGCTTGTGCTTCCAATGCATATAACCTCTAAACTACAACTAGTAAAGTGGCTATTTACTTAGGTAAAAATTCTAATTTCTATGACAATTCTAATTTAAACATGCATTATGCAAGAGCTAAATCAGCACATTGTTAGTCTTTATTTAGGCTTCAGATGTTATAGAAATTATTATTTACATGACAAACTCGAAATCAACTCTGTAGACCCTCGAGTGGCTTGGATTCAGCTCGGATTTAAACAGTTGTCCATTTAAAATTAAATCAGTAAATGGCTGACCAAGCTAACGTTTACCGTTACTCGGTGACCTCGCTACCGGACACTGTCAAGCAAGAGTACTATTGCTATTGAGAATGTTACTTGATAATCAAGAACATGTTATCGTCTGTCAATCAAACCTCAACAATTCTCGTAGACGTTGTAGACACAGTGGATGCCTATTTCTAGTCCAAACTTCCAACACTGATAACTCCGTTCAGAATAAAGTAATTTGACTGAAATTTTCAATATTTTCCTTTTTATCATCTATTTTGGAATTATTATAGCAAGAATGTCCAACTCAGTACCTTTAAATATTGTATTTTTTCCTTGGGTACTTTTAATTTAAGTCGTATTTTATTTTAATATTAAAGTAGTCCAGCTGTTTGACAGTTACAAATATTATAAATCGCGATGTAAACTAAAGTTAGCCAACTGATCTGGTTATTAGGTAGAAAAATGGGGTAAATGTCACCCCATATCAGCATTTCATGGCTAGGTTTTGGGGCGTTTGTGTGGAACTTTTCACCACAACAGTTCCACAAGAAATTGGACTAAAAAAAAATCAAAAATTTCTGCCCGTGTGCCTACAGGTGTGATACAGTGTTTTAAGTCTGTGGTGTTTTTTACCAAAAGAGTTTCCAAATTTCTTCTCAGGTTACCTGTATGCCTCTGTGGTACCACATTCCACAAGATTTTCGACTTTATTTTTTTTTCTGGTCCACTTTTCCAAACGCCCCCAAACCTTGCCAATCTCCTGTCAAAAGGCAAAACCTAGTAACTCACTTTTTTCTTCTTTGAGAAAACAAAGGAAAACGTAATGAATGAATATTAAACCCAAGCTCATCCATTGATTTCACTATTGAGTTTTGCTGTAGTATACTTGGCAAATGAAGGGAGTTGCTAGGTTGTGTCATGGGTGTAACTGCTTACAAAATCAAAAAGATTGGAATAACTAGTATCATGAACCCTATAATACATGTATTATAAGGTCCATGCTAGTACAAATGTGGTCCTAACTCAATTTTGATAAAAAAGTGAGTTACTAGGTTTTGCCTTTTGACGGAAGTGGTGTACTTACTACAAGTTGTGGTGGGTGTTTTCTTCCATAATATATTTCTATCAAGCCAATAATAATCGCCAGAACTAATCCAGTAATCAGAATGTAGAAAATCCCAGACACATTACTTAAAGACAAAGATCTCTTCTTCGATTCCTGTAAACAAATATTGGTTTCTAATGATTTATTAAACGTTTGGCTACTATATCTGAATAATGATAATAATCATCACTAGTTGCTCACACTTTTAACACTATCACTTCCGCTAAAGGCTTCCACCAAGTGTAAACAGCGGCGGTATCATAATATAGAATTGGTTAATTTGAGAATAATTGGCCTGTTGGGATGAATCAATGAAAGAAAGGGGGTTGAACGTCCTACGCTTCTGCACCTAACCTGGGCTAATAGAAGACTGGCATACGCCATACAGTGTGCTATGAGGGAAATTTTTGCCCGGGTAGTAACTGAATTCCAACTGCCAAGGGATCTTTTACGTGTATGCCAATGTGTATACTGGACCTCGGTTTTTCGTCACTTGCAAGGGGAAACCACGCCGGAAGGCCTGTTGGAGAATATCTGTAAAAGGCCACGACAAAATATATAGGACAACAATGTAGGCATGTTACAGCTTGGGCAAAATGAAAAAATCTATAGTAGCCTGTTAATTGTGTTAACACATGTTGACCCATAAATCCCATTTAGTCAGAGTCAGACAATGTTATAGAGAGAGAAATGGGGTTTAACCTCCACTTGACACAAACTAGGTCATTTTGGGACTAACACATGGTTTAATTTTATTTCAATAATTGGCTTGCGCGTAGGGGTCTTTAAGCAGTGGGAGGAAACCTGAGGATCCGGAGAAAACCCAAGAGGTTCCACATACAACCAGGGATTCGGTCAATGTTATAAATTTTGGCTATTGATTGTTTGAAAAAGGCACCATTCTGCGTGAACCAGTTACGTCTTATGTAAACAATGCACCTGCCATTGAGCCAATGATTGACGCTGTGTGATGTGATTGCACGTGTTGAAGACAGTCATCTTTTACAGAGATATTAGAAGACTTTCGTAATTCTCTGTAAAACCCATTCTCTGTGAAACAGATTGATAATCTATAAGTTTTATTAACGCCATGCTAAGGGAGACCATTCTCATAATCCCGCTAATCGCGGAGCTGCAACAATAATGTGGATTACAGTTTGTTTAGGCCTTTACAAGAAATCAAAGTTCACAAAAAACGAAGATCGTGGAAGCGGTCGTTACAAAATCTAGACCATTTACAATCAATACTTAAATACTTAAATTTGATTTTTCTAAAGAGAGACCACCATTCCGATTTAATTTACCCTATTTCCAGGGTCCATATCTCCTTGAGATTAAATTTACCCTATTTCCAGGGTCCGTATCTCTTTGAGATTAAACTTACCCTATTTCCAGGGTCCGTACCACATTGGGATTAAATTTACCCTATTTTGTGGGTCTGTACCCCATTGAGATTAAACTTACCCTATTTCCGGGGTCCGTACCACACTCCCCCTTTTCAAACCACCACGTTTGTTGTAGCTTATGAAGTGTTCCGTCTTCTTTTAATTTTAATACGGCATAATTAATGGCTTCCCTAAAATAACACATGTCAGAAGAAGAAAATATATAGGGATAAAAAGAATAGATGATGAAATAAACTAATAGCATGCAAATATCTCATTTAATTTCAGTCAGTTGCAGCTGCCATCTATTTTTTAATGTAGCCGACATACATGACATAGGCTACATCGGACAAGCAAATATATCCCTGCAAGAAGACAGGCTATTAAAGCATTAAAGGGACAATACCACTCTTACTGGCTTGATAGGTCCAGAAAAAAATAGCCTTATTCTAACTTCTAGATGTTTTAGTGTCCTACCTGTTGGGTAAATTATCCATTACATCCTATTTTACTTGTCCAGAGGGTTCGAAAATATTTAAAAATCTAAGTTACATTTGAAAAGGTTTACGTAAAGCTTTTCAAACTCTGTAGTTGAATTTGTCCAATTCAGTGTGTTAATTGGAATATTGTAAAATAGTACAATTTTTGACCAGAATAATGATTGGGACATATTATTCAGTTACAACAAGAGTGTTATTGGGCCTTTAAAGCATTAAAGGAGCTAAATCTATAATATTTGAGATCTAGGATTTGACACAAACGGGCAGCAAATAATGGAACATGAATGTATATAAACTGATTTACATTCAATCGTTTATGTTTTACTGTAATTTCTAATCAGTCCTGCTCAACGAAATACGTCAGAAGTCTCAATCGAATAGCAAGTTTTAGAGTGGTTATTCCAGTCCACATCGACAGTATTTGTTGGGCATGCTCTACAGATAAGAATGTGTCGTTATCGTTTGACATGAATTGTTACAAATGGCACTGAAACGCATTATGGTACACTTTTTTCTTAAATATTAGATATCAGAAGCCCATCTTTTCTCGGTAAGATCACAACACCAATGTTGAATTAAATTTACACATAATTCGTGTTTCAATGTCGAAGACTTTGGATGATTTTGTGTTAGAGACATAGCTACTTTAAATTCTAGAATCGTTTTATCCTTGTTTTATATATATAAGCTGGTACTAATGAGATAGACCCGATGCCTTATTTTGTAATAATAGAAAAAGATGGTAGCCATGTATAGTTTACCATAACTAATTTAATAATAAGAGCTGGGTTGTTGAAATGAAATGAAATGGGGTTTAACGTCCTACTGTTCTGCTCCGACCGGGCTAATGCTGACGGTGGGTTATTGAAGGGTTATCTATATACATGAAGCAGGATGTTTCGTTAAGCCAATTATCATTAGTGAAGTGATATAATAAATCAGTTCTCAGCTGTTATAAATTGAGCATTAAGTCAACAAGTCAAACACAGTATGTTACAAGCCAAACCAGACAGAACGAGCCAAACCACTACATCAGTATATGTGGATACTAATAGTAAGTGCAGGGGGACTGCACCACACATAGTTTACACAAAAACAATTATATGGACAAGACACATGAACAATTCCAATGAAGTGAATGGATCCAGGGGCTAGCCGTAAGCGTACAATGCGCTGTAGTGATACAGACTTCACTCAAATTTGAAAACAATCAGGAATATAACCCAGGGAAACCATGTTACAAGAAGCAAATGAGAAAATGTCTCGAAAGACAACTGTAAATCATTTACAATCTCAACCACCAGCACAGGTACTGGAAATATGTCAGAGAACAACCTAGAGCAATTGACACGTGCAACAGAAATTACACATTCTACCTGAAAAGTTTGATATCAAACCTTAAAGTGAGACTGTGGGATAGACCTCTCGAATTAGACAAGCAATTGGAAATACACAAAGTGACGAGCAAACCTGCACATATGGTTTAATTTTATTTCAATAATTCCTTTGTGCGTAGGGGTCTTTATATTAGCAGCGGGAGGAAACCGAAGAACCCAGAGAAAAGCCACAAGGCTGATCAGGCGACCCTACAGGGGATTCGAAACCACGCCAGTTGACTCAATGACAGACTTTATGATTCAGCCATCCAACTCCCCTAGCTATATTGTACACCTAGGTGTAGTAATAGATCCTAACAGAGAGACAGAGAGAGAGAGAGAGAGAGAGAGAGAGAGAGATGGGGTTTAACGTCTACTCGACACAAACTTGGTCATTTCAGGACTAACATATGGTTTTATTTTATTTCAATAATTCGCTTGCCCGTAGGGGTCTTAAGCAGTGGAAGGAAACCGGAGGACTCGGAGAAAACCAACGAGGTTGGACAGGCGTGAGGTATGTTTAAAAACATGTAATGAGACTTAAACAAGAATTCAATCCTTCACATGGCTCAACTTTGTTTTTGAGAATAATGTCTACACCAATGACTGTGTTAGTCATAGGTACGTATCGTCCCAAATTGAGAATTACATGTTACGTTTCGCTAGGTTTTGTCCCTACTTTAAAAAACCTTTATAATATCTTATTGAATATTGGTGGAGTTGTTTAACTTATCATCAAGGAGGAATTCTAATTATCTTTTTTATTAAGAAAAATACGTATAAAAAAAGCGTAGTAAAGTTCACTGGTCCAGGGTCACGGTTTAGTGAATGAGAATTGCAGGCTGTAGATTTTAATCTAGATAAAAGCCGTAAGAAGAACCCGAAGCTTATAGAATGTTTGAAAGGTTTTTATGTACGTACGTCAACCACAGACGATATGTACAAAGATTGGCAATATTGAATTGACTTAAACAACAATCTTATTTGACGTTTACTGTCTTTATTTTTCCCTCCCAACCAGACGATCTGTTTTTATACGACATGTGAATATTATCTTTCCAGTTCAATATTATGTTGTTAAGATACCACTCTGAAATCAGTTTGTCTGGAAGAGATATCCATGCTTCGCTATAGTTAAGATTAAGGAGAATCCTTCTGTTCTAATTAGATCGGTGCAGGCCATTATGGTCAAGACACCTTAGTCCGCTTCCATCGATTCTAGAAGAGTAATTCGTGAGAAAAGCCATGTTTATATTCATAACCGATGCCTAAATTAAATATCGGGCTCTTACCCTAATCAATGTTAGTATCTAAGGAGAAATTATTGGCACGGAATACAATAATCATTTAAGAATTACTGTATACTCACTGAGTTTTCTATGGATATTTACAGATTTAGTTGTACGTTACGATGTCTTTCTACGACTATTCCGCCATTATAGTCCTGTCTACAGGACACAAGGCGTCATGTTTTACGACCTCGTATATCACACATTACCGCTGTGGTTGTTGTTTTTTTCTAATAAATACAAGAATTGGACAGAAACCAACAAAAAGAACCCTGATTAAATTCCATAATTAAAACAGAAAATATGTTCACAGGCTTCAATTGTTGACTTCTGATATTATAGTCTGAAGCATAACCTTAAACGATTCCTGAAAGACATCCAGCACTACGCCGGGTTCTGAGTTAAATCTAGCTGGTGATAATATATCAGAATGGTGCATTCGCCAGAATAGAGACAGAAATGGGGTTTAACGTCCACTCGACACAAACTAGGTCATTTCGGGACTAACATTTGGTTTAATTTTATTTCAATAATTCGCTTGCGCTTAGGCGACTTTAGCAATGGGAGGGAACCAGAAGCCTGGAGAAAACCCACGAGGCTGGACAGGCGACCTTTGCCAGAATAGTGTATGTATACCAGAATGACCGATAAATGAATGAAACCTGGGCTAATTGAAGACGGGAGAATGGCGGATAGTGTATTTTACCAGAATGGGGTGTATTTTACACGAAAAGGAGTGTATATACCAGATTGGAGTGTATACCAGAATGAAGTGTGTATACCAGAATGGAGTGTGTATACCAGATTGGAGTGTATACCAGAATGAAGTGTGTATACCAGAATGGAGTGTATATACCAGAATGGAGTGTGTATACCCGAATGGAGTGTGTATACCAGAATGGAGTGTATATACCAGAATGAAGTGTGTATACCAGAATGGAGTGTATATACCAGAATGGAGTGTATATACCCGAATGGAGTGTATATACCAGAATGGAGTGTGTATACCCGAATGGAGTGTGTATACCAGAATGAAGTGTATATACCAGAATGGGGTGTATATACCAGAATGAAGTGTATATACCAGAATGGAGTGTGTATACCAGAATGGGGTGTATATATCAGAATGGAATGTATATACCAGAATGGGGTGTATATACCAGAATGGAGTGTATATACCAGAATGGGGTGTATATACCAGAATGAAGTGTATATACCAGAATTGAGTGTGTATACCAGAATGGGGTGTATATATGAGAATGGAGTGTTTATACCAGAATAGAGTGTATATACCAGAATGGAGTGTGTATACCAGAATGGAGTGTATATACCCGAATGGGGTGTATATACCCGAATGATGTGTATATACGATACCAGAATGGAGTGTATATACCAGAATGATGTGTATATACCAGAATGGAGTGTATATACCAGAATGGAGTGTTTATACCAGAATAGAGTGTATATACCAGAATGGGGTGTATATACCAGAATGGAGTGTGTATACCAGAATGGAGTGTATATACAAGAATGATGTGTATATACAAGAATGATGTGTATATACGGTACCAGAATGGAGTGTATATACCAGAATGGAGTGTATATACAAGAATGATGTGTATATACAAGAATGATGTGTATATACGGTACCAGAATGGAGTGTATATACCAGAATATAATAATGAAGTAAATAAAATTCAAGTTAAATCAGTAAGATTTGAATGTGTAAAGGCGAGTACTTGGGTATGTCTCAGCCATTATAATACAATATTCATCTCCAGACCTCTTCCATATTCTCAATCAATCAAAAGATTTTTTTTCTAATTCTTATTTTGGTAAGATTGTCTCGTGAAATATTAATATCAATAAGCGAGAAATGCTAGTCTCTCGGGGTGTTTTACCTCAGTCAGTTTCTATTAGAAAAACTGGAAGCTTCGACCCACTTCGAGGAAATGGCGGGTAGAATGTTCACCACTTCATCATGAAATATTGATAAAAGATATTAGAAATCTCTGTGCATTTCAGACTTTTGGTAAAGTCAGTCACGCTGAAAGGTTCAATATGATTAAAGATAAATCACCATTGGCTCCCATTTCTCAAAACATCATACAGTTGTCATGAAATTATGAAAACTTTTTCAAGCGGAGAGAACGTTTTCTAATCTTCAAACGGAATAAGTTTCTGAGTATCACAATAAACTTAATGCTTTATGATCTTCAGGCATCTATTCAATCTTCTCGTGGATTCAAATTTAATGGATATTTGTTTTGGACACGTGCATTCTACAGATAAAGCTAACACAGAAGTCTACGTCATCCAATGTTTACAAGAAATGCGGCCTATATATAGATAGAGAACTGTTATGGAACGTCTGGTAGCTAATTCATAACTAATCCAAAATCACACATATTTTAATATGTTATATGAGGGTCAAGCACTGAATCAATGGAAAATCTATAATAATTTTCTTACCAAATTGTTCGGAAAGTGTCTCATTAATAAATATATATATACACATTTGAAGATATGAGCAGAACCATAAAGCTGCACTACTTTGTTTCACGGTAAACGACGAAAAGATAAAACGGTATGCTGACACAAATTGATTCCAATACTAGTTAAACAACATTTTAAAAGTACCTTTTGGCTTTTCGCTCATCTGGGAGATTTTCATATAGATATATATATATAGTTCTACGGTCTACCAACTGAGCTATAGGCAATCTCGAAACCAGAAAAATTCTTGGAGAAATATCTCTGGTGACTCAGGGTAGCCATTTTCCCGAATCACTTAAAAATATACCCATGCGTAGTTAATTTAAGTGCCTAGATGACCGAATCACTTAGAAATATACCCACGCGTAGAAAATAGATCTTTACAAAAAAATTGAATGTGTATGTTTATGATCCAATTTTTTTATGTCACCGAGTTGACTTTGACTCAAGGATCATTTAACAACAAACGAAACGACGATCCGACTTCTAGTTATCGAGAAATCGACCCAAAAAAGATTGACCAATCAGAGGTCAGAATGGGCGGGTAAACAAATTTGAAGATAATGGACGGTCTATGGCCCGAGAGGCCTCCGGCCCCGCGACTGACTCTGGGAACGAGATTGAGCTATAGGCCTATCCCTAGTTATATATAAGCTCGGGTAGTTCAACTGTCTATGAACTGAGCTATAGGCCTATCCCTAGTTATATATAAGCTCGGGTAGTTCAACCATCTATGAACTGAGCTATAGGCCTATCCCTAGTTATATATAAGCTCGGTTAGTTCAACTGTCTATGAACTGAGCTATAGGCCTATCCCTAGTTATATATAAGCTCGGGTAGTTCAACCATCTATGAACTGAGCTATAGGCCTATCCCTAGTTATATATTACCCTAATTAACCTGTATATATATATATTGTATAGTTTTGCCAATGAATTTCAATATTTCAAGTTCCGTTAATTTAGCAATAATCTGTTCTAATAAATTATTTGTGGAAGTTAAAACTATATTCATCTTAGATGTTGTCGTCATCATCATAATCAAAATCAGAGTGGATAATGATGATAGCTTTTGGCTTCAGCAGAGGATATATTAAAAAAAATGATTATTACAAAAATGCATTTATCAAATGAACAACTGTTTTCGTTATATTGAGAAAGATTACAAACCCACCCAGTAGAGATTTATAATAGTAATCATGTAATATTTAGTGATTAACTTCTACATGAGTCATGTGAAACGTTTATATTGTCAAATAGAGTAATAGAGAAAGAAAGATGGCACGAGAGATAATGCGTGCAATTTAAGTGTAACTAAATCAATCCATTATAAACCATCTAGGCCTAAAGAAACCCTTAGAAATGCAAAGGCGTTGACTTAATTGCTTAAACGGTATGTAAAGTGCATTAGGTTTTGTGGAAATTATTTCCTGTTTTTGGCTATTATTATTGTGTTATTGAGAGAAACCATAAATATCAGATAGACAATTTAACAACCAACAAGACATAATATGTTTAACGATATTCCCTTTAAAAATCAACTCCTTCATCCCCAAAATCAAACGAAAAAAAAAACACAAATGATAAACAAGTTATTTAGCTTATATACATAAACTATAAACACGGTCCACAATAAACTATAAACACTGTCCATAATAAACTATAAACACAGTCCATAATAAACTATAACCACTGTCCATAATAAACAATAAACACGGTCCATAATAAACTATAAACACGGTCCACAATAAAGTATAAACACTGTCCATAATAAACTATAAACACAGTCCATAATAAACTATAAACACAGTCCATAATAAACAATAACCACCGTCCATAATAAACAATAAACACGATCCATAATAAACTATAAACACGGTCCATAATAAACTATAAACACAGTCCATAATAAACAATAAACACAGTCCATAATAAACTATAAACACAGTCCATAATAAACAATAAACACAGTCCATAATAAACAATAAACACAGTCCATAATAAACTATAAACACGGTCCATAATAAATTATAAACACTGTCCATAATAAACTATAACCACAGTCCATAATAAACAATAAACACTGTCCATAATAAACTATAACCACCGTCCATAATAAACAATAAATACAGTCCATAATAAACTATAAACACAGTCCATAATAAACAATAAACACGGTCCATAATAAACAATAAACACGGTCCATAATAAACAATAAACACGGTCCACAATAAACTATAAACACTGTCCATAATAAACTATAAACACGGTCCATAATAAACTATAACCACCGTCCATAATAAACAATAAACACCGTCCATAATAAACAATAAACACGGTCCATAATCAACTATAAACACGGTCCATAATAAACTATAAACACAGTCCATAATAAACTATAAACACGGTCCATAATAAACTATAACCACAGTCCATAATAAACAATAAACACGGTCCATAATAAACAATAAACACAGTCCATAATAAACTATAAACACAGTCCATAATAAACTATAAACACAGTCCATAATAAACAATAAACACGGACCATAATAAACTATAAACATGGTCCATAATAAACAATAAACACGGTCCATAATAAACTATAAACCCGGTCCATAATAAATTATAAACAGAACAACAAATAATTCTATACAACACATCCTATAAATATCTTCAACAAAATATCGCAAAATATTTTAATAATTTGCGACATTTACTTTAACTCGATGCAACAAGCATTCACGCCAAAATATTACATTTTCTTATAAATAACCACGGCTCATTGTTACTAAGGTTACCAAATATTACATTTTCTTATAAATTGTTCTATTGTGAGATAAACAATTCTCTTTAAAATCTTACAACAAATTAAACAGAAGCAAAGAAAACCCTTTTGTAAAATCATAACTTATTCATCTAATTCTTTCAAGACATCCCCTATTGAAATGTTGTCCACGATTCGTATAATATCGTGGAAATTAGGTAATATAAATCTATATTGTACAGACTGCATGATGTGGCTGACATCTCTAGACCGGGTAATTTCAATTAGACTTCAATTTCCTGCTAGAAATAAAACAATTTCCATGGAATCAAAACTGATTTGTCTTGTAGAATGAAACAATGAGTGACAGTAATTTATAAGGTAAGTTTATAACCGAGGTCAAAGGTCAAATCAACAGCCATTTTTGACTTGACCTGCGATGCGGGCATGATGGGTTTCACTGGTTACCAATGTTATCGTTTAATGTTGAACAATGTCATTTCCATAAGCAATGACCATGTAGCCAGTTAAAGATACATACGCTTCTCCTCACAGTGTTCCGTTTGATTAGAGCTAATCCCACTTCTCACTGCTGGGGGGGTTGGGATGGCCTAGTGGTCTAGAGTGCCATGCTTTAACCTCTAGCTGGCCGGCCACCTCTGGCTTGCGGCTGTGGTTTCGAGCCCTGGTGTGAGAACTCCGGTTTCCTCCCATTGCTTAAGCGAATTATTGAAATAAAATTAAACCATATGTTAGTCCCGAAATGACAGAGTTGTGTTGAGTGGACGTTAAACCCCATTTCTCTCACTGCTGGAAAGAGGGGAAATTCTTGTTCTAAATTTTGATTTGTCAATAGTCCCATTAACAACCAATCGCTAGCTGTGTTAAAAGCCATTACCCTTAAAACAGGGCGTCAAATTGGACCAAATATGTATACCTAATGTTACATCATGGTGCACCATTTTATTATGCCCAATTAACCAGTGCATACCAGAATATTGCAGTAAAACTAATTGCGTGACAAACGAGGCTATCAACATTGACATTAATACTTTAAATCTATGTTCAAAGTTTTAGGCAAGATCCCAGATTAAACGGAGGACTGCCATGCTGCTGTACTCAAATGATAGATTTGATTGAAAGAGAAGAATAGACACACTCTCTCAAAAGTTCAAGTATCAGAAGACAATCCAGCAATGGATAGAGAGGGATTTCTCGGGTCATTGCTTCAGGAATATGCTGTGGAGGTAACAACTGAAATTCACGGCTACAAAATATCTTTGAAACCCACTAGTTTAATTTCACATCAAATGACACAAATTTTTATTTTAAATTGTCTTTTTAATTAGTAAATGTGCACAGAACATTATACTCTATCAAAGATTGTCCCTATAAGATCAGAAATACATTTTTTTGTTAAAATAACCTCATTTTTATCCGAAACTGTCACATTTTGAAAAAAATCAAAATGTCCTTGCTGATGTAAAGAGATATTTCGATCGTCTACGTGCTTCTGAGATGAGCAGACATTTTAATATTGGTTTAACCTCTTGATCCTCTTTTCCATTAAATCTGATAATTCTAAATCAACCCAGGGAATATCTTCTAAGACATAAGAGAAAATGAAATAATAATAACATTAATCCGCCAAATGTTTTTCATGCGAGTGTTGTACTAAGCTTCTGAGTCACGCAACTCAAATTAACAATTCTACACTACGCTCTTTCATCCTGGTATCAAATAAACAGCATAAGATCCTCCAGTTTCCTCCCACTACTAAAGATCCCTACGAGCAAGAAAATTATTGAAATAAAATTAAACTGTGTGTTAGTCCCGACATGACCTAGTTTGTGTCGGGTGGACGTTAAATCCCATTTCTCTTTCTCTCTGAAGCAAATTGACTACATGTTGTCCCTGAGATTCACTAATATTGCGTAGAGTCTTTAGGAATTCACATTGTATTGCAATGTCTAGAAATCTTTGTCATGTATACGTCCACAGCTATGAAAGCCAATACTACACATCAAAAAGTAGTTTGAAGTTTGCATCTCATGTAATTCCATCTGAAAGAATGAAGGCTCTTATTTCCTGTGTAGCTGATAATGTCATTATACGCAAAACACAAAAGAAAATGGTGAAATTTAATTTCATAATAAAATTAACTGACAAGGTCTGGAATATTTCCCAGAAAGAAAAATGTTGATTTCTTCTTCATAAAAAACAAACTGATTGCCGTTGATAATAAAAATGACCAATTATACTATTGTTAAACTCTGTACCGATTTATCTCTTCCCAACTGTTTGTGGGGGTTGGATGGCTGAATAGTAAGCGTGTCATAAAACCTGTCATTGGTTTCGAATCCTCGGTTGTACGTGACAAGGATTAGGGTCGCCTGTCCAGCCTTGTGGGTTTTCTCCCGGTCCTCCGGTTTCCTCCCACTGCTAAAGTGAATTATTAAAATAATGTTAAACTATATATTAGTCCTCTTGAGTTTTCTCCACGTCGTCGTCCGGTTTCCTCTCACTGCTAAAGACCCCTACTCACAAAATGAATTATTGAAATAAAATTAAAAACCATGTGTTAGTCCTGAAATGACCTAGTTTGTGTCGAGTGGACTTTAAACCCCATCTCTCTCTCTCTTTCTCTCTCACACAATTCTCTGTCTTTAGTAACTGTTTGTGATGAAAACACAAGGGTACAAAATCACGACACGATATCATACTGCAATCAATGTTCTCGGATAAACGGGGGGGGGGGGGGAGCCTATTAGTGGTCAACCTCTAGCTGGCCGGCAACCTCTGGCTTGCGCCTGTGGTTTTGAGCCCTGGTTTGGAGATAGGGTCGCTTTCTCAACCTTGTGGCTTTCCCCTGGGCAATCTGGTTTCCTCCCACTTGTAAAGACCCCTACACGCAAGCGAATTATTGAAATAAAATTGGTTGTGTTGAATGGACGTTAAACCCAATTTCTCTCTCTCTCTCGGATAAACATGAACTATCCCTGTCCATGTATATTTCTAAACACATATAACCTGCAATATTTTGATAGTTTTACCCGAGATCTTAATGTCAAAACTTCCAATAACAAAATATTTTCTTTCATTATGATTGTTAACAGTATTTCTGTATTGTACACTAGATCAGAAACCAATTTTAATAAACCTCTAGGGGTGCATACCTTTGGCAGTATTAATCCATGTTTTTGAGTTCATCTTAATCATCCATATTTTTTTAAGTTCATCTTAACCCTTGTGGGTTCACGTTGTGAGAATCACACAACAGGTATCAAGGTCAGTTATAATTCAAAGTTTTTATGCACAGATATATTTGAATTAAAAGGCATTGGTTTAGTTTTTATTTGTATTCATATTTGACAACTGAAAAACAACTAATTTATTGTACATAAACATATAAGTGAATCTTCGCTATGTGTAAGAATGTATAGGAGACAAAGTCACAAGATTTCAGAAAGCTGTACCCACTAGTTACTGCAAAACACTTTAAAACATGTGCATGGGGTCCACAGAGACCCCACGTTCACCCGGGTTGTTTTTTGAGTTCATCTTAATCACCCACTCTTATATCGAACTCCAACTGCCAAGGGATCTTTTTTGTGCAAGCCAATGTGTACATGGGGCCTCTGTTTTTCATCTCATCCGAATGACTAGACAGCTGTTCTTGTCCTGGGAAAACACGCCGGAAAATCTGAGTGAACTTTCTCTGCCAATGCAGGGATCAAACACCCGACCTGCAGGATACCAACTTATAGCCACAATTGCAGATAGAAATCAACTGAATTAGTTATTACATTATAAATAAAGGGAACTTACTTAAGGTCCGAGTTTAAAGGTGTTGCTATTCCGAATCCCTTCAGGTTTAAATTGGGGCCAACTTTCATAGTATTACAAGGTTTTTTGTTGTTGAAAAATTCGTTGCTAGACGATTCCAATAAAAAAGCATATTTGGCTTTGGACTTTCTAACTCTTTGAACGCCTTCTGCTATTGTCTTGGTAAATACACTAGGTGTGGCTGATGCCATGTAATTCCACATGTTTCTGTAAGTTGTTACTTTGGATTTCTGAAATAGAGTAATGACATGAGGTTTAGTATAGAGAGAGAGAGAGAGAGAGAGAGAGAGAGAGAGAGAGAGAAATGGGGTTAAATGCCACTCAACACAACTAGGTCATTTTGGGACTAACATATGGTTTAATTTTTTTTCAATAATTCGCTTGTGCATAGGGGTCTTTAGCAGTGGGAGGAAACCGAAATGCCCGGAGGAAACCCACGAGGCCCCCCTCTGTCCATGCCACATATGCTCACACCAGGGCTCGAAACCACAGCCACAAGCCAGAGGTGGCCGACCAGCTAGAGGTTGAAGCGCGGCACTCTAGACCGCTAGGCCATCCCAACCCCACAAAATGAAACGAAATATGAGCTGTGTTTTAATCAGATGGTGTCATTAAACAATACCTGAAAAAATGACATGGTTGAACCAGCATCCATGGTGCCGTAAGCTATTTCTGTCTGTTTGACGAGAGCATCTGGGGAATCTATTGGTGTTAACATCCGTTCTATCGTTAAAAACGCTGCTAGATTAGCCGTGTACGACGATATTGTAATTAATACAAAAAACCACCAGGCACCCCCTATAATACGTCCTGCTGTAGATCTACAATCAAATAATATATACAACCATTTCAACAAATACAAATACTTATTTAATAATTTATTTTTTTTTGCAATGTCTATTTTCTGTCCTGTCCGCCGGTTTATCTTGTAGATTTTTTTTTTGCTTTTTGTTTTGCGTGTAGTGCAGTCCTCCTGCTGGCATGACAGCGTCAGAAAAAAATAATATCCATATTCTAAGTACTAGATGTTTAAGTGTTCTACAATCAAATAATAACTCAATGTACAACTAATTCAACAAATAATTAACTCTTCTTCCGAAAATTGAAGAAAAAGTCATTTAATCTAATGTAATTCCAATCTTCAAATTTTGAAACACTTAACAAGGAAATGTTTGTTGTTTATTAACTTCAGCAAATCGAAATGATTTTGATTTATTTTTGCCTATTATTATTAGTCTAGATAGTTTTTTAGGAGATAAACAGGAAGTGATTATCAACATTGTCACATGCTATTTACGATTTTAAAAGAAATTATTAATAGTAAGTGCCAGAGGACCACACTACACGCAAAACAAAAAACTACAAGATAAACCGGCGGACAAGACAGAAAATAGACATTGCAAAAACAAATAATTATCAAATCAAGTGAATGGATCCGGGGGCCAGCCGTAAGCGTCCACTGTTATGACACAGGCTTCACCAAAATGATTTACAAAAAAGACGTAAAAAAAACAACAATATAATACGACCAATCTCGACAGTGGTCGTCTCTTCAATGGCAAAGGTCTGCCAGTTGACGTTATGTGTTAGAACGTCAAATAATATTAACAATAATTAAGGGCGATAATCCGGACAGAATCTCGGAAAATGCTAAAATAATAAGTGTACATGTAGTGAGCAAACAGAGGGGTGTTATTGTCGAATAGACAGTGTCTAATTGACCAATCAAAACGCGAGGTTCATTCTTAAGCATGTTTCAACACAAGATGGCCGCCCACTTCCGTTAATGTTATACAAGACCCAGACAATCACGTTTCTCTACTTTTGGTAACTATGGTAACGATATCAATTTGATAGAGTTTGAATCGGTAATAGTTACCTTTATAATATTGATGCACACATTTCGTTTCCAAAAAGCAAGAATGGTGTATTCATGCGCGAGAAAGGTGAACTGTGCACTTATCTTCTTTGAATGACATTTAGTAATTGAAAATAATAACACAAGGTACAGTTTTATGGATACACAATTATTGAGTTTGATACTAAGCACATTTGGACAAGGATATACAGAATATGCAACAAAGACAATAATAAAATCAGAGGGCAAGTATATTAGATTATGCAACAATTTGACTTTTTTAATGCGATGCAAAGGTAGTGTCATTATTCCCAATGGATTAGCTTTAATTGGATTTGATTATTGTCTTTGTTGCATTATTATCTTTGCTGCATATTCTGTATATATTTGCCCACATTCATATTTTTTGCATCATTTGCTTGATGAAGACGAGAGTATCCTCGTCGAAACGTCGCTTAGTATCAAACTCAGTAGGCCTAATTGTGTATTCAAGAAATTGTACCTTGTGTGCACTTATCAATAATTGTTTGATCACCAGTTTAAGAGTTATGATGATGCTTTTTAAAATTTGAGTTCAACCATAATAATAATCACGTCATTTTACAAGGGTAGCAAATTAGGCCTGAGGCCTTTTTCAAATTTGGCCCTTGGCACAGATCGTGCGAATGATTTCGATCATTACTGCAGGAAGAAACCGAAGAACTCGGGGGAAACCTGCCTGATCGGACGGGAGACCGAATATCCCTATCACTTACAACGATAAAGTTCATGCCCTGAGATGGGATTGAACCCTCGTTGCATAGGTGAGAAGCCGCCTCTCTATCGCCACGGCTACCATGACGAGGAGAGAAGATTAATTGATCATAGCTACCCTAATTAAAGAATATTGGAATATTGGAATAAAAAAGGAGTAGCTATTGACTGTATTACAAACGAAATTAAGTTCTTATGGATTTAACAAATCAATACGTATTAGCCACACTCCGTCAAATATCAACTTGGGTTTTTTTTATGGTACAAGATGAAGATGCCTCTAATTCGTATCGGCAAAAACACATCTGAGTGTGAAAGATGGTGTCATGGTGTCATAATGTAATTAAATGGAGTCAATGTGATGAGAGATGCTAAAGGTAGGCCAGTTGGGGAGGTTTGGAGAGAGAGAGAGAGAGAGAGAGAGAAGGAGTTTAACGTCCACTCGACACAAACTAGACACAAACTAGGTCATCTTGGGACTAACGTATGGTTTTCAATTTTTATTTTAACAATTCGCTTGCGCTTAGGGGTCTTTAGTAGTGGGAGGAAACCGGAGTGCCCGGAGGAAATCCACGAGGTTGAGAAGGCGCCCCTATTTCCATGTCACATACGCTCACACTAGGGCTCGAAACCACAGCCGCAAGCCACTTGGCCATCCCAACCCCCCAAGGAGGTTTGTTATTTCCAGAGTCCAAAATAGCCGCTTTATACAAATGAGTATTTTGAGGAATACTAACCTGAACCCTGAACCTTTTAACTTTTAAGAGGGTGGGAGGGTAAATTAGACCTAAGTTCAGTCTTCTAAAAAGGGTTAGGGTTAGGGTTAGGGTTAGTTTTTCCCAAAATTCCCAACCAGCTTACAATTAGCATCTCCCAATGTGATAACGTAATATCAATACCTGGGACAGACATGGTCGCTTCCCTGTAACATTAAAGCACCCATCGAGAACCAGAAGGAGTTTGGTAGTGTAAATTGGTTGTGGTATATCGTGCCAGACGTCAAATCTTCCGTACTCCATTCATAAGGACTAAAGCGACTTGCGAAATATATACTAAAACTAACTATGATGTAGGCGATTGTTATACAAGCCCAGATCTGTATCGAGAACGGTTCCATGAACGAGAAAACTCCCGGTTTCTGCTTCTCTGGTTTCAAAATCATGATGCTGATACCGACATTCATGAAAGGTTTAGAGAAATCCACGACCCTCTCTCGCTCGGCTGTTATTGTTAACGGTGCCACTGATAGATCAGCTTGCTGGAATTAAAAGAAAATCCGTATGAGAAATGAGATTTTGCCAGAACTTTAATAGCTTTTTTAGAAGCGTGTATTCTTTGGAAGACCAAATAGGACAATATTCATGATTCTTGTATCTTCATTCCAGTTTGAACATTTTACACACGACAGCAACATTCTAAACTAATGATTATTGTTTCTACGTTCTTATGCACAAAATAGACATTTTAAACAAAAAAATGACTTTATGTTTCATTTTCGGCAATATATCAGTTACTTTTATATATCATTAAATTTTAAAATTAAAAAATAATTTCTTAATTTTACACGAAAAACAAATCAATTTATTGGTTTCTGAAAGTATCTTAAAAAAATCTGGAAACATAAAGTAAATTTTTAGTTTAAAATGTTGATTTTGTGCATCAAATGTTGACTTAAGAATGTAGAAACAAAAATCATTAATTTAGAATGTTGTGTTTGTGTCTAAAATGTTCAAACTGGAATGTAGAAACAAGAATCATGAATATTGTCCTATTTGGTCTTCCATAGTATTAAAGGTCTTAGCAGATCAAAATGTATAAATGTCGATGATAACTGTCTTTTCCAATAATATATTGGTGAAAATATTAATAATGTAAAAAGGGTTATTACTAAAAGATTATTTTAAAAAATAAACTCATAAACCATACCAGATTAAATGACACAAGCTTTTCAATAATATCCGAACATCAAATAGTTTCAACAGTAAATCCTTTTATTATGAAATAACTCAAGCTTCTATGAACTATATTTTTAGCAGATGCTGAGGGATGCCATAATAAATACATGATTTCCTCTGTAAAAGTTGAGAAATAACAATATTTTGATTCCAGTTGTGGAATACCGTTCCTATAGAAACACAGGAATGTATTTTTGACGGCCTTTTAAAATAAAGAACTGGATATCATGATTCAGATGTAATTAATTCATTATGAAAGGTTGAACCTACTTGCATGCATGGAAAGAGAGAGAAATTAGGTTTAACGTCCACTCGACACAAACTCGGTCATTTCAGGACTATCTTCTACCATGGTGATGCGATACATTGCCTTTTATCTGTAACATTGTTCTGTACGTGTAATTTATGGATTTAGACAATTAGTAAAATGCTGTTCTTTGTACTTAGATGCAGTGGACGCTTCTGGCTGTCCCCCGGATCCATTCACTTGATTTGACAATTGTTTATTTTTTGCAATCTCTATTTTCTGTCTTGTCCGCAGGTTTTTCTTGTATATTTTTGTTTTGGGTGTAGTGCGGTCCTCCTGCACTTACTATTAGATGCATTAAAATTCGTTGGGAATTCCATTTGGAATCCCACATGCAGTAACACGTTGGCGATTGTCTTAACTAAAACGGGAGAAATTTCGAAAGTGGTAGGTAATTTGAAAATGATGTATGATGTTTTAAGGCTAGGTCTATAAGTGACTATCACATATTGAGGATTGCCTTGCGTGAAAACCGGTTGGAAGATTGACTTCACCCCTCTTCTTAATGCGCCTATTATTCCATCCCAGGAACCATTATCTAACTCGCTGCCGTATTTACTGTCTTCTACTAGTACTAGGATGTAGCTGATGCCTAATTGTTTAGAGATGACTTCTGCCAAATCTTTGCAGTATCCTGGAAATATAAGTTTTATTAAACGGAAGTTAATACGTGCCACGGTGGAAATTATAAACGTAAAAGAGAGAGAGAGATATGGGGTTCAATGTCCACTCAACACAAACTATACATGGTTTTTAATTTTATTTCAATAATTCGCTTGCAGTGGGAGAAAACCGGAGGACCCAGAGGAAACTCAAGAGGTTGGACAGAAACCTTACTCCTTGCCACATACAACCGGGGATTTGAAACCATGTCAGTTGACTCAATAACAGGCTTTATGATACAGCGCGAGCACGCTAACCATTCAGCTATCCAACTCCCCTTGGTCCAATAAACAGCACATATACAGACAACACATAATAAAAAGTAGTTTTATCAGAATGCATTTAGTGCAACTAAATTCTTAAGTTCACATGACTTTATATTTATTTGGCCTCTAGAAAACCAGCTAGTATAATATAATGAATGAATGAAATGGGGTTTAACGTCCTACGCTTAAGCACCTAACCTGGGCTAATTGAAGACGGGCATACGCCACAGTGTGCCATGAGGGAAATTTTGCACGGGCAGCGGCGCTACGGCCTACTCTTATATCGAATTCCAACTGCCAAGGGATCTTTTACGTGCACTCCAATTTGTACACGGGACCTCGGTTTTTCGTCCCATCCGAACGACTAGGCAGCTGTCCTTGTCAGGCCCTCCATCTGCATCACTGACAAGGGGAAATCACGCCGGAAAATCGAGATGAACTTTCTCGGCCAATGCAGGGATCGAACACTCGACCTCCAGGCTAGCGAACCAGCGCCTTATCCACTTAGCCACCGTGATCCCCCCAAGTAGTAGTATAATATAAACACATCGATACGATCCTTTTCAATCATATTCAAATAATATTAGAATTGTTGATATTTCTTTTGGTTCGAGGGCAATGATTGCAACCAGGCACGCTTTAATTGATATCAAAAACATACTTCAATTCATATAGGAAACACACTTTAAGATAACAAAAACATACTTCAATTTGTAGCAAAAAACATGCTTCAATTCATATAGCGAAAACATTATTTTAAACCGGATATTCAAAAATTATGAGTATATCAAGATTGCTAAGTTACGTTACAGGCACTTTCCATTTGTAAAAATGTTTTTTATTAATGTCTCCAGTATCTGTTACCATAGTAATGAGAAGTTTGATATAAAAAATCATCTCTGGGTAGTTTGTTTTGATTAATATACTCCATGCAGTTATTACAGAAAAAACAATATTTGATCTTATAATTGATACTGACAAGAAACTTGAACACAATATCTTGACAAATGTAGTTCAGATTGTAAAATTATCTCATTCTCTTTTCGGACGTTGACCGTTTTACTTTAACATCTCAAGAACAGACGGATATTTGTTAGCCTGAGTATTGATTAGTTACCATTCATACAGGACAGTTGGAAAGATATGGCAGCAACTATATTCACCCTTTTAAAGAGAGAGAGAGAGAGAGAGAGAGAGAGAGAGGATGTAATCCCAATAGGCAGATAAGGATTGCAGCTACTAGAATCACCTTTTTAAAGAGATAGAGAGAGAGGAGAGAGAAAGGGAAGGGAGAGAGAGAGAGAGAGAGAGAGAGAGAGATGAGATGAGATGTAATCACAATCAGTAGATAAGGAATCACCCTTTTAAAGAGAGAGAGAGAGAGAGAGAGAGAGAGGATGTAATCACAATAGGCAGATAAGGATTGCAGCTACTAGAATCACCTTTTTAAAGAGAGAGAGAGAGAGAGAGAGGAGAGAGAGGAGAGAGAGAGAGGGAAGGGAGAGAGACAGAGAGAGAGAGATGAGATGTAATCACAATCGGTAGATAAGGAATCACCCTTTTAAAGAGAGAGAGAGGGGAGAGAGAGAGAAAGAGAGGGGAGGGAGAGAGAGAGAGGGAGAGAGAGAGAGAGGGAAGGGAGAGAGACAGAGAGAGAGAGAAAGAGAGGGGAGGGAGAGAGAGAGCGAGAGAGAGAGGGAGAGAGAGAGAGAGAGAGAGGGAGAGAGAGAGAGAGAGGGAGAGAGAGGAGATGTAATCACAATCAACCCATGAGGTTGGACAGTCGACCCTACTCCTTGTCACGTACAACCAGGAAATCGAAACCTTGCCAGTTGACCCAATGACAGACCTTATGATACAGCGCACACCCCATCCATTATAAACTGTACTACTCGCCTCAGTTAGCAGGATGATTAACTTTTAATCTAGACATATAAAATCTGATCGCCATATCAAAAAACCTTTTATGTGATCACGACCACGTTCGAGTAGCTTTCATTATCATCTATCTTTGTTTTATAAGGCTATGGAATTTATCTCCTTTAAAACCTGAACTTCTTGAATTACGACCCCGAATCCACCCATCACTACCTTCGTGGGTAGACATGGGCCATTTCAAGTGCTACATATTCGGTTACCATCCATTGATCTCAAAATTATCTGCGATAAAATACAAAAAGAGAGAGACAGAAATGGGGTTTAACGTCCACTCCACACAACTAGGTCATTTCGGGACTAAGACAAGGTTTAATTTGCTTGTGCTTAGGGGTCTTTAGCATTGGGAGTGCCTGGAGGAAATCCACGAGGTTGAGAAGGTGCCCCTATGATGTTATCAATACAGACATGGTGACAAACCTATGATAGAGCTAATAGCGGCTCCTATTTAAGCATGATACAAGGTATAAAAGACTTGTGAATGTCCATCAATTTATAAATTGAAAGGTATTCTGTATAGTATTGGATATAACACGACGGTATTATCACGTAGATGGATAATTATACGGCCACCTTTGACACGGTACCTAGTAAAAGACAGAGGTTTATGTCCTTTACATCTCCTATCATTCAGATTTTATTGACCCTTGGGCATTCTTTATCGTCTGGTTGTATCTGGAGGATGGCTGACTGGCACGGCTATATCTACACATGGACACTTAACGACAAACAATCTAATTTCTATATTTAGTAGTTCCGTGTACATTTTGATGTACAATCAATAATATACATACAATTAAAGATTGTTTTGTTCGATCTTAAACCGGTGTTGAAAAGAGAGAGAGAAATGGGGTTTAACATCCACTCAGGACTAACATATGGTTTAATTTTATTTCAATAATTCGCTTGCGCGTAAGGGTCTTTAGGAGTGGGAGGAAACCAGAGTGCCTGGAGAAACCCACGAGGTTGAGTGCTCCTATCTCCAAGCCACATATGCTTACACCAGGGCTCGAAACCACAGCCGCAAGCCAGAGGTGACCGGCCAGCTAGAGGTCAAAGCGTGGCATTCTAGACCACTAGGCCATCCCTACCCCCCCCCCCCTCCCACGTCGAAAACGATCAAGAAATCTTTAAATAGCTTATACAATGGGGTTGGGGTAGTCTCGATGCATGGGCTATCGAATATAATGGATATTGTTAGGTGATGGACGCATACATAACCTTTACAAATTGTGGGAATCTTTGGACCAGTCTGGCCCATCAATGTGTGTTAATTTTACAATTAAGTACATGTAGTCATAAAACAAAAATTGAAATCCTAGACACCCAAAGCCGTATTTTGAATCATTTTTTAAAAAGAGAAAAGTTGTAGGTTATAAGAAAATATACAATCATAGCTATCTTGTATAGTTGCTATCTATAAAACAATATTCTAAGAACCAACCCATTCCATATCAGAGATACGATTGGACTGGATGATCGTTTTTAACAAAATGGGAGAATTTAGATTCTGGCCAATCAGATTAAAACACAATCCTATTTTGTTTCGTTTTTATATTTAAAAATTTTGTTTTTACTTTTCTTTACTACACTAGGATCTGAAAGAGTTGTTATCATTGGCGTGTTCTGGATGTTGTCATTTATTAGCCAATAAAACGGTCTGTTACTGCGAGCTTTAGGCGTGCTTTGCACGGATATCCATTAGTAACATCAATGCTGATTGGTTAATCAAATGTCTAATGTCATGGGGTCAAAGGCAGCTCGTATGAACTCTGACGTGACCATTCGCAAAAACGGGTCACATCTTCATGTAGTGTAGGCTATCGAAAGTATCAAAAAAAGATAGTAAGCTGGCACTGCCAGGCAGGATACGCCCACATTTTCGAGAGATGGTTAGAGAACAAGCAAAACCGAAAGTGATTTTTCCTACAATCAAAGGCTACAATTCATTAAATTACAATTTGATATGCGCAAATAACGAAAAGAATCAAGATCTTTAGATTATAAACATGCATTTCAAGTTTCATCAAAATCGAAATGAAATTGTGACCTATATTGGGTCCACAACCTTGATATACCATATTTTAACACTAAAAGCGTACAAACGGTGGCCATTTTGTCTGGCAATAATGGTCCGATTTCCCTGAAATTCAAACTCAAGCTTCCGTATGGTGTAACGGTGATAGAGTCAAGCGATTTTTTAAATCGGATAATAATCGTGACCTCCAGAGGGACCATAGGCGATTTTTCGGACAATCAGGGGCCATAATTCAGGAAGTTATGATCTGATATGTGCAAATAACGAAAGGAACCAAGATCGTTGGGTTATAACCATGCATTTCAAGTTTCATCAAAATTGAATCAAAATTGTGACCTATACTGGGTCCAAAACCTTGATATACCATTTTATAACAGTATTCGCATACACGCGGCGGCCATTTTGTATGACAATTTTGTTCCGAATTTTTCCGAAATTCGAACTCAACTTTCCTTAGGGTGAAAAGGTGATATAATCAAACGATTTTTTAAATCAAATAATATTTGTGACCTCCAGAGGGACCACAAGCTAAACGAAGGCGATTTTGCGTATAATCAGGGGCCATAATTAAGAAAGTTACGATCCGATATGCGCAAATATCGAAAGGAACCAAGATTTTTGGGTGATAACCATGTATTTCAAGTTTCATCAAAATCGAATTAAAATTGTGACCTCTACAGGGTCCACAACCTTGATATACCATTTTTTAATTGTGTTCGCGTACGAATGGCGGACATTTTGTATGGCAATTTTGGTCCAATTTTTCTGAAATTCGAACTCAACCTTCCTTAGGGTGTAACGGTGATATAATCAAAAGATTTTTTAAATCGAATAATTATTGTAACCTCGAGAGGGACCACAAGCTAAACCAAGACGATTTTGCGTATAATCAGGGGCCATAATTCAGGAAGTTACGATCCGATATGCGCTAATATCGAAAGGAACCAAGATCTTTGGGTTATCAAAATCGAATTAAAATTGTGATATCTACAGGGTCCACAACCTTGATATACTATTTTTTAACAGTATTCGCGTACGAACGGCGGCCATTTTGTATGGCAATTTTGGTCCGATTTTTCCGAAATTTGAACTCAACCTTCCTTAGGGTGTACCGATGATATAATCAAACGGTTTTTCAAATCGGATAATAATTGTGACCTCCAGAGGTACCACAAGCTAAAATAGGTGATTTTTCGGACAATCAGGGGCCATAATTCATGAAATTACGTTCTGATAGGCGCAAATATCGAAAGGAACCAAGATCTTTGGGTTATAAACATGCATGTCAAGTTTCATCAAAATCGGTTCAAAATTGTGACCTCTATAGGGTCCACAAGCTAAAAACTTGATTTTTCGTACAATCAGGGGCCATAATCCATGAAGTTTTGATCCGATACATGCCAATATCGAAAGCAGCAGAGATCTTTTGGGGATAAACCTATATTTCAAGTTTCGTCAAAATAGGATAAGAATTGTGACCTGTAGAGAGTCCACAAACAATTGTGGACGGACGGACGGACGTCCGGACGGACAGGGGCGACGACATAATACGTCCACATGAAAATGTGGGCATATAAAAACATACGAAATATATATCTGTATTTTAATCAGATTGGATTCAGACATTCTTTAAAGGGACAATAACACTCTTGCTGGCTTGACAGGTCCAGAAAAAAAAAATGGCCTTATTTTAACTACAAGATGTTTAAGTGTCCTACCTGTTGTGTAAATTATCCATTACAACCTATCTTACTTGTCCAGAGGGTTCGAAAATATGTTTAAATCCAAGTTGCATTTGAAAGTGCTTACGTAAGGCTTTTCAAACCATGTTGCGACATGTAGTTGATTTTTTCCAATTTTTAAAATTAGGTGTGTTAAGATGAAATTTATATCATCAATTAATTGGAATATTGTAAAATAGTACAATTTGTTGATCACAATAAAGATTGGGACATATTATTCAGTTACAACAAGAGTGTTATTGGGGCTTTAAAAAGAAATGGATATTGAGGATACAAATCTTCATGGTATTGTCGTAAAATCTTCTTGCCAAAATTACGCAATATAACAATACAGATTTCAAGGTTGAGTCATCAACTAAAGGGTCTCTTTAACTAAAGATGGATAATCGGCAAAAATAAAACAAAGACTTTTAGTCTATATAACTAATGGAACAAAATTCCATTATTCAATGGAAAAATGATGGATGGGGCTGAACTGAGTGCCTTTCCTGAAATATTCATCATTTACTAGTAAATAAATAATCTGTAACGGCGGTAGACTCTTTAGGGAATAACAAGACAAAGAAGACGGATACGGTAGAAGACGTGATGTGGACATAAAATAAAGTATTAAACAGAAATTATTATTACTTTCTTCAGTTTCATAATAACCATCACTTTATCACTATTCAAGTCATCATTTCTTGTGTCCATTTCGTTTTATATTTTAAATAGCTTATTCATGTCATTTTGGAAATCTACCAGTAATATTAGGCTTTCTAAGCTTTAACTGTGTGGAATAAGAAATATTTAAATGAATTAGTAAGATTAAATGAGCAAGAATAATATGTTCCCCTACAGCATATCCATAGAGATTGTGGTTTACATGAGCTAACATGATCAGTATGTTAGTTTAAAGGGCCAATCCCGATAACTTTTTGGGGAATAAAACTGCTTAATTTTGTGTTAAAATCATTTAAAACCCATTATCTAAGGCCGATCAACTAACCCGCTTTTTGTGATACGCTTGTAAATAACTTAAACCTGACAGTCTGCATCTGAAAATGGAGACCTTTGTATCATACAGTATCTGGATAAAACCAGACTATTTTCTATAAAAATAATATGTAGGTAAAATTTACCTTTTGTTATCAAGTACAGTACATGGGTCATTCACTGTATAGACCTCTCAAGAAACGTTAATTGATTATAAGGTCACCAAATGAAAAAAATGACCATCAATCTTAAAAGGGTTACGTGTCCGGATAAGCAATTTTGGCGTTCACGTCCAAATGACTCAATATTTTGAGTTGAAATTTTGAGACAAGGTATATACACCATTCCCCTATATTTTGGCGTTTTATTTTCATACATTCTCAGACTTTTATTTTTGAGCCTCTGTATAATACGGGACTGTCCCTTTAAACATATTTTATTACTGTAAAGTAAACGATCGGACAAAAACTTACTAAAACTTATAAAGAGTCCTTTCCACTATAATTGTTATAGGTGGTCAGTATGTTAACACCAGTGATTATATGTCTCGAGAGAGAGAGAGAAACGGGATTTAACGTTCACTCAACACAACTAGGTCATTTCGGGACTAAAATAAGGTTTAATCTTATTTTAATAATTCGCTTGCGTGTAGGGGTGGGAGGATACCAGAGTGCCAGGAGGATACCCACGAGTTTGAGAATGCACCCCTATCTCCATGCCACATATGCTCACGCCAGGGCTTGAAACCATAGCCGCAAGCCAGAGGTGGCCGGCCAGCTAGAGGTCAAAGCGCGACACTCTAGACCACTAGGCCATCCCAACCCCCCATGATGGAAATGAAACATTTTGTTGTTTTTAAATAGCTGATAGAATAAACGATTAGCAAGAATGAATGAGCAAGAACAAAATGTTCCCTAGCAACATATCTAAGACATTGTGGTTATGTCGGAATATCAGGCTGGTCAGATAATAAGATGTTGGAAATGAAACATTTGTTTTCTTTAAATGGCTGATAAAAGAACGATTTAGACCATACATTTCAAAGCCACAGAATGTCATGTCAGTGAATCTATATTTAAATTATCTCCGTTTATTGATCACATCAGTGACCTAGGCGATGGTTTCTATATAGGCAACTGAATGAATGAATGAAATGAATGAAATGAGGTTTAACGTTTAACATCCTACGCTTCTGCATCTAACCTGGGCTAATTGAAGACAGGAATACGTCATACAGTGTGCTATGAGGGAAATTTTTGCACAGGCAGCAACTGAATTCCAACTGCCTAGAGATCTTTTACGTGCACACCAATGTGTACACGGGACCTCGGGTTTTTGTCCCATCCGAACGACTAGACAGCTGTCCTTGTCAGGCCCTCCATTGTCATGTTGTATTCAACAACTGAAGCCAGACACAAGACCTGCCATAACTTTCATTCTAGTTTTAAAATGTGCTTTCTCCGCCATCGATAAAATTGGCCTTAATATGAGCTTTATATAATGTAAGTTGTCAATACAATGACGGTTATAAGCAACAATTTAATTTATAAAAGAGCATCAGTTCAACAGTCTTAAGAAACAGTTTCTATTGGTATCTATTCAGGAATTGCAAATTGTGTAGACATGTGTCAGTGCATAAAGATATAATTATGTTATTGTTTATATCATAAACGACTGTAAATCTTTTATGAAGAGAGAGAGAGAGAGAGAAATGGGGTTTTACGTCCACTCGACACAACTAGGTCATTTCGGGACTGACATATGGTTTTTAATTTTATGGTCTACTAGCAGGCGCCGATCAAGGGGGGCCCAGGGGGGCCGTCCCCCCCCACATCTCCAGCGATACTGGTGTATCTGCTATTTAATTGATGATATAAACATGATTTTCACATTGTCTATGCCCGTAGTAATGCGTCAAGGCTCTGGGGATTACACCAAACCACTAATGTATGCAGCACTCTAATGATTACCATTTGTTACAATGTATGCCCCCCCCCTCGAAAAAATCCTGGATCAGGGCCTGATTAGAGAGTTGATTATGGGCATGTTGTCTGAATAAATGTCACAATACTAATCTATGTAACAAAGTCCTGCTATAGGAATATTAATTTATAAGCTCTTGTATAATTCCATGCAATTGTCATAGCTGTTCAGAAAAGTAAAAGGCCATGGCTAAACTCTATATTTGCCATTGTAAGATGATGAAAAAACCTTACACACAAGCGGAAAAAGGGGGGCGCAAGAGTCCCCATAACAGTGCAAGCAAGTTTGGATCTCAGTGATGCATCCGAGGAGAAACAGGAACCATTCCTGGTAGATATATCATAGTAAACAAATCCCAGGTAATAAACTTGACAAGACTGTGTGGATATAAAAATAATTTATTCAGGACGCTTTTAGGGCGAAAGCCCTTTTTTAACTGGTACACAGTCTTGTCAAGTTTGTGACCAGGGATTTGTTTACATTGTAAGAAATAATAAGAGAGAGAGAGAGAGAGAGAGAGAGAGAGAGAGAAAAGGGGTTTAACAGCCACTCAACACAACTAGGTCATTTCGTGACTAACATATAGTTTAATTTTATTTCAATAAATTGCTTGTGCATAGGGGTCTTTAGCAGTGTGAGGAAACCGGAGTGCCTGGAGGAAACCCACGAGGTTGAGAAGGCGCCCCTATCTCCATGCCACATACGCTCACACCAGGGCTTGAAACCACAGCCACAAGCCAGAGTTGGCCGGCCAGCTAGAGGTTGAAGCGCGGCACTCTAGACCTCTAGGCCATCCCAACCCCCCAGAAATAATAAGATATCTTCTGTACCTACCTTCATATCTATCATTCCCCATAGGTGGTCGTCCCATTTCAGATTTATTATTTATCATTAAAAATGGCGCTGTCTGTAATTAAGAAGATGGTAAAATGTGATTATAATAAACACCATATCGACATGCTCGTACTTAAAGCACAATATTCGTGTCAGTCATTATCACATATGTGATAGAACTATCATAGCCTAATCTTCAACCCTTCTTAAATAAAGTCATTATTATTATTTAATAATCACATGCTTAGGGCACAAAGGCAAGGGGGGGGGGAAAACACATAAATTTTCATAGCAGAATTTTTAATGGTGTCCCACGTTTAATGAAATAATTTGGGTCGGTCAGACCTCAATAGTGGCCCGTTTGAAATAAATTTTTGGTTATTTTTCTTTCTCAAGAATCATCTTAAACATCTCTATAAATGTTTGTAGGTATGAGAACTATTTCCAAAAGAAATCATCTAAATTAAACATAACTTGACCCTCAATTTCATATTTTGAATGACACATATAGGGCACTAAAGTCTTAAGAGCTTAGGACCTCTAAAAGGCATGACTCGACTCTGCCAGTACGTAACTAACGGGACGAAAATTAAATGGTAGCTGGCTTTTTATCCGCAGATAGCGTGTCTCAGATGTTCAGATTTGACTCTGCCTTGTATCAATATATAAAAATCCAGTCGACCCTAATAGTAATGCAGGAGGACTGCACTTACACGCAAAACAAACAAAACAACAACAAACAAACAAAAAACAAAAAAATAAAAAAATCTACAAGATAAACATACAGACAAGAGAGAAAATAGACATTGCAAGAACTAAACAATTATCAAATCAAGTGAATGGATCCGGGGGCCAGCCGTAAACGTCCACTGCGCTGTACAGTCCCTGGCCTGTCTTGGTACAGGCTTCACTAAAATGATTTACATAAAAGACGTAACAAAAAAAATGCGACCGATCTTGTAAGTGGTCGTCTCTTCAATGGCGATAGTCAGCCAATTGACGTCAGGTGTTAGAACGTCAAATAATTTTAACAAGGGCGATAATCCGGACAGAAACTCGGAAAACGCTAAAAAAAATAAAAATAAATGTAGTGAGCTAACAGGAGCAAAGCCCGACAACGAGAACATTCTGCAGTACGAAGGGCTAAAACACTACTCTAATAGTAAATGCAGTAGGACTGCACTACACGCAAAACAAACAAAACAACAACAAACAAAAAAACAAAAACAAAAAAAAAATCTACAAGATAAACCTGCGGACAAGACAGAAAGTGTAAGTTAAACCAAGAGTATGAATAAGACCTTTCTTCAATATTGTCTGAATCATCGAATTGCCCCTTTAATGTTTACAATAATATGCTAACGATGCAATTGGCATGACATGCAAACAGGTCAATCTGCAATTCTATAACCAATTCTTAACGAATTAATTAATATGTGATCTGGCCTTACTAAGTTTAGTCAGGTTTCAAGGAATCAGAAATAACACGTGATCGTGAGGTCGAATACTGATTATTTTAGTACAAGTCAAAAATCAACAACATCAATACATCAGTCTTTACTATCCTCAAATTGAGGATGAAGTCAGATTAACATGGATTAATGCAAGAAATTAATGTAGTTGCAGAATGTATTGTGGGAGAGAGAGAGAGAGAGAAATGGGGTTTAACGTCCACTCGACTAAAACTAGTTCATTTTGGAGCTAACATATGGTTTAATTTTATTCCAATAATACGCTTGCGCCTATTGTCTTTAGCAGTGGGAGGAAACCGAAGGACCTGGAGAAAACCCACAGGGTTGAGAAGGCACCCCTATCTCCATGTCACATACTCTCACACTAGGGCACTCTAGACCACTAGGCCATCCCAACCCCCCCAGTTGCAGAATGGATTGGGAGAGAAAGAGAGAAATGGGGTTTAACGTCCACTCAACTAAAACTAGTTCATTTCGGAACTAACATATGGTTTAATTTTATTTCAATAATACGCTTGAACCCATTGTCTTTATCAGTGGGAGGAAACCAGAGGACCCAGAGAAAACCCACGAGGTTGGACAGTCAACCCTACACCTTGCCACGTTCAACCGGGGATTCGAAACCACATCAGTTGCCTCAATGACAGGCTTTATGATACAGCACGCGCACGCTAACCATTCAGCCCCCCCCCCCCGGAATTTATTGTATTTAATTCTCTTATCACAATAATCTGTGTATACCTGGAACTCGATATGACGACGTCTAGTTCGCTTACAATATGTTCTTTATCATACAATGTCTGTTTTTATGGCAACACTTTAGATATATCTCGAGGGCTCAAAGCATTCTCCTTTTACAGTCTCGATGATCATTAAAATAAAAAATATCATGCCGTCTTCAGATCATAGAATTATGTAACTAAATATAGATTAATAACAATTCTCCAGCAAAAAGGCAAAACCTAGTAACTCACTTTCTTTTTTATCAAAATTGAGTTAGGTCCAACTTTGTAGTTTTAAGGGTATGTGCGTCCTGTTGTTGTACTAGATATTCCAATCTTTTGATTTTACAACCATGATACAACCTAGCAACTTCCTTCATTCGCCAAGTACCGTATACCACAGCAAACCTAGTACGGTAACTCAATAGTCAAATCAATGGATGAGTTGGGTTTAATATTCATTCATTCGATTTTCCTTTGTTTTCTCAAAAAAAATAAGAAAAAAGTGAGCTACTAGGTTTTGTCTTTTTATGGGAGAATTATTATTATACTTACTAATATGGAGACAACAATTCTTTCTAATTTAGATTTGGTATAATTCCATTCTCCTGTTTCTTCAACATCATAAACACTTTTTAACCCTTCTTTAGTGCCCCATTCACCAATCTGCACAAAACATATCGAAAAAAAGTTATACAACGTTTGGGATATTACATAACTTTAACCGAGTGGCTATTGTTATGACTAGATTGAGCAAAGTTGAGAACAAATTTCAAAATGGCTGCAAATCTCCCCAAAACTAGCTTGGAAAATGAAGCTGTATCTTCAACGTTTTCAGAACTGAAGGCAGCAATTAAGAGATTGAAAGGGTAAGGTTTAGGACTATTTTTATGACTTTTTATTTTTCACTTCTCCAATGAAGGGCTTTGAAAAACATTGTCGTAACAATAGCCTGAGGACTATTTTTACGACGAGTCGTAAAAATAGCCACTGCCTAAATTTAACTGAAATCTTTAGCTATATGAAGTACCGATATAAATAAGAAATGATAGTAGTGAAATGAAATGAAATGGGGTTTAACGTACTACTGTTATGCACCTAACCTGGGCTAATTGAAGACGGGCATACGTCATACAGTGTGCTATGAGGGCAATTTTGCCCAGGTAGAGGCGCTACGGCCTACTCTTAGGGTCAAATACGATTTTCTTCTTATGGAAATTCTCACAAATTATGATTATATGTCGACTGACTACTTTCTTTTGATTTAATGAAATGGCATGAGATGTTGTTTAACATGCTACCTTTCTGCTTCACCCGGCATCAAGACGGCAATGTGCTATGGTAGACATTTAGCCCAGATAGCGGCGCTAAGGCCTACTCTAGTTTCGAGTTCAAATTGTCAAGGTTTTATTTACATGCCACACCGAAAAAACCTAAAGAATTTTATCAACAAACAATAAGCGAGCCATCGCCATATACCCATGCTGTGACTTTATGACTTCCTATTGATTTCATAGCGGTATTAAATTTAAATAAGGAAAACATGATTATTTATCTTGGTGCATTGATACTTTAAGCTTGGTTTTAGTTGGTCAGACAGCACGAGGCTGGTTATGTTTACTCCTAGAACATGCGATACTATTAGAGTAGAGTTTTAGCCCTTCGTGCTGCAGAATGTTCTCCTTGTCGGGCTTTGCTCCTGTTTGCTCACTACACTTATTATTTTAGAATTTTTCGAGATTCTGTCCAGATTATCGCCCTTATTGTTTAAATTATTTGACGCTTTAACACCTGACGTCAACTGGCTGACTATCGCCATTGAAGAGACGACCACTGTCAAGATTGGTCGCATTATACTCTTTTTTGTAAATCATTTTAGTGAAACCTGTACCACAACAGGCCCTGGACTGTACAGCGCAGTGGAAGCTTACGACTGGCCCCCGGATCCATTCACTTGATTGATATAATTGTTTCTTTTATGTTGTAGAATTTTGTTTTGCGTGTGGTCGGTCCTCCTGCTTTTACTAAAAGACTGGATAACCGGCTCTACATGATGTCAGAAAAGAAATGAGTCTGACGTATCCAGTATAGCTACACAATTCCTCATCGCTCTGAATCCCCACAATATCTCATTCAGAGTTTGTCTAGAAACGCTCTTTCGTATTTGTTTTATGTAGATGTAATATTCGTTTGGAATTAATTACTCACATCAGGTGTCATCTCTGGCGTAGAAAGAGAAATGGGTTAAATGTCCACTCGACACAAACTAGGTCATTTTGGGACTAATATATGGTTAATTTTTTTTCAATAATTTGTTTGCTCGTAGGGGTCTATAGCATTGGGAGGACACCAGAGCACCCGGAGAAAACCAACGAGGTTGGACAAGCCACCGTACTCCTTGTCACGTACAACCCTGGATTTGAAACCATGCCAGTTGACTAAATGACAGGCTTTATGAAACACTGTGTGCACGCTAACCATTTGGCCATCTCTCCCCTCCCCCCATTTCTGGTGTAAAAGTAGGTTCAGACTTTCCAGAATACTTGTGTGATGGTTAAATTTGGAGACAAGGTTATGTCTGAATTCCATGAAAACATGTCGATATAGGTTTTCTCCAGATCAACAGGTTTCCCCCACTGCTTGCAAGAGAATTATTGAAATAAAATTAAAACCAAATGTTAGTCTTGAAATGACCTAGTTTAAGTCAAGTGGACATTCAACCCCATCTCTCTCTCTCTCAATCTCTCTCTCGCCTCTCCATCTTTCTCTATCCATCTCTCTCTATTTCTTCCTCTCTCTCCCTCTCTCTCATTCTCTCTCTCCCTCGCTCACTCTCTCTCATTCTTTCTTTTCCTCTCTCTCTCTCCCCCCCCTCACTCTCTCTCTCTCTTTTGCTTGTTTTGAATACTTAATGACTTAATCAGATTTGTTGGAGAATGATAAACTTTTTTCCTTTTTTTTTAAACTTTAGGATTCCAAAGGAATTATTGGATAAGATGACAGCTGTAATTGGTAAGAGTTAACCATGATATAATGATCAACGACAAGTGGAAGGATATGTCGCTAGCTTGCTGTGATTAAGAGAGAAATAGTTGCACCATCTTGTCTTGTTAAATAAATCTATCCAGACAAGATGATGGATCGTTACTTTAGACTTCATGGCTACATCCTTCAACTGTTAATCATGCATCCTTACTCAAATAGAACGATTTCACTTCTTCTTTTATCGTTTTTACTTCTGCTGTTTTAAAAATCATCAGGTGTGTTCGTGTAATCTACCTACTTAGTAAAGAAGAAAAAGACATCGAATAAATGCCATTAATTTCAAGAGGGAGCTTACTGTTATGTAGTGCACAGATTGAGACAAAGAAACCCAGGAATGGTTTTAACAGGGACAACATGCTGAGAGAGAGAGAGATCGAGAGAGAGATGGGGTTTAACGTCACTTGACACAAACTAGATCATTTAGGGACTAACATATGGTTCAATTTTATTTCAAGGGGGAAGCTTACCGTAATGTACTGTACAGGTCGAGACAAAGAGTTGAAAACCAGGAATGGTTTCAACAGGGACAACATGCTGAAGTTGAACCTATGTATTTAGGATACGCCGAAGCCCCCCCAAGTAATAGTTAGGGCGTCTGTAGAGGGACACAAGACCTTGACACCTATGACCTTGCGCATGCCCGACCTTGCACTGGGTGACCCTAACTACTCCCTATTTCCAATGGGCATTATCATATATACCCAATTTTAAATATTCTTGGTCACTAAACTAAAAGAGTGGAATTATCTTTGCAGAAACTGTAATTTTAACCTTGTAAACAACCTTTTGCTTTTTCAAATTAATTAGCCTTTTGTCTTTATTTTTCTAAATCCTTAATTCTCAATTCAACTCATAGAATAGCCAAAATAATGTGAACATATCGATATCAAATCAAAAACTATTTTTTAACTTAGCCAATTACTAATTTACGCTGTTTTACCAATGACAGATTGATCTATTAACTAGATTGAGTTGATTTTAAACTGTTAAAACTAGTACTCACTGAATACAGATTAATCTATTAACTAGACTGAGTTGATTTTAAACTGTTAAAACTAGTACTCACTGAATACAGATTGGTCTATTAACTAGATTGAGTTGATTTTAAACTGTTAAACTAGTACTCACTGAATACAGATTAATCTATTAACTAGATTGAGTTGATTTTAAACTGTTAAACTAGTACTCACTGAATACAGATTGGTCTATTAACTAGATTGAGTTGATTTTAAACTGTTAAACTAGTACTCACTGAATACAGATTGGTCTATTAACTAAACTGAGTTGATTTTAAACCGTTAAACTAGTACTCACTGAATATAGATTAATCTATTAACTAGATTGAGTAGATTTTAAACTGTTAAACTAGTACTCACTGAATACAGATTGATCTATTAACTAGATTGGGTTGATTTCAAACTGTTAAACTAGTACTCACTGAATACAGATTGGTCTATTAACTAGATTGAGTTTATTCTAAACTGTTAAACTAGTACTCACTGAATATAGATTGGTCTATTAACTAGATTGAGTTTATTCTAAACTGTTAAACTAGTACTCACTGAATACAGATTAATCTATTAATTAGATTGAGTAGATTTTAAACTGTATGTATACCCCGTCTCTTACACAATATCTGTCACTAGTTATAGTTAAAGGACCTAAGTCCGTAACTAAAAATCCTCTAAAACTTTAACATCGAAAACACGAATTTTTAGCCATTTTAAATCAACATTGATGATGTAAACTTACCGGGAAAAGATAAGCTCCTGATATCCGATATTTAAGATAAAATATTTTTTTTAACATTGGTACACGAGTCGTGTACCATAGTGTGCTTCAGCCCCAGTTTTAATAAGAGACGTAAGGAGCGAGGCTAGACATATTGCAACATACCATACGGCGTATGTTGACTGGAATAACCAGACACTATAGAAATTTGCACAAGATTGAGTCTGCATGGCTTATTTCGTCGAACGTAACTGATTTAAAATTGGGGAAAAACGGAAACCATTGAATGTAAATCAGTTTATATACATTCATATTACAGTATTATATGCGTTGCGACCCACTTTTGACAATTTCAGGTCCCAAATGTTAGCGATTTAGCCCCTTTAATTTAAAGGCTACTTACTATTCTTGTGTGATGGGGGGGGGGACCCCATCTCTTACATTATATCTGTCACTAGTTATAGTTAATTTAAAGGCTACTCACTATTCATGTGTTGGGGGGGGGGGCCCCATCTCTTACATGATATCTGTCACTAGTTAAATTAAAGGCTAATTACTATTCATGTGTTGGGTTTGGGGAGGAGGATGTGCTCTGTATCATAAAGCCTGTCATTAAATCGAATGGCTTGGTTTCAAATCCCTGGTTGTACGTGACAAGGAGTAGGATTGCCTGTCCAACCTCATGGGTTTTCTCCGGGTCCTCATGAGTCTTCCCACTGTTATAGATTCCTACGTGCAAGTGAATTATTGAAGTAAATTTTTTTTAAAAATATGTTAGTCCTGAAATGACCTAGTTTTTGTAGAGTGGACATTAAACCTTATTTCCCCCTCACTCTCTATTCATGTGTTACAGAAGCTATATTATAAGAGGGGGGTTGGGATGGCCTAGTGGTCTAGAGTGCTGCACTTCGACCTCTAGCTGGCCGGCAACCTCTGGCTTGCGGCTGTGGTTTCGAGACCTGGTGTGTGCGTTTGTGGCATGGAGATAGGGGCGCTTTCTCAATCTTGTGGGTTTCCTCTGGGCACTCCAGTTTCCTCCCACTAAAGACCCCTAGGCACAAGCGAATTATTGAAATAAAATTAAACCAGAAGTTAGTCCCGAAATGACCTAGTTGTGTTGAGTGGACGTTAAAGCCCATTTCTCTCTCTGTCTATATATATATATAAGAAGTGTACAGTTTCCGTCCCTAAGCGTTAGATTAGCTCTAGTAAATTATAGAAAATTGTCTAGAGATTTACAGCATACGGTTTAATCATAGATCTATGTAAGAGACTCTATAGAAAGCCTTCAGTATGATCGTAGCCTGTCCTTGATATGGAGTTCCCTATAGGCTTCAAGATTATTGAAAATATAATTAACAGTAAAGTGAATAACTGAGCAATCTAAAAAATGTCAAGACAATTTACAATTCTGAAACTCTACTTGCGATTTTCTGAAATACATATAGCTGATTATCTATTTAATTAACCAGGTTTTTTTATATCAATGTTGAATTTATGTTACTATATACTAGAATGTTGGTTCCCAATCTTTTATTGGTTGCGACCCCATTCAAGAAATCATCACAGGATAACAACTACTCGAAAGACACCTTTTAATATGAAACATCAGATCACAATGAAGTTGTGATGAGAGACTGGGGAAACCAATGTAAGTGAGAGAGAGAGAAAGAAAGAAAGAGAGAGAGAGAGAGAGGGGAGACATAGAGAGAGGGGGCGAGAGAGAGAATGAGAGAGTGGGGAGAGAGAGGGAGCAAAAGAAAGAGAGAATGGGAGAGGGAGAGATAGAGAGAGATAGAGAGAGAGAGAGCGAGATAGAGAGAGAGGGAGCGAGAGAGAGAGGGAGGGATAAAGAGGGAGAGAGATGGGGAGAAAGGGGGAGAGAGAGAAGGGGTGAGAGGGAGGGAGAGAGAGAGAGAAGAAGATAGAGAGAGGGGGAAAGAGGGGAGAGAGAGAAAGAGGAATGAGAGAGAGCAAAAGAAAGAGAGAATGAGAGAGAGAGGGAATGAGAGAGAGCAAAAGAAAGAGAGAATGAGAGAAAGAGAGAGAGAGACTAACACATGGTTCAATTATATTTCAATAATTCACTTGCGCACAAGGGTCTTTAGCAGTGGGAGGAAACTCTTTGTTAGGTATCGAAACTTCGCCATTTAGACAGAGAGAGAGATGGGGTTTAACGTTCAATTGACACAAACTAGGTCATTTTGGGACCAACATGGTTTGATTTTATTTCAACAATTCGCTTGCGCCTAGGGGTCTTTAGCAGTGGCAGGAAACCGGAGGACCCAGAGAAAACCCATGAGGTTGGACAGATGACACTACTCCTTATCACGTACAACTGAGGATTCAAAACCACGCTAGTTGACTGAATTACAGGCATGTGCTAACCATTCAGCCATCCAACCCCCTGTGACCGAAGGACGGACAGACTCTATGAAGGACAGGGTATATTCAATACCGCACCTATTTAACTTCGTTCCGCGTGTAATAAAACTGTTGTTTTTTTTATTTCACCCAAGACGTTATTGCCACTTAACGTAGTCACAATAAAAGGAGTTTATTGGTTATTTCAGTTTGTGAGTCAATGAAGAAGAGATGATTTAGAATGTTGTGTCGATATTCATGATTTGCTCTATAATCACTCCTTTATAAAACTGATGTTGGTAATATCTTCGCCTGACATACCATCAATTATATCCACCGCCACTCATCAACTCCCTCGTTCTTAACTTCTAACATTCAGTTGCATAAACTACACAGTGATAGATGGTGTGTCAGATTCACCCTTTCATTTGCCACAGCCCAATTGAACCGAAAATCAAAGAATTAAGCCGTTAATAAAGCCATCAATCGCCCCGATAGCTACATAATAGGTGGCAAGCAAGCTTTGGGAATTCTCTAATGCAACCGGGATATAAAATTACATGCAGCATTTAACCCAGGTAAAACGTAATATCCAGTATTATGGTCAGATAGGCCGCATGTCTTTGGCCGTGTTTTTATTAGCAATATTATGAACTATACTACAATGAGAAATTGTATAGCTACTGGATAACCTACACTAATACGTCAGACTCGCTCCTACGTCACTCCTTTTCTCACGTCATGTAGAGCCGGTTATCCAGTCTATTCTATCGCATTTCTAGGAGTAAACATAACCAGCATCGCGCAGGAAACACTGGTTTGGGCCGCAACTCGGTAGATGCTAACATTGCAAGCCCAATGATATGGTGGGGGGGGGCAGCCTAATATGTCCTTTATAAGTTGAACGTTGGGTGGATATGGTGAATGCGGGTTGTGTTGCCGGGACATTGCTCATTTTAAGAATAAGAATAACATGATTTGGATTCACTTTTATCATGGCGTGAAAAGGCGTTATTAGCTAGGAAAATAGCCCAATGAGAACCAGTTAATACCACAGATATTCTAGAGATCGTCACACTCTTCAGAATAATGTTAACAGATGATATAGGCCAATGAACCCTACAGATATTCTAGAGATCGTCACACTCTTCAGAATAATGTTAACAGATGATATAGGCCAATGAACCCTATTACAAACCCTAGGTTGTTTCATTCTTGTAATATTCTTCAAGAGAGAGGGAGAGAGAAATGAGGTTTAACGTCCACTCAACACAACTAGGTCATTTCAAGACTAACATATGGTTTAATGTTATTTCAATAATTCGTTTGGGCGTAGGGGTCTTTAGCAGTGGGAGGAAGAGGAAACCCACGAGGTTGAGAAGGCGCCCCTATCTCTATGCCACATACGCTCACCCCAGGGCTCAAAACCACAGCCGCAAGCCAGAGGTGGCCAGCAAGCTAGAGGTCGAAGCATGGCACTTTAGACCACTATGAATTCCCCCCCCCCCCCCCCTGGGTACCATGTATGTATGTAACGTTGGTGTGCGTGTAAAAGAATGTGTGACAAAAGGAATTTGACAAAGAATAGAGCAAAAGTGCCCTAATCGCACTACGGTGGCTAAGTGGATAAGGCGCTGGTTCGCTTACCTGGAGGTCAGGTGTTCGATCCCTGCAGTTGCCGAGAAAGTTCATCTCGATTTTCCGGCATGATTTCTTCTTGTCAGTGATGCAGAAGGAGGGCTGACAAGGACAGTTGCCTAGTCGTTCGAATAGGATAAAAAAAACTGAGGTCCTGTGTACACATTGGAGTGCATGTAAAAGATCCCTTGGCATTCGATATAAGAGTAGGTCGTAGTGCAGCTGCCCGGGCAAAGATTCCCCTCATAGCACACTGTATGGCGTATGCCCGTCTTCCATTAGCCCAGGTTAGGTGCATAATAGTAGGACGTTAAACCCATTTCATTCATTCATTTCATTCAATCGCACACTAGGACGGTAAACCCAATTTCCTTTCATTTCTTTTCATCTCTTTACTATATAACGGAACAGGTTTTAACAGCTTGATTAATCGATGCACGGAGACTAATCATGCAGATTCCGGAAAACCTCTTCTTAATTTGTTAGCACAAAATATAGAGAGAGGAAACACATGACGGATGAGAAGACATTCATTTTCTTATCCTGATCGCCCTAACACCTTTGGCACGCAAAGTGGCTATAATTTGTGAAATGCAATTCGTGAAAAGGGAATTGAGAACGGAAATATTCAAACCTTTTCTGGTCCATTATTAAGACTGACAGTTAACACATCAAACTTATAGTCTCGGCGGTACCCTCTTCCATCAAAGGCCACGTGACCTGTTAAACCATGAAAGCCAACCTAAAAAAAGATAAGAGAAAATAAGGATATGAAGACACTGCCGCTTGCTCGTATATTCCACCATTTTTCTATCGTCTACTCTCTGGAGTCAGATACACTGCCAATTGTTTTATCATCAGAATGGAAAATCGAAGAGTCGGATTTCAGATTTTGATAACCTTATTTAAAGGAGAACGACCATAATGTCAGACATATTTATGTAGATCACTCTAAGGGATGTTAAAGAGATAAAATATGATCCTTTAATTTTATATTCTCCAGGTTTATCGATATAATGGAGAGAGATAGAGAGAGCAATGGGGTTTAGTATCCAGTGGAAACAAACTAGACAATTTTGGGACTAACATATGGTATTAATTTTATTTCAATAATTCGCTTGCGCGTAGGGGTCTTTAGCAGGCCTACAATTAGCATCTCCAAATATACAGTAGCGGATTAAGAACCACCAAGGCCTGAGGCGGCAGTTGCTGGAGGGCCTATTGGGCCTATTTAAAATGGCGTGGGCCTAATTAATTTCGGGTCAGGGCCTATGTTGATTCCCGTTGGGCCTAAACCCCACCCCCTAACATTCCATGTTTATGCGTTTTTAATCGTATCAGACACGTCTAAAAAATTTTTTTTACAAAATCTTTGGGCCTGAGGCTGCAGCCTCATGAGCCTCAATGATAATCTGCTACTGCATATATATACTGACCTTTTTAATACTGTTATATATATCTTGGCCGTGCATCCAGGGTATAACAGGATTAATACACGGTATTCCTTTAGTTTTATTATAATTAAATACTTCGGCACGTCTGAATGTATACTGGAATACCCTCTCCTGTCTTTGTATCATCAGTTTTAAAGCTTTACTAATCGTTTCTACTGCATCAAAGGATAAAGCAGCATCAACCTATAAAATATATTTTACTATAGAATGATGATACAATACTTGGTACAGCGAGAGGGAGAGAGATAGAGAGAGAGAGGGGGAGAGGAGAGAGGGGGGAGAGAGGGAGACTTAGGTCATTGCAACCAAGAGAAAAAGAGTGAGGGAGGGATAGAGAGAGATAAAGAGAGAGAGAGAGAGAGATAGGGAGAGAGACAAAGAGAGAGAGAGGGAGAGAGAGATAGGGATAGACAGAGAGAGCGAGAGATAGGGATAGACAGAGAGAGAGAGAGATAGGGGAGAAGGGGCAACACCCAACTGTGCACCAACAGAGGTAACAAAGCCAGGAATACAAAGTCATTTTAGATGCTCTCCAGTGTGTATACGGTATTTCGGGTTTTTTGTGCCATCCGAAGGGCTAAACGCTATTGATTGCCATTCAATTTGCCCTACATCACTGTTAAAGGGACACCAAGCTGGCCAACATTAGGATAGAACTGCGACCCCTGGTTATTTTTCCAACGCTTTACTCACTGATACACGGGTTTATATTATGATTATAATGCATCGATTAAAAAAAGACGTGTCTAAATCTTGTCTTATTTATTATTGTAACATGCTTAAAGCGAACCTCGTGTTTTGATTGGTCAATTAGACACCATCTATTGGACAATAACACCCCTCTATTTTAGTAATTTCTTTTAAAATCCTAAATAGCATGTTACAATGTTTTGCATTTAGAGGGGTGTTATTTAGGAGATAAACACTTCATGTTTTGCATTTAGAGGGGTGTTATTGTCCAATAGACATGTCCTGAGATCATTAGGACCCAAGACGCGTAGCGTCGCGGGTTCTAATGTAAAATCTCAGGACATGTCTATTGGACAATAACACCCCTCTAAATGCAAAACATGAAGTGTTTATCGACATTGTAACATGCTATTTACGATTTTAAAAGAAAATACTAAAACAGAGGGGTGTTATTGTCCAATAGATGGTGTCTAATTGACCAATCAAAATGCGAGGTTCACTCTTAGCATGTTACAATGTCCAATAGACTAGAGAATCCTAGTCAAAACGTCGCTCAGTTATTCCATAGAATTGTGACCTGTATACTCCAGATCAATTACTAAATGCCATTGAAACAATTTATTTATAAATAGATTTAAAAAACTTACATCTAATATAGGTCGACCAGCACCAGGCCATACACTAGGTTCTAGATTTGCCCATTCCTGTAGAAAGTTTTGGACGCGAGATGAGGAATGATTAACCAACTGGAAACCCGTTATATTTACACCGCCATGTCGAAATCTTGTCAAGTTTAAACTCAACATATCCTAAGAAAAAAAATATATTAAAATTTTCGTTTAAAAAACATTCTGATTTACTGGTTGCTGTTTTCCCCTTCTGCTAATAGCTTTGTCTATCCACCTTTAAAGGAGCTAAGCTAAGTCGGTAACAGTTTGGACCTAGAAATGGACACATATGGATAGCAACGCATATAATACTGTAGTATAAATGTGTATACCTGATTTGCATTCAATTGTTTCTGTTTTTACTATAATTTCAAAAACGTTAAGTTCGTTTCGTGCATACAACAATGTATACAAAAATATGCGGACGTATGCAACAATACGACGATGTATAGGGCCCTACAAAAACTTAAACTTAATAAAGTATCTTCTAGCCCTACTGCAATCTATAGCAGTTCTAATAACCTTTTTGTCGACATTTATAAACATATTCTTAAATCTGGGCGCTTATTTAGCCTGGGTTTAAAATTCTAATATTTAAACCACCCAGGAAATAATAACATAATATGGGTTATTAGTGAATGGATATTGTCGTGGGTAATGGGTTATTAGTGAATGGATATTGTCGTGGGTAATGGGGTTAGTGAAGGGATATTGTTGTGGGTAATGGGGTTAGTGAAGGGATATTGTCGTGGGTAAAGGGGTTAGTGAAGGGATATTGGCAGGGGTAATGGGGTTAGTGAAGGGATATTGTCGTGGGTAATGGGGTTAGTGAAGGGATATTGTCTTGGGTAATGGGGTTAGTGAAGGGATATTGTCTTGGGAAATGGGGTTAGTGAAGGGATATTGTCGTGGGTAATGGGGTTAGTGAATGGATATTGTCGTAGGTAATGGGTTATTAGTGAATGGATATTGTCGTGGGTAATGGGGTTAGTGAAGGGATATTGTCGTGGGTAATGGGGTTAGTGAATGGATATTGTCGTGAGTAATGGGGTTAGTGAAGGGATATTGTCGTGGGTAATGGGGTTAGTGAAGGGATATTGTCTTGGGAAATGGGGTTAGTGAAGGGATATTGTCGTGGGTAATGGGGTTAGTGAATGGATATTGTCGTAGGTAATGGGTTATTAGTGAATGGATATTGTCGTGGGTAATGGGGTTAGTGAAGGGATATTGTCGTGGGTAATGGGGTTAGTGAATGGATATTGTCGTGGGTAATGGGGTTAGTGAATGGATATTGTCATGGGTAATGGGGTTAGTGAAGGGATATTGTCGTGGGTATTGGGGTTAGTGAATGGATATTGTCGTGGGTAATGGGGTTAGTGAAGGGATATTGTCGTGGGTAATGGGTTATTAGTGAATGGATATTGTCGTGGGTAATGGGGTTAGTGAAGGGATATTGTTGTGGGTAATGGGGTTAGTGAATGGATATTGTCGTGGGTAATGGGGTTAGTGAAGGGATATTTTCTTGGGAAAATCGGGTTAGTGAAGGAGTATAGTCGTGGGTAACTTTCTTTCCGTTAAGGGCGGTGAATGTAGCCGAAAAGATTTTTTTCTATCCTGCTTAAAACTTATTGATTTCCGATTAGTATTTGAAAATATCGTTTATGGTAACCTGACTCTGTCTGAACAGTAAGCTCTTGCATTAATGACTCACTTGCAACGATTAATTAGGGCCATAAATGAACCACCCAACGATAAATCCCCATAGCCTACGATTCATTCTATCGCTTTCTATATAACACCTGTACTCAAAGTGGTTGCCTAATCCTCTAAATACAAGTCTGGGAAAGTAAATTAAACACGGAGTGAAAAATGGTAATATATAGAACAGTCAGCAGACTCACGTTAATGTGGTAAATTTTCAAATGTCTGTGTCTGGTAGACGTGTTGATGTACAATCATCCAGACGGAAGGCGAGAAGCCGTGAAACAATTTGAAAATATTTTCAGTCAGTTACTTGACCATTTAAAGGAGCGAAATCTCTAAAACTCAATATCATCCAAAATCTTCAGCATTGAAAACACGAATTATTTGTCAATTTAAATCAACATTGATGCCGTGATCTTACCAGGAAAAGATGGGCTTCTGAAATCCAATATTTAAAACAAAATAATAATTTTACCGATGGTACACGAATCATGTACCATAAAATGTGCTTCAGCCCGAGTTCTAGCAAGAGACCCAAGGAACGAGGTTGGATATATTGCAACAAACCGAATGGCATATGTAGACTGGAATAATCAGACGCTAGACACTCGCATTCGATTGAGACTGTTGCCAGTGTTTAGCGGAACATAACTGATTTAAAATCAGAGTAAAAACGGAAACCATTGAATATAAATCAGTTTATGTACATTCATATTACAGTATTATATGAGTTGTGACCCACTTGTGTCAATTTCTAGATCAGAGATGTTAGCGACAAACCAAATGGCATATGTAGACTGGAATAACCAGACGCTAGACACTCGCATTCGATTGAGACTAAATCATTGAATATAAATCAGTTTATATACATTCATATTACAGTAATATATGAGTTGTGACCCACTTGTGTCAATTTCTAGATCAGAGATGTTAGCGACAAACCAAATGGCATATGTAGACTGGAATAACCAGACGCTAGACACTCGCATTCGATTGAGACTCCTTTAAGAGGGCTAATAGATTTCCAAATTATACTTGACAAAGTCGCTTATGACAAGAAAATATTCAATTTCTGAAGTTGTATATTATGAAAATCTGATTAAAATAGAGGTCTAGATTTCGTTTCGATTGGTTATAGTGAATAAGACTAAATATAAAATTGGAATGTTGAATCATAAGCATTGAAGCATAATAATGTGTGTTTTAATTCCGTTTCGATTGGTTATAGCGAATAAAAATAAAAATAAAATTAATAAAAATGGAAAGTTGAATAATAAGGACAGAAGCATAATAATGTGTGTTTTAATTCCGTTTCGATTGGTTATAGCGAACAAAAATAAAAATAAAATTAAGAATGGAAAGTTGAATAATATTATAAAGACAGAAGCATAATTAATAATGAGTGTTTTAATCAGATTGATTGTTTAAGTCTATACTCACTAGGGTCCCCATTAAATAATTATATCCATCTCTATTCATCCCTACTTCCGGTATCTGAAAAATATAAACAATAATACAGCATGGTGAATCATTTCCCAATGGAAGAGAGAGAGAGA